>VZQC01010550.1:3439133-3606897 GCA_009823505.1 Rhizomys pruinosus | reverse complement strand
TATATTTATTAACTTTTTTTTTTTTTTTTTTTTTGTCTTTTGGACATAGGTTTCCATATAACCCAAGCTGGCCTGGAACTCACCTGTAGACCAGACTGGCCTTGAACACACAGGAGTGCCTGCCTCTGCCACCTGAGTGCTGGGGTTAACAAGGCAATGTGCTCCACCACTCCAGCTTAAAGACATTGTTCTTAGCGCGCCATGAGTGGTCCTCTGCAAGAGCAGTCAGCACTCTTAACCACTGAGCCATCTCTCCAGCCCCTTATTAAACATTCTTAAAAGGTTACAATGCTGCAGTTATTTGTTATTAATGGAAATAACTTTTTTGTTCATTTCACTACCAACATGAAAATAGAATCTGAAGCTTTTTGAGCAGCTTGGTTAGGCAGCCAAAGGAATTTGTTGCTTCAGTTTAAGAAAGGGGGTTGAAAGTGCTTGGGTTTTGATCTAGCTCACTAAGCATGGACTGTTTCTTTTGACTTCAGAGAGAATAGACCACAGTTCTCTCTCTTTTTTTTTTTGTTAATCAGAATTGGTGATTTTTATTAAAGATATTTTAATAAGGACTTGAGCATGAAGATTAGGAGAAATAAAAGTGCCAGAAAGAAAGTATATGGACTTCCCAAGGGTGAGCCACAGACAGTAAAACATAGGCTCCTCAGGGGACAGTCACAGCTAGCTAGCTATCTTACCTTCAGCCCTATATATCCTTTTCTCAGCCAAGCATGGTGGCACACATCTTTATTTTTAATACTTTTCTTGATGAATTGTGGATTTCATTTATTATCTTTCAGTCCAATTTAGACGCATTCCCCTTTCCCTGCCCGCATCCCACCCCTATTCATGCCTTCTGCCATACATGTCTTGCATCTTTCTCTCAGTCTCCAAAGCCCTATAAAGAATTGACTCAAACGGGCTGGAGAGATGGCCTAGAGGTTACAGACGCCGACCGCTTCTGCAGAGGACCGCGGGTCTCGATCCCAGCATCCCCACATGGGGCGAAGAACCGTCTGTAAACTCCAATTCCAGGAGAATACCAGTTAATCGCAGGGAATCCGAGACCCTCTTCTTACCTCCACGGCATTGCACGACAGGGTGCACAGACCTGCATGCAGACAGTACATTCATACACATACAGAAATAAATAAAATTAAATAAAAAAAATTAAAAAAAAATTTTTATTTATTTTTGTATGTGTATGAATTGTACTGTCTGCATTGCGGTCTGTGCCCGTGTCGTGCAATGCCGCGGAGGTCAGAAGAGGGTCTCGGTTCCTGGAACTGGAGTTCTCCTGGAATTGGGAGTTACAGACGGTTCTCGCCGCCATGTGGTGCTGGGATCTAACCCGGGTCTCTCTCAGAGGGCGGTCGGAGCTCTCTTAACCGCTAAGCCATCTCTCCAGCCCAAATTTTAAAAAATTACATAAATCGGTGCCAGGTTGGTGCCGGCACACCTTTAATCCTACACTCGGGAGGCCGAGGCAGGCGGATCTTGTGAGTTCAAGGCCAGCTGGTCTACGAGTGAGTTCCGGACAGCTGGGGCTAGAGGGAGACCCTGTCTCAAAAGACAAAAAAAAGAGAAAGCAATTACTAATGAAAAGTTGACGTAAGGAAGCTGCTTTTTTTTTTGTTTTTTTTTTTTTTTTTGGTAATATAACCATGCTATCAAATAGGGACAAACTTGTTTAAACAAGGTGATTCTGCAGTTGATTTTTCTTGCTTGTGTTTCTACTTCATTTAATAAAAGAAACCAAACCATTTCTTAAGTTCAAAGTAAAATCCAAAATGAGATATTTTTGTGTAATTGTAGAATCTGGCTACTTATTTAAGAAGGTTTATTCATGGATTTGAAGTTCTAATAAAAAGACATTGATTATTCAGTTAACGGAAACATTTTGGATTTAGTGAAATGTGTTCCTGCTACTTAGATCTTCTGTAGATTGAATCGATCTTTTTTTCTGTTCAGTTTCTTTGCAGTTTTTTCTCCTACCAAAAGGTATACCAGTAACCTAACATCAACAGTGGAATCAGGGCTGCTAGTTTATATTTCTTTTTTAATGACTTAACTTCTTAGCCCACAAGTTTTATCTTCTGTCATGTATAGAGCACATGATGATACTACTTGAAGCTGTAACAACTTAGATTCTCTCTAGATGTATATGCTCTTTATCCCTCTTTTTTTCCTTTTCTTTCATTTCCTTTCTCCATCTTTTTTTGGTAACCTTCCTGGCTAAGTTTCTGTACTCCCAACTTCCTGTTTGATCACTTAGCTTTACTCTAGCTATATCTTTCTCATTCCTAGAATAGCTTTGCTGTCTAATGTGTGTATTGATATCTAGCTAACCTTAGAAGGTTCTTTATTGAACAGAAATCTGTTAACCTTCATAGAGTTCACTGAATGAACTGGCTTTAGGACTCTGAATCATCAGAAATGTGCTGCTGTGCTTAGGGCTTTTAGATTATTCTTTTCTTCCTTTTATAGGAGCACAGCCAGCTACTGTTCTTGGTACTATGAATTATGTCATATTTGCCAGTATGCAAATCACATAAAATCAATTAACCCATGTTAGTTAGGATCTTTTTCATTGGTACCCTCTCTTTTTTTTTCATGAGTTGGCCTTTGCATTCCAAGGAATAAAAATATTTGATGAGTACTTTGTAGGAAACACGTGATGTAACAAGACATAGCAGTCTTCTAAGAAAGATTATGATCAGAGGTTTTTAAATCCCATTGGTGAGATCTTCCTACAGATAATTATTTTCAGAATCAAAAGAACAAGCCACATATTTTTTAGCAGTGTGTATTAGTTAAAAGTAGCAGTGTGATATCCTCAGATAACTACTAATGGATTTTTATTATAGTCATTTGTTTCAGTAAATTAATTTATATTATTAAACATGAAGAGGGAAAAAAGACTTATAACAAGACAGAATGGGCAGGGTTTTTCTTTTAAATTTTGGTCTCAGTGTACCATAAAATCAGATCATCTTCATGTAGTTATATATCTGATAACTTATTTCCAAATGACATTTTAAAAGATATGTATCCAAGGGGCTGGAGAAATAGCCTAGCGGTTAAGAGTGCCGACAGCTCTTTCAGAGGACCGGGTTTCGATCCCCAGCACCCACATGACAGCTGAGAACCATCTGTAACTCCAATTCCAGGAGAACTCCAGTTCCAGAGGAATCCGACACCCTCTTCTGACCTCCACAGCATTGCATGACACGGGTACACAAATCTACATGCAGACAGTACATTCATACACATAAAAAATAAATTAAATTAGCCGGGCGTGGTGGCGCACGCCTTTAATCCTAGCACTTGGGAGGCAAAGGCAGGCGGATCTTTGTGAGTTCAAGGCCAGCCTGGTCTACAGAGTGAATTCCAGGACAGCTGGGACTACAGGGAGACCCTGTCTCAAAAAGACCAAAAAAAATAAAATAAAATAAATTAAATTAAAAATCTGTTTCTAAAAAAATATATATCCAATTCTTGTTTACTTTCATATTATTTGTTAGTTTGGAAATTTTTTATAACCCATCTTTTCTCCCCTCTCTCCCCCTACCCCCCACCCCCACCCCGTCGACGTCGTCGTCATTTTAAGACAAGGTCTCCCTGTAGCCCCAGTTGGCCTGGAACTCACTATGTAGACCAGGCTGGTGAGAGATCTGCCTACCTCTACCTCCTGAGTGCTGGGATTAAAGGTGTGTGCCACAATACCCAGCTTCAATTTCATTTTTTAAAATTGAGTACAAATAATTCTGCATATATATATATATATATAGAATATATATATATATATATACATAGTAACAAAAGCTAAAAATAAATACAATAGTGACAAGTAAAACAGCAATAAGCTCTTCTGACTAGTCCCTATAGGCCCCAGGTTCAGTGGATCCCACAACCATCCCAAGCGAAAAGGGTACCTATGCTTATTAGTGTTTTATTCATTTTGTCTAGATTTTCCAGTGTCATTGATTTTTCTAACTAAAGTTTAGAAATTAGCTATTTCTAACTAAAAGTAAAACATTCATAGATTTCCTTGCTTTTTATGACACCTATATTCTGTTGTCTCGATTTATTTATTCATTCATTCATTCATTCATTTATTGTATGAAATGTCTGTCTGCATGCAGGTTGTGTGTACCCATGTCATGCAAATGCGGAGCCCAGAAAGAAAAGGGTGTCGGAATTCCTCCCTGGGACTGGAGCAAGATGGGCTCTCGCCTCCAGGTGGGTGCGGGGGGAATGCTACCCGGTCCGCTGCAAGAGCACAGGCAGTGCTCTAACTGCTAGGCCATCTCTCCAGCCCCATCGTTCTCTTATTACAACCTCAAAGCAGACTTCTTGAGATTTATGAGACCTCGCTCTTTGCCTTTATTGACCCAGATACGTTCTCTTCTAGGTGTCTTATGTCCATACCCTGTAGGCCTGCACTCCACACATACAGAGTATACATACACGTAATATATTAATTGTATTTATAATATATTTTATATGACTATAAATGTCTGTGTATTTGTTTTGATAAATGTAACTTGAGAGGCATAGGTGGATGAGAAAAAGCCAGTCATACTCCTAACCAGACAGATGATTGAAAGACCCTAGTTTCTGTATCTCCCCTTTACTAGCTGTAGGATTCCAGCATACCAAAAAATACATGAACTGTTTAGTTTTCTGTTTTTATACTTGGGTACGCAGAAAAAAGAGGCATACCCAAAAAAAACAGAGGCAGGCTGTCCTGCCCTTAGCAATCTCACTTTGCAGTGCTGAAGGTTTGTTACAGGAATATTACTCCTGTCTGGGGTTGTAACCTGAGTGGTACAGCCTGGACTACAGTCCAAGGCCCTCGTTTAATCTCCACACTCCAGCACACAAATAAAATAATTTTTTTTTTTAATTTTTTTTTTATTAATTTTTTTATTTATTTTCTGTATGTGTTGATGTACTGTCTGCATGCAAGGTTGTGCACCCGTGTCGTGCAACGCCGCGGAGTCAGAAGAGGGTATCGGATTCCCCCTGGAAAACTGGAGTTCTCCTGGAATTGGGGAGTTTCAGACGGTTCTTACCGCCATGTGGGTGATGGGGGATTGAACCGCGTCACTCTGTAATAGCTGTCGGCGCTCTTAACCCTAGGCTATCTCTCATCTCTCCAGGCCCAGAAAATATTTTTTAAAGAACAATTACTACTCTCCGTAGTTGGTTCTGCAGTTTTTCAACTCTCTTCTCCCTCCCCTCTCCCAGCATCTTGAAAACTTTCCCATTGGCTCTTGGTGATTTATTGTCCTCAACTATGGCTACTCACAAAAAAATCAACTACTTTCATAATTTTAATTTCCTACTTTGTTGTTTTATGATTTGTTTATTTCTGTTTCCCCTCTCTCCTCTCATTTTAGGGGCTTTTAAATCTACCATCAACATGGGTGTTCTGTGAACTAGGTTTATTATATCATAATCTTTGTACCATAGTATTATGAAATCTGTTTTATANATTTTATTTATTTCTGTATGTGTATGAATGTACTGTCTGCATGCAAGTTTGTGCACCCGTGTCGTGCAACGCCGCGGAGGTCAGAAGAGGGTATCGGATTCCCCTGGAACTGGAGTTCTCCTGGAATTGGAGTTTCAGACGGTTCTTAGCCGCCATGTGGGTGCTGGGGATTGAACCGGCGTCCTCTGTAAGAGCGGTCGGCGCTCTTAACCGCTAGGCTATCTCTCCAGGCCCATAAAATATTTTTTAAAGAACATATACTACTCTCCGTAGTTGGTTCTGCATTTTGTTAACTCTCTTGCTCCCCTCCCTCTCTCTCAGCAGTCTTGAAAACTTTCCCATTGGCTCTTGGTGATTTATTGTCCTCAACTATGGCTACTCACAAAAAAATCAACTACTTTCATAATTTTAATTACTACATTTGTTTTATGGATTTGTTTTCTAGTCTCTCATTTTAGGGGCTTTTAAATCTACCATCAACATGGGTGTTCTGTGAACTAGGTTTATTATATCATAATCTTTGTACCATAGTATTATGAAATCTGTTTTATAGATGAAGAAACTTAGGTTCAAAGGGATCATATAACTAGTTAGAAGCCTGTAGCCATAATTTTGGAGCTATAACATGAAGTCATTGCAGTTGATTATCCCCTGGTTCCTCACATTATAACACAGAAACAGTGTAAGCATTGGGAATATTAGCAATAACTGTCTCTGATTTGTACACATAAATAGTAAATTGTCAAAAGTTATTGAGTTCTTCACTATACTTTCTGTTACCTAGGAAATGATGAATTAGAATTTGGGATATAAATAAATCTAGGGTGATTTATAGGACAGGACATGGTGGCTATTTCCAGCAGCCAGAGATGTTTCTTCTCTGCTTCTATTGCAATCCTACTGTGCTCCAGTTCTGTATGATTGGTTGTTTACTTCACACCATTACATTCACACCTTGTAATAGTTTTGATCTTATTAAATGTATTTGCAATTTTAAAGGTACTTCTGTTCATTAATGATTTTTTAAAGTCATTCATACTTGATTAAAAATTCCTTCTTTAGGGGCTGGAGAGATAGCCTAGCGGTTAAGAGCACCGACTGCTCTTACAGAGGACCCAGGTTCGATCCCCAGCACCCACATGGCAGCTGAGAACTGTCTGTAACTCCAATTCCAGGAGAACTCCAGTTCCAGGGGAATCCGAGACCCTCTTCTGACCTCCGTGGCATTGCACGACACGGGTGCACAAACCTACATGCGGACAGTACATTCGTACACATACAAAAATAAATAAAATTAAAAAAAAAATTCCTTCTTTAAACCTTAGGTATAGCCAAGGAAAATGTGTGGATGGATTCATTTCTTCCTGATTTTCCTGTCTATAAAGCATTGTATCCATTTTGTACAATAACCTTGTAGTGCCAGTGTGCTTTTATACCTGCAGAACTATCTTTATATTACTTTATAATATGGTACCTTCATTAGTAAAGAAATGTAATGAAAACTTTGAAATAATATACAATTCAGCTGGGAGTAGTATTATGTACACTTATTTAAATATTTTAAGTTAGCACATGCTTTGAAGTTGGGTTTGGTTTTTATCTTGGATATGCTCTGTATAAAGGTGGCTTTTCTAACCTAAATATAAAATGGTACTTAGATTTAATAAAAAGAGCTAATGCCTTATTGGATAATTACATCAATTAAAAAGGATAATTTTGTTTTATAATCTAAGGGTAATTTATTTGCAGAACAAAAAACATTTGTTACCCAATTGGGACTACATATAACTTTTTTTAGATTTATTAAAAATAGTTTTTGTAAAACATTTCAATTACTTTTTTTCTTTTTGTTGCAGGAGCTAGAGTTAATGCCAAAGACAGCAAATGGTTGACACCTTTACACAGAGCAGTTGCATCTTGTAGTGAGGTATGACATTTCTCTTAGTAAATGTATATAAAGAAACATTAAGTAGGCTTGCATGACTCCAACTAAAAATTCTGCACTTTCAAAAGAAAGAAAAACTAAAATATCTAGACTGGTCATTTTTATATCAGAAATTGAACAAACTATGCTAACCATTGCATTTCTCCTTTTTGTAATACCTCTTGGAGAATCTGGAGTAAATGAGAATAGAAATCATTATTTCTATCACTCCTTCAAGAGAAATTATTTTCTCTAATATTTGATCCTTCTTGGGTGTTTCTGTATTGGTTCACAGTATACTGTTGCAAGGTTCTACTTAGCATAATACCATCAGTGTATAATGATTAATTCTGAAGAGTGTATTTGAACACTGAAGTTAAATTTAGAAATATTACATGGTGTGCATTTTTATGTGGGGTTTGTGTTTATGTTCATGTATTTGGGCATACATGTGTATGGGTGAGTGCACATTGCACCTGTGTGTGCATGCATGCAGAAGCCTGAAGTTGACATCAGATGTTTTCCTTCATCACCGTCTACTTTATTGAACCAAGGTCTCTCAGTGAACCCAGAGCTCACCAACTCTGGGAAGTCTAGCTAGCCAACTTGTCCAGGCATTTCTTCTCTGCCTTTTGAGTGTTACAGGCTGCTTTTCACACCTGTTTGGTTTTTCCATGAATTCTGGGGATCCAAACTTCATTCCACACACTTGCTGGGCAAGTGATTATCAAACGCTGAGCTATCTCCTCTGATTGATACTCATTTTAGCAGTTTGAAAATGTATTACCATAACATTTGTGAGGTTTCTCATGTGGAAAAATCATTCATTCATTCTTGTTTACAGTCCTCAATATTGTCTGTATATTAAGATAACTGATTTAGAGAACATTCTTATTGGCAAAGTTTTTTTTTTTTGTATTGTTTTGTTTTGTTTTGTTTTGAGACAGGGTCTCCCTATAGCCCCAGCTGGCCTGGAACTCACTGTAGACCAGGCTAGCCTTGAACTCACAGAGATCCTACTGCCTCTGATTAAAGGTGTGTGCCACCACGCCCGGCTTAAAGATGGTTCTTAGCTGTCATGTGGGTGCTGGGAATCAAACCCGGGTCCTCTGCAAGAGCAGTTGGTCCTCTTAACCACTGAGCCATCTCTCCAGCCTGGCAAACCCTTCTTGTGTCTTTAGTGTCTTCTTTTTTAAAATTTTTTTTATTATTATTATTTACCTTTGTATGTGTATGAATGTATTGTCTTCATGTAGGTCTGTGCACCCGTGTCGTGCAATGCCGCGGAGGTCAGAAGAGGGTCTCGGATTCCCCTGGAACTGGAGTTCTCCTGGAATTGGAGTTACAGACGGTTGTTAGCCGCCATGTGGGTGCTGGGGATCGAACCCAGGTCCTCTGCAAGAGCGTCGGTGCTCTTAACCGCTAGGCTATCTCTCCAGTCCCNAAAAAAAAAAAAAAAAAAAAAAAAAATTGGTGTCTGGTGGGTGTCCAATGATAGAGAAACCTGAACCTACCTTTTCTGCCATTTTACTGCTTTATTAAAGTATATAAGATGGGGGCTGGAGAGATGGCCTAGCAGTTAAGAGCACCAACTGCTTTTGCAGAGGACCCGGGTTCGATCCCCAGCACCCACATGGCGGCTGAAAACCGCCTTTAGCTCCAGTTCCAGGGGACTCCGACATCCTCTTCTGACCACCGTTCGTGGCATTGCACAACACGGGTGCACAGACCTACACGCAGACAGTACATTCGTACACATACAAAAATAAAATTAAATTAAAAAAAATAATAATAAAGTATATAAAATGATTTCCTAAAATAAGTTGTGTAAAGCACTCCTTTTGTCTAGCTTCTGATACTGGTACTCGTTTCAAATTTTTGAAATAGTTTAAAGTAATTAAACTATGTAATTATGCAAATTATGCTAATCCAGTATGCTTTAGTTACTCAACTCATGAGAGGTGAGAAAGAAACTCCTAAACTTAGCTGTTTCTCCATACCTCATGGGACCATGTAGTCTTGGAGAAGAAAAAACAGCAACTCTAGTGCCTTAGGAGAAACCAAGAGAGCTCCTGCCTCTTTATTCTTTTTTGTAATCCCTGTTGTAAATTAAATCTTAAGCCCAGAACAAGAGCTTGACAAAGAGATTAGGAGGGAAATGTGATTGGGATGGATAGCAAACCTGGCCTTGTGGCAGGAAGTATGTTGCATATAGCCTCCTAATTAGGGGAATGGGGGAAGAGAACAGTGAGTACGTGTATATACAGCCTGATTCCTTGCTAGCTGCTGAACTTTGGAAACTTAGATTTGAAGAAAATCACCTTCAACTTATCGGTGTGTGATGTTGGTCACTGTGAAAAAGTAAGACGTATTAGCCAAAACATGGAACTCTGAAATTCCATGGTGTGACTGATTTTTGTGGTTAGCCTTTCTCTAAATAAATGAAATAAAGATAAACATTACTGTTATTGGAACCTATTAATGTTAGTCATGCCTAACCATTTTCAAAAAAGACTCTTAGAAATGTGGCTATTAAAAGTAAATGGTGGGGCTGGAGAGATGGCCTAGCGGTTAAGAGCACCAACTGCTCTTGCAGAGGACCCAGGTTCGATCCCCAGCACCCACATGGCAGCTGAAAACCGTCTTTAACTCCAGTTCCAGGGGAATCCAACACCCTCTTCTGACCTCCGTGGCATTGCACTACACGGGTGCACAAACCTACATGCAGACTGTACATTCATACACATATGAAAATAAATAAAATTAAAAAAAAGTAAATGGTGCTTTAAGGGCTGAGAACCTAGCTCCATGATCTAGTGTTTGACTAGTATGCATAAGTCCTGGATTTGATCCATAGCACTGCCAAAAACCAGAAAGTACAAATTAATAGCTTTTTAACAATATATTTTTTAATTTTTTTATTTGTTTTTGTATGTGTATGAATATATTGTCTGCATGCAGGCCTGTGCACCCGTGTCGTGCAATGCCTCAGAGGTCAGAAGAGGGTCTCGGATTCCCCTGGAACTGGAGTTCTGGAATTGGAGTTTCAGACAGTTCTCGGCCGCCATGTGGGTGCTGGGGATCAAACCCGGGTCCTCTGTAAGAGCGGTTGGCGCTCTTAACCGCTAGGCCATTTCTCCATCCCCCAAATTAATAGCTTTTACCAGATTAAATAATCAAAGGTTATACTGTGTGTGTGTGAAAATTAGTTTTATTTTTGTATAAGAATGTATTGCCTGCATGTGTGTAAGTGCACCCATGTCATGCATACCCACAGAGGTCAGAGGAAGGCGTCAGATCCCCTGAAACTGGAGTTAAAGACAGTTGCTAGCCACCATATGGTTGCCTGGGAATTGAATCTGCATCTTCCTCTGCAAGAGCAGTCAGTGTTCTTAAGCACTGAGCCATCTCTCCAGCCCCAGGGCAAGAATTCTTAAATTCTTCCCCTGCCTGCCACCCATGGTTTTCCAAGGCAGATCAAGAAGCACTCCAATCTTAGTTTCTGGAAGATTAGTGAGTTTACTCAGGCTTGGCTACAGAATAAATGGGAACAAAATACTGCTTACAGGCTGAGCAGCTATTCCCTTTCCCTAAGTCTACCCAAAGTCCTAGCTTGGACCTGGTGATCTCCACCCATGAAGGCAAAATGGCCACCAACGCATGGCATCCTTTTTTAAATTATTATTTATTTATTATTTTTTTATGTGTATGAGTGTACTGTCCGCATGTAGGTTGGTGCAACTGTGTCGTGCAATGCCACTGATGTCAGAAGAGGGCGTCGGATTCCCCTGGAACTGGAGTTAAAGAGGGTTCTTAGCCACCACGTGGGTGCTGGGAATTGAACTCGGGTCCTCTGCAAGAGCAGTTGGTGCTCTTAACCGCTGAGCCATCTCTCCAGCCCCAGCATGGCATCCTTTTATATGCCTCTGGCCCTTATGTCTGGCTGGCTGCTTGGCCTTCTGGCTCCTCCTTTTCCTTCAGGTTCACAATATTAGAGATGCAGGAGCTCTTCAGTGTCAAAACTATATCCTTTTCAGAGGACCGCCCACCTTACAGTCAGTTTCTGAGTATTAGAATTAGGATCTGGGTGAAACCTTGGGTTCTCTGGTTTGAACTTCTAGAACTGCACCTGGCTCCAACCTTTGGAGATTTTCTTTAATTTTTTTTTTTCTTTTTCTGAATTTACTACTCTGTATATTGCTCCCAAGTAGTATAGTGGAACCTCAGGTTCAAACCTTGATCTTTCTTGATTATAGAATCTTAGTTGATGTATATGCAGCCTTCTGCAGATGGCCCTCTTTCCTTACTAATTATGAACTTGATTTACTTTTGTTTGTTTCAGATTTTTTTATTAAGCTTTTTAACTTCATAGCACAGTTCTCAATCAAGTTTAGATCTCCCTCTCGCATCTGTGCCCCTCTGATCCCCCACCAGACCTCATGTATTCCACCATACATGGTAAGACCTATCAGTCAAGCATTCGCACCCAGATGTCCTTAAGTACAAATTCATCCACTGGAGTCTAGTCACCCATCTACAAATTGTCAGTAAGGCATGCTCTCCCTCACCCAGTAGCAATTAGTCTTCAATATTTCTCAGTCTAGGGCTGGCCAAACACCATTTTCTCTCCTCCCCTCTGGATCCTTATTTTTTTGAGCTGACATGGGTCCTTGTGTTTGATTCCATCATTACCACAAGTTCACATGTGCAAGCTTCNGTCTTTTTGAGACAGGGTCTCCCGGTAGCCCCAGCTATCCTGGAACTAACTTTGTAGATCAGGCTGGCCTTGAACTCACAAAGATCCGCCTGCCTCTGCCTCCCAAGTGCTAGGATTAAAGGCATGCGCCACCACGCCCGGCTAGTCTTCAATATTTCTTAGTCTAGGGCTGGCGTACCACCCATTTCTCTCCTCCCCTATGGATCCTTGTTTAATTGAGTTGGCAAGTTGGCATGGGTCTGTGCTCTGTGCCAGAAGTTCACATGTGCAAGCTTCCAGTGGCCTGAAATCCTCTGCTCCCCTGTGTTCCTGAACCAGCTCTGGCACTTAGTCTTTGCACCCCCTCTTCCACAGTGGTCCATGAGCCGTGGGTGGGCAAGGCTCAATACAGGAGTCCTATCCAAGGACACTGGTTGTTTCAATGAGACTGTCCCCCATAAGCTTCAAGTATTCAGACATTTTGTCCCCAGTTGGTGGTGCTGTTTCGGGAGATCTTAGAAGGTGTGGCCATGCTGGAGGAAGTATGTCACTAGGGCGGGTTTAGTGAGTTCCACAAGCCTTGCCAGTCTCCAGTGTCTCTTTCTCTCTTGGCTTCCTGTGCTCATCGGAAGATGTGGAAGACTTTGGAGCTTTGGGCTAGAAAAGCTGTTGACTTCTGTAAGCAGAGCTTAACGGGCTATTCTAGTAGAAGCCTGAAGGAAAGCAGAACTGCAAAAATTGTAGTTCCAGAGGAAAATAAAGACTTAAGTAGAAGCTGGGATATTTTGGCAAAGAGTCTGGCCACAGTTTACCCATAGCCCAAATGCTTGCCTGATGCTAAGTTGAAAAGCAAGGACTAATTTTTTTGGCGAGGATATTTCAAGACAGCCTAACATAGAAATGGTGGCATGGCTATTAATGGTGAATATGATACAGGTCTACAGTGAAAAAGAGAAAATGGGGCAGAAAGAAATGCAGAATGTAGTTTGGATTGGAAAAGTGCAAGAGGGAGATTAATGTTGGAGCAAGGCATGTGAAGAAGAGGCTCCCTTTGATAAGGAGATAAAAGTGATTAAGGAGGGGCCTAGATATTTACAAGTAAACAATGGAAAGTGAGATTAAAGTTATTTAGGAGAGGCCTAGATATTTACAAATAAACAATGGAAAGAGTGAGATTAAAGTGATTAAGGAGAGGCCTGGAGATTTACAAGTAAACAGTACCTTCAGGGCAAGACCACACCCAGCTAAGCTTCCAACTTTTGAAAGGAAAATACTGAAAGGGCAGAGAAAAGTCGCAAATGTGGTTGAAGTAGGACAGAGTCCATCCAGAACTTGCAGCCAAACTTTGCAGTTTCATTCATGTTGTGCTGGCTTTAGAGGCATGAAGGATGCAAGAGTGAAGGGGTCATCAGTTCCTCCAATGGTTTCAGAGAGCTAGGCAGAGTGCAGCAGGGCGTCCCTGCATAAAGAAGGCCTTGATAGGCTATTGCATGAAGCTGTGATGGTGAAGCCTGGTTGGCAGCGGAGACCCCAAGAAGACTTTCGAGATGCCAGAGCTGTGAGATATTTGCCAAGGAGAGCTGCATACAGGGAGTGGAACCAGCCTAAGGAAGAGATGTATGTTGCAAGCAAAGCTGGAAGATTGGAGTCATCTAAGCCCTTTGGAAGTAAATTTCCAGAAGTTGCACATGGAGCTACTGGATTGGTGTTTGCCCTGCTGGTTTTCGGTCTTGTTTTGGTCCAGTATTTCCTCACTATGCCTCTATTCCTCCCTTTTGGAATGGGGATGTGTATTTGGTTGCACTGTATGTTGGGAGTGTCTTTTGATTTTACAGGAGCTGACAGTTAAGAGATTGGCCTGGGTCTCGGAAGAGACTTTGGACTGTAGACTTTTGAATAGAATTAAGACTGGTAAAGACTATGGGGACTTTTAAGGTTGGACTAAATGCATTTTGTATTTTATATGTTCATGAACCTGTGGGGGCCAGAGAGTGGAATGTAGTGATTCGAGTGAGAATGACCCCCATTAGGCTTCAAGTATTCAGATATTTTGTCCCCAGTTGGTGGTGCTGTTTTGGGAGATCTTAGAAGGTGTGGCCATGCTAGAGGAAGTACGTCACTGGGGGCAGGCTTAGAGAGTTTAACAAGCCTTGCCAATCTCCAGTGTCTCTTTCTCTCTTGGCTTTCTGTGCTCATTGGAAGACGTGAACCTCAGCTTTCTGCTCCAGCCCAGGCCACCATGCCTCCCCAACACAATGGACTCTTTAATTTTTTTTTTTAATTTATTTTTTGTATGTGTATGAATGTACTGTCTGCATGTAGGTTTGTGCACCCGTGTTGTGCAATACTGCGGAGGTCAGAAGAGGGTGTCGGATTCCCCTGGAACTGGAGTTAAAGGACGGTTCTCAGCCGCCATATGGGTGCTGGGGATCGAACCCAGGTCCTCTGCAAGAGCAGTCGACGCTCTTAACTGCTAGTCCCATCTCTCCAGCCCCACAATGGACTCTTAATTCCCTGGAACCGTAAATCATAAGCTCAGATTAACTCTTCCTTTTATAAGTTCCCTTGGTCATGGTGGTTTTCTCACAGCAACAGAAAAGTGACTAATATACACTGTACAATCTCTTATTCTCTAAAACGTGGACAGTTGGAGCCTTCTGTGTGCATCACACTCTTGTATAAGGAAAATTTCACTGGTGAGGGTTGAAGGACGCATTAATTTTCTCCTACCTCTTGCTCTGCTATGGTCCATGAGCCTTAGGTGCAGAAGTTCACCTAGGACTGGGCATCTCTCCGACGAATAGTCTCTGTGTCTGACCAGTCATGGAACTCTGCAGTAGCCACCATCTGTTGCATTAAGATGCTTCCTTGATGAATGTTGCACAGTATGCTTGTCTGTAAATATATGGATCCCTGTTTTAGCTTCTGGCAAGAAATATCATTTGTCTAGAGATATGACAGAGCTAGGGTTTTCTCTAGGATCTATGTCCTCTCCGGCCATGTGTATTTGGCTGCAATTACAGTACCGCTCATCAGTCTGCTCCCATTAAGTCAATTTTAGAAAAACTTGCATGGGCTGCTGAGTAGAAAGTGCATTCTTTGATACTTGGGTAGAATATTCTGTAGATGTCTCTTAGGCCCATTTCATGTAAGATATCATTTAATTCAGATCTCGGTTTATGCTTTGTCCAATTGACCTGTCTATTGAAGGTCCTGGGGTATTAAAGTCACCTACCATTACTGAGTTGGGGTTAATCTGTATTTTATAGTCCTAGAATAATGGTTTTATGAATTTGGGTGCTCCAGAATTTGGTGCATATGTGTTCATGTTTGTAATATCTTCTTGATCAATTGTTCTTTTGATTAAAATGAAGTTCCCTTGATTAGAACCCTCTTTATCTCTTGATTAGTGGGAGTTTTTGTTTTCATTTTTGTTTGTTTTGGTATTTTGAGACAGGAACTCATTATGTAGACCAGGCTGGCCTTGAATTGAAAAGAGAGCCACCTGCCTCTGCCTCCTAAGTACTGGGATTAAAGGCATGCGCCACCACACCTTGACTACTCGATAGTTTTAATTTGAAATCTTATTTTGTCAGATATTAGAATTGCAGCACCTGCTTCTTAGAGCCATTTGCTCATTCTTCTCCCCCCCCCCCATTCTTTTCCCATTCATTACCTAGACTAAGGTAGTGTCCAACTGTGAAAGTGAGATGAATTTCTTGAGGACAACAAAAAGATGGGTCTTCTTTATCCATTCCACTAGGCTCTGTATTTTGACTGGAGTGTCGAGGCCATTGATATTTAGTGTTATTATTGAAAGATGTGGATTGGATATTGTCATTTTAATTTCTTTGTGTTTTGGGCCCCATTTTGTGCTTCCGTTATTATACTTTTCTTTGTCTTCTTTCTGTTGTCTCTTGGGTATACTCATTCTTTTTTCCCATCATTTGTATTGCTTCAAATATTCTCTGTAGTGCTTCTTTGGTGGACATAAATTCTTCCCAGCCTGTTTGTGTTGTGAGTTTTTCCATTCCTCTGTTGACCGTGATAGTTAGTTTTGCTGGATAAAGTATTTGGGTTGGCATCCATGGTTGTTTAGAACTGGGAATACTTTGGTCCAGGCTCTTTTGGCTTTCATGGTATTCATTGAAAAGTCAACTGTAATTCTGATGGGTTTTCCTTTTTATTTATTTTTTTCTTTTTCTCTAGCAGCTTTCAGTACCTTCTCTTTGCTCTGTATGTTTTCACTATGATATGCTGTGAGGAGTTTATGTTCTGGTCATGTCTAATTGGTGTTCTTTGTGCTTCTTGAATCTTCTATTCATAAGCCTTTCTTTAATTTAGGGAAGTTTTCTTCCATAATTCAGTTGAAGATCTGTTCACTGCCATTAGCCTGAGATTCTTCTCATTCTTGTATGTCTATAATTTGTAGATTTGGTCTTCGCATGTTGTCGCACATTGCTGAGTATTCCATTTCTGTGGTTTTAAAATTTTGGATAGTCTTGCTTGAGGGGTCCAAATCCTCAACTTTGTCATACAATGTTTGATATTCTGGGTTTTGTTTCATTTATTCTGCTCCTGGGGCTTTCTGCTGTTGTTTCCATATGGCTTATCAAATTTTTCAATCCCATGTTAATTTCTATTTGGGTTTTCACTATTTCTGTCTCTTGTGAATTTGCTTTTCAAGCCATTGTTTTTGATATTTCATTAAGCTCCTTATTTGTTTATTCTTGGGCTTCCATCACAAGTCTCTGCCTTTCCTCTTTGAGTTGTTTGTGTTTTGAGTTCTTTGATCATGTTTATGATCTTTTAAATTCTGCTTCCTGGGTTTTTTCAGGGTGGTTCTCATTGTAATGCACTTCTACAGGATTAGTGGGTTTTGTGAAGGACATAGTCTCCTGTTTTTTTGTTTTGTTTTGTTTTGTTTTATATTATGTTTTTGCAGTGTTGTTTGGGCATATGGATGTTCTTGGTTGGTTATGTGTCCAGTAGGATTGTCTGTTCTGCTTTTGTCTAATTTAATTTAATTTTGGTTCTGTTTATATTGTTTGTATAGCTTGGTTGCTCTTCAAGATTGAAAAGTAGATTGGTGCATGTTTCAGGTTCTTTACAGGGCAGTAGATTGGGTGTATGGTGGAACAGAGTAGTAGGTAGGCTGGTCAGGTTAGTAGGAGGAATGGTCTATGTCAGACAGATAAGGAGCTAAGGAGTTTAGCTGATTCATGTTAAAAAGCTAGTCCAGAGATCTGAGGCACAGGAATCAGAGGCTCTGGAGCTGTAAAGATGACTCAGTGGTTAGGAGCACTGACTGTAGAAGACCTGGTTTTGGTTCCCAGCTCCTGCATGGTTGCTAACAAACAACCTGTTCAACTCCAAATTCTAGGGGATCCAGTTCTTCTCTTCTGGTTTCCTTGGACATTGCATGACACCAGTGCACTTACATACATGTAAGCAAAATATTCATACACAAAATAAAAATAAAATTTAAAAATATATTTTCTTCTGTTTTGTCTTGTTTTGTTGGAGGGTGGGTCTCAAAGGCTGGTCTCAAACTCAAAATCTCCCTTCTTTGGCCTCCCAAGTACTGGTATTATAGATGTGTACCTCATGCCTGGCTTAAAAGAATATAGTTTTATATTAATCTTAGTAATGGAACATATATATTTCCAAGTTTTTTCAGAAGAGTGGGTTCCAGAGTGGGCTATTTAAAGTAAGACTGGCATCCCTAATGTACTGTATAGCACAGTGTATTCAATCATAAACTCTTTTTTTTTTTTTTTTTTTTTTTTTTTTTTTTTTTNTATTCATAAAGCCCTCACTTATTTGTTTTCTTGGGCTTCCATCACAAGTCTCTGCCTTTCCTCTTTGAGTTGTTTGTGTTTGAGTTCTTTGATATGTTTATGATCTTTTAAATTCTGCTTCCTGGGTTTTTTCAGGGTGGTTCTCATTGTAATCACTTCTACAGGATTAGTGGGTTTGTGAAGGACATAGCTCCTGTTTTTTTTTTGTTTTGTTTTGTATTTATATATTATGTTTTTGCAGTTGTTGTTTGGCATATGGATGTTTCTTGGTTGGTTATGTGTCCAGTAGATTTTGTCTGTTCTGCTTTTGTCTAATAAAAGCTGTTTATATTGTGATAAGCGTCCAAGATTGAAAAGTAGATTGGGCATGTTTCAGGTTCTTTTCAGGGCAGTTAGATTGGTGTATGGTGGAACAGTAAGGTAGTGCTGGTCAGGTTAGTAGGAGGAATGGTCTATGTCAGACAGATAAGGAGCTAAGGAGTTTAGCTGATTCATGTTAAAAAGCTAGTCCAGAGATCTGAGGCACAGAATCAGAGGCTTTGGAGCTGTAAAGATGACTCAGTGGTTAGGAGCACTGACTGTAGAAGACCTGGTTTTGGTTCCCAGCTCCTGCATGGTTGCTAACAACAACCTGTTCAACTCCAAATTCTAGGGGATCCAGTTCTTCTCTTCTGGTTTCCTTGGACATTGCATGACACCAGTGCACTTACATACATGTAAGCAAATATTCATACACAAAATAAAATAAAATTTTTTAAAAATATATTTTCTTCTGTTATTGCGTCTTGTTTTGTTGGAGGGTGGGTCTCAAAGGCTGGTCTCAAACTCAAAACCTCCCTTCTTTGGCCTTCAAGTACTGGTATTATAGATGTGTACCTCATGCCTGGCTTAAAAGAATATAGTTTTATATTAATCTTAGTAATGGAACATATATATTTCCAAGTTTTTTCAGAAGAGTGGGTTCCAGAGTGGGCTATTTAAAGTAAGACTGGCATCCCTAATGTACTGTATAGCACAGTGTATTCAATCATAAACTCTTTTTTTTTTTTTTTTTTTTTTTTTTTTTTTTTTTTTGTCTTTTTGAGACAGGGTCTCCCTGTAGCCCTAGCTGTCCTGGAACTCACATTTTAGACCAGGCTGGCCTTGAACTCACAAAGATCCGCCTGCCTCTGCCTCCCAAGTGCTAGGATTAAAGGCGTGCGCCACCATGCCCGACTCTCATAAGCTCTTTTAAATTATTTTCTAGTACATCAACATTTCACTATAAAGTATGAGTCTTCTCTCTCTCTGAAGTCACGTACACCCTTTGTAGAAATGGCAGTGGGCCTCCTCATAGTATCTTCCTTTATAGTGTTGAGGACAAACTCCTCTGTCCTCCTTTCCAAATTCTTTAAAACTGAAATATAATTTCAAATGAAATGCATGTCTTCTAAGTGTACATTCATGAGTTTTGACAGGCATACACCTGTATAATCTTTACCCTAGTCAATTTACAGAAGATTTCAGATTTCTATTATATCATACTTCTCCATGTCTTTTGGGATTGGGGTGCATGTATCAGTGTATGCATCAGTGTAGATGTGTACATTCATTCACTTGTACATGTGGAAGTAGAGAGAGACCAGCTTCAGTTGTCTTTATCACTCAATCTTCTATTTGAAGCAGGCTCTCACTGAACCTAGAGCTTCCTTATCGTTCACTAGGCTGGCTGGCTAGCAAGCCTTGCATCTGCTTCCAGCTCTAGGGTCATTTGCTGCCACAGCCAGCAAAGCTGAACTCAGGTCTTTGTGTTTGTACAGTAAGTGTTCTATCACTGGACTACCTCCTCAGCCCTCTTTTCTTTTTATTCACTTTTCCATATCCCAAGAGGTCCATCACTGTTGTGATTTATAAATATCAACAAAACATCCCTTGTCCTACAGTTTTATAAAAGTGAAGCTGGAACCAACCCATATGCCCCTCAACAGACGAGTGGATGACAAGAGTGTGGTACATCTACACAATGGAGTACTATTCAGCGGTAAAGAAAGATGGCATTGGGGCTGGAGAGATGGCCTAGCGGTTAAGAGCGCCGACCACTCTTACAGAGGACCGGGGTTCAATCCCCGGCACGCACATGGCGGCCGAGAATCATCTGAAATTCCAATTCCAGGAGAACTCCAGTTCCAGGGGAATCCGACACCCTCTTCTGACCTCCACGGCATTGCACGACACGGGTGCACAAACCTGCATGCAGACAATACATTCATATACATAAAAAATAAATAAATAAAATTTAATAAAAAAGAAGAAGAAATTAGCACTCAGATAGGTAGTCTCTGTAGGTCCAGGGATATACTGATACTTTAATTTTTCATTTTTATCTGATGTGTAGGAGTGCTTTGCCTGCAGGTATAAGTGCATCACATGTGTGCGGTGTCCAGAGAAGTCAGAAAAGGGCCTAGGATCTCCCTGGAACTGGAGTTACAATTGGTTGTGAGCCCCTATGTGGGTGCTGGGAACTGAATCTGGGTCCTCTGCAAGAGAAGTTAGGCTTGCTTGCTTCCATAACCACTGCACCATCTCTCCTGCCCCACATTGTTACTTTTTATTCTTTACATGTAGCAGCCTAGATAAAACTCACCTCGCCTTTCCCTAGTCGGGATTCTGAAGCACACAGCCAAAGTCTCAGCCCAGCTTCGTCACCTCCACTGGAGCTGGTTAGATCACACACAGTACCTTACCTACCCTGTGGTACATTAGGCCCTCTGAAGAAATGGCATTTATTGTGCCCACCCAGGTGTCCTGGAGCCTCTCCAGTGGAACTGTGGCCTTGGGGGAGTCACTCGGGTTCTAGCTGAATCACATGAGACAGCTTTTCAGTCTATGAGTGTTTCTCAGGGCCCACCGTCACGGAAGCCTGATTTAGGGAGAACAGATCTCTGGCAGGCAGAGTTCCACTCGGTACCCCCATCCCCACATCATTCTCTGAGCCTCGAGCCAGGTGCTTGACAGAAATCTCTCTAATCACTCAAGTGCAGGAATTAGCATGCTCTCATAACTACATTAGGATGGCCAGGGAGAGAATCTAACTCACCAAAGACTGCAGGGCTGGTGATGGCCGCATAGTTGTAGTACAGGCTGGATGGTCCCATGGGGAAGTCAAGACTAGCGGGCACGTGGAATCTCTCTTGGCATACTGGGTAGTGGGGAACCTAGATTTGCTGGGTAGTGGGTGACTGGGCAGCCATGATCACCAAAACTGGGAACTCTCTCTGGGGAAGAGCGGATCACTTGGCACAAATTTTCTGGAAACTGGACTGGACTTCCCACAGCTCTTCTGCCTAGGGTAGAGCCCAGAAGCTGGCTTCCCCTGCCAGGGAACGGAGAACACCCAGAGCTGTAGGAAGGCTCAGGTCCAGGCTTGCCCATGGAAGAAGGTCCCCCGTGGGCTGGAAACAAGACCCCTCAGAGAAACCTCCAGTGTATGGGCAAATTCATATACTTTTAAACAATCTGTGCATATGTTTGTATATAATCACCACAAAGCATGCAAGATGTCTTTATATAGATGAAGATCATTGTGAGGGTCAGCCAGATGGCTCAGTGGCTAAAGGAGCTTGCCACCAGCCATCGAGCCTGGAAGTTTGATCCCCAGGCACCCATATGGTGCAGGGAGAGAAACAACTCCTGCAAGTTGTCCTCTGGTTTCTACAAGCATACTATGGGATGCCTACCTACACACACACAAACAAATAAAGTATTTATAAAGATACACTACTGTGAACTCTGCAGTGCGTATCTGAATAGTGTTAACCACGGACAACCAGACAAGTGAATGTCTGAACTATTCATTACTACCTCCCAGTCTCAAAGCCAGGGATGGACATATCACCTCCTAGACCCTTTAGGACTCCTANGTCTTTTTGAGACAGGGTCTCCCTTTAGTCCCAGCTGGCCTGGAGCTCACTTTGTAGACCAGGCTGGCCTTGAATTCACAGAGATCCATTTGCCTCTGTCTCCCAAGTGCTGGGATTAAAGGCGTGTGCCATGCCCGGCTGACTTTTTTTTTTTAACTTGATAAAACACAACACATAGTGCTTTAAGAAATGAGAAATGCTATAGTTTAGTTTTTGTATATTCAGTGTCAAAGTAATAATGATTAGGCTATTTAGTGTAGAGTCTGTATTTTGCTAATTAAAAACACAAGATTTTAAAAGTATCTGTATATCTTTGTATTTTTGTTTCTTGTACATTTTGGTAGGGAGTGCTGTACCTTTAATGAGAAAGAAAGTGGAAAAAGGGATTGTTTTATGGAGATGCATCGTATGGCTCTGAGTACTGCTATAAATTAAAACTTTTTTAAAGCAGGTTCCTATTTATTTAGAGTAGGCTCTGTCAAAACCTTTTTTTATTTCCTCGGAACATTTTCTCCATATGTGTACATTTTTTTAGAGATTTCTAAAACTGTTAACTCTTTTATCTTTATATTTTAGGAAGCAGTTCAGATACTTTTGAAGCATTCTGCAGATGTAAATGCTCGAGATAAAAACTGGCAAACCCCTTTACACATAGCTGCTGCTAATAAAGCTGTCAAGTGTGCTGAGGCTCTGGTGCCCCTTCTGAGTAATGTGAATGTATCTGATAGAGCGGGAAGAACTGCATTACATCATGCAGCTTTCAGTGGACATGGTGAGGTATGTGCATGGAATTAGGCGTTGATTATCTTCTAGCCCTTGGTATCTCTCAGAAGGAAGAATAATAGCAAAGAAAGGCAGAGATTTGAAAATACATTTTCTTAGTGTACTATCAATATTTACTCAACATAATTCCTTAGTGACTGAACCATCGAAAGAAAATTACTCATCCTATAGCTGGAGAGATGTCCCAGTCCATAAAGTAGTTACCGTACAGGCTTGAAGTCCTGAGTTTGGATCCCAAACACCCACATATCAATCCTGATACTGCGGTGCACACCTGTAATCCCAGCTCTGGGGAGGTAGAAAGACCTCTGGAGTTTGATGGCTAGTCAGCTTAGTCAAATTATGAGCCCTAGGTTCAGTGAGAGCCCATGTTTCAAAGAGTTAAACACCCTGTGTCAACCTCTGGCCTCCACATGCACACACGGACACAACACAGATCCAGAATGTTCATTTATCTTTGAGCAAACATTGGCTATCCTAGTTGAACCAGAGTTTGGTCTTTAAATTTTGTTCTGTTCTTCCAAACGTCCCGCTCACTTCCCTTTCTTGATTTAAGATGAAATGTTGCTGGGCTGGAGAGATGGCCTAGCGGTTAAGAGCACCAACTGCTCTTGCAGAGGACCTGGGTTCGATCCCCAGCACCCACATGGTGGCTAAGAACTGTCTGTAACTCCAATTCCAGGAGAACTCCAGTTCCAGGGGAATCTGAGACCCTCTTCTGACCTCCGCGGCATTGCACGCCACCTGTGCACAAACCTACTTGCAGACAGTACATTTATACACATACAAAAATAAATTAAAAATTTTTTTTTAAAAGACAAAATATTGCTATGTTGTAAACTCCTGAACTCAAGTTACACTCCTGCCTCAGCCTCCCCAGTAGCTGAGGCTGCAGGGACACCCCATTCTACCCAGATCCTAGTCCTTCACTTTATAGGCACAGACACACAGATTCAGAACCACACTCTCAAGATTCAGTGGCTAGAAGCCTACTTGGTTCTTTTTTCTTTTCATTGTAGTACTCTGATTTTATAACAGAATTCTTGCATCCACTGTAGCTTAATAAGAAAATATAAAAAAAGAAAATAGAGAATTAATTGTAGATATAATTAGGTATTATATAGTTACTGGTTCACTATAAGAGAGGTAGACCATGCAATCATTCAATTTAAACAGTATATCTCCTTTTGAGAACTGGATTAAATGTTAGGTATTAATAGGATTAGACAGTATTTCAGTATGTACTGCAGCCTTTTGCTAAGTATTCGAACTTTAGATTTTCAAGGTTTGTGCTTAGTTGTTGATAAAATACTGAGGTACAGGGTTGCATCTGGAAAGATTCTGCTGCCTGACTTTAGTAACACAGTGAGCCCACCTTTGTTTTTTCAAAATTTATCATACTACTATTAAATGTCCTTCAGTATTTTAATTCCTTTCTACAGTTGCAGAAATTCAATGCCAGAGAAATTGAGTTTAATAATTATAAGTCATTTATGAACCTCAGAATTTCAGTGAGCACTATTTACTTTTATTACAGATGGTCAAACTACTCTTGTCCAGAGGTGCCAATATTAATGCTTTTGACAAGAAAGATAGGCGTGCCATCCATTGGGCAGCATATATGGGTATGTACTTTTTTTCTTGGGGGTGGGGAGGTTGGTTGAGACAGGGTCTCTCTGTAGCCCCAGGTGGCCTGGAACTACCTAATCCTTGAGGGGATGAAGGCGTCTGTGGCATCAGGTCTGCTGCTGCGCGTTCTCTCGGTGTGGACTTGTCCTGGGCAACAGCCAGTATTGGTGGAATGCTAGACGTTTAATCTCCATGTTATACCTAAAAGAGCTCTGTTCTATCCAGATGAACTGGTAGGCTATGATGAGTTATTCCTGGGAACAGGCTGCCAGGCTAATGATGTGCAGCCAGATGAACTTGAGTTTCATTCTTCTTTGAGTCTCTGTGGAATTACAATATAGATTTTCTGTGATTGAACTATCTTTCACACATGGCTCACCTAAATACCACAAAATAATTCCATGTCCACAGAGCTTCCTCTGGAGTGTATGATATCCAGCAATTATATCTGGACTCTGTTTGCTCAGAGCCCTTCTGCTCAATACTGGTTCCTGAAAACTGAGAAGAAACTGCATATATTGTGATTATGCCCATTTTATTTTTTATTTTGTATTTTGTATGTGTACGAAGGTACTGTCTGCATGTAGGTCTGTGCACCCGTGTTGTACAGTGCCGCAGAGGTCAGAAGAGGGTGTCAGATTCCCCTGGAACTGGAGTTAAAGACGGCTCTCAGCCGCCATGTGGTTGCTGGGGATCGAACCCGGGTCCCCTGCAAGAGCAGCCAGCGCTCTTAACCACTAGGTCATCTCTCCAGCCCAACTATGCCCATTTTAAAGATAACTGATCAACACCTTTTTATGGACCACAGAATTCTTATCAAGGACTTTTTTAGTGCATCTTCTCATCTTTGAATTTTAGGAGCTTGGACACTCCACATCAACAAGGATGTAATCCAGTTTGAGGATACAATATGGGCTTTGACTTTTATAAATCTACGTTTTAAATTCATTTTAACATATTGTAACCCCCTTTATGATACCTTTTGAAAAGAAGCTATTGGTAATTTTTAACTTTCAACATAGCCACAAATATAAAGCAACATATTTTATTGTTAAAAAAAAACTGAAATAATTGTTTTTGCCTTTAAAAGGAGAGACAACTCACACTGGCTTAGGATGTTTCATTTAAGATTGGGTTACTAAAAGCTGTTGTCATATTCTTTTTATTGCATTGTTAAGGTAGAAGTCATTAAGTACATTAAGGAGCTTCTTACTGAGTTGGGGATATAACCAGAGTGATAGTGTGTTTGCCTAGCATGCGCAAGGCTGCAGATTCAGTCCCCATCACTGCAGAATAAAAACTATGTCTGATACTTTGGTTTTCTAATGTTTATTGAAGATAAAATAGCCAGAAGCAGGTCTCTCTATGGCATCTTAAAGTCTTACACAAACCTTACAGAGATTTCTGTCTATCTTGAGACTTTTCTGAATATCTGGTTGCAAATTATTTGTCAGGATGGTTTAGAACCAGCTAGTCTATGTCATTTTAAGCTGCACACTCTATATTTAATACAGAGATTTGCATGTTGAATGGTGTATACTAGGCTTTTCACTTCGGAATAATTAGGCTTTGCTAAATAGCTATGATGTGAAGGCCACAGTGATTTTGTGGGTTGCCTATGATTGAGCTGCTAAAATAGTTGAGTGTTGGATCTTGGCCTGGACTTAGCATGGCTTGGTGTCCTTGATTCACTTGATAATGCTTAAAAAGGTGTTCTGTGTTCTGAAGATAGCAGTACGCGTCTGATCCACCTTGTGTTTGTATATACCAGAATACTTGAGATCAGATAGTTTATCATGACTAGAAATTTGTTTCCTTTGAATTTTGGAGTTTTGGAAATCCAAGATGAAGGGCCTGGCATATGATAAGTGCCTTCCTGTTGCTCCAAAATAAGATATTAGAAGAAAAAGAAAGAGGAGATGTTAAATAACCTGGTTGTGGTTCCTCAACCACAAACAAGGCCTAGTCAGGTTTATCACTGGATAAAATAATAAATTGTCTAATTATCAGTTATTCTGTCTACCAACTTTTGTCAAAATATGATTCTTATATTTTTTCCCCAATCCTATCTTGAATCTTTTGAATTATATGTAACATGATTTATTGGTTACCATATGCATTATAAACTTAATGTGCCATTTTACCTTTCTTAAAAAGTATTCAGAATATATTTGATAATCCTATGTGCTTATCTGTTATTTATAAATATCTTTTCAGGTCACATTGAAGTAGTGAAGTTACTTGTATCTCATGGAGCTGAAGTCACATGCAAAGACAAGAAGTCTTACACACCTCTGCATGCAGCCGCCTCTAGTGGAATGATCAGCGTAGTCAAGTATCTTCTAGATCTTGGAGTTGATGTAGGTATATAGATTGAGTATAAAATAATGGAATGTTGTATATTTTTGTTACTATATTGTTGTCATAAGTCATTTCAGATTGAAAGATGAGTCATACCATTCTCTTTTTACCAGCTCTTCATAGTCCTTCAAATAGCTAGTATACTGGTATGATGAAAATCCATAATTATTCAGAGTATATAAAGAGTTATAACTTATTCTAAAAGTAAATGATTCTCAAGCCGGGCATGGTGGCGCACGCCTTTAATCCTAGCACTTGGGAGGCAGAGGCAGGCGGATCTTTGTGAGTTCAAGGCCAGCCTGGTCTACAGAGTGAGTTCCAGGACAGCTGGGGCTATAGGGAGACCCTGTCTCAAAAACACCAAAAAGAAGAAAAAAAAAAACTTCATTTATGACCTGTGGAGACATAGCTCAATGGTTAAGAGCACTGGCTGTTCTTCCAGAAGACCAGGGTTCAAATCTTACAATCCACATGGCAGCTAACAACATTCCCTAACTCCAGTTCCAATGGAATCTGACTTACACACATGAAGGCATAACATTCATGCATATAAAATAAAAATGCATTGTCTGTTAAGGACAGAGGAAGGCATCAGAGTCTCCTGGAACTGGAATTAGGGACTGCTGTTACCTGTAATGTGGATGGAAGTCATCAAACCTGGATCCTCTGCAAGAGCAGTCAGTGCTCTTAACCACTGAGCCATCTCTCCAGCCTCCACAAGGATCATTTTAAGTTCTATTTAGAAATNATATAGATTTTCTGTGATTGAACTATCTTTCACACATGGCTCACCTAAATACCACAAAATAATTCCATGTCCACAGAGCTTCCTCTGGAGTGTATGATATCCAGCAATTATATCTGGACTCTGTTTGCTCAGAGCCCTTCTGCTCAATACTGGTTCCTGAAAACTGAGAAGAAACTGCATATATTGTGATTATGCCCATTTTATTTTTTTTTTGTATTTTGTATGTGTACGAATACTGTCTGCATGTAGGTCTGTGCACCCGTGTTGTACAGTGCCGCAGAGGTCAGAAGAGGGTGTCAGATTCCCCTGGAACTGGAGTTAAAGACGGCTCTCAGCCGCCATGTGGTTGCTGGGGATCGAACCCGGGTCCCCTGCAAGAAAGCCCAGCGCTCTTAACCCTGTCATCTCTCCAGCCCAACTATGCCCATTTTAAAGATAACTGATCAACACCTTTTTATGGACCACAGAATTCTTATCAAGGACTTTTTTAGTGCATCTTCTCATCTTTGAATTTTAGGAGCTTGGACACTCCACATCAACAAGGATGTAATCCAGTTTGAGGATACAATATGGGCTTTGACTTTTATAAATCTACGTTTTAAATTCATTTTAACATATTGTAACCCCCTTTATGATACCTTTTGAAAAGAAGCTATATGGTAATTTTTAACTTTCAAATACCACAAATATAAAGCAACATATTTTATTGTTAAAAAAAAACTGAAATAATTGTTTTTTGCCTTTAAAAGGAGAGACAACTCACACTGGCTTAGGATGTTTCATTTAAGATTGGGTTACTAAAAGCTGTTGTCATATTCTTTTTATTGCATTGTTAAGGTAGAAGTCATTAAGTACATTAAGGAGCTTCTTACTGAGTTGGGGATATAACCAGAGTGATAGTGTGTTTGCCTAGCATGCGCAAGGCTGCAGATTCAGTCCCCATCACTGCAGAATAAAAACTATGTCTGATACTTTGGTTTTCTAATGTTTATTGAAGATAAAATAGCCAGAAGCAGGTCTCTCTATGGCATCTTAAAGTCTTACACAAACCTTACAGAGATTTCTGTCTATCTTGAGACTTTTCTGAATATCTGGTTGCAAATTATTTGTCAGGATGGTTTAGAACCAGCTAGTCTATGTCATTTTAAGCTGCACACTCTATATTTAATACAGAGATTTGCATGTTGAATGGTGTATACTAGGCTTTTCACTTCGGAATAATTAGGCTTTGCTAAATAGCTATGATGTGAAGGCCACAGTGATTTTGTGGGTTGCCTATGATTGAGCTGCTAAAATAGTTGAGTGTTGGATCTTGGCCTGGACTTAGCATGGCTTGGTGTCCTTGATTCACTTGATAATGCTTAAAAAGGTGTTCTGTGTTCTGAAGATAGCAGTACGCGTCTGATCCACCTTGTGTTTGTATATACCAGAATACTTGAGATCAGATAGTTTATCATGACTAGAAATTTGTTTCCTTTGAATTTTGGAGTTTTGGAAATCCAAGATGAAGGGCCTGGCATATGATAAGTGCCTTCCTGTTGCTCCAAAATAAGATATTAGAAGAAAAAGAAAGAGGGAGATGTTAAATAACCTGGTTGTGGTTCCTCAACCACAAACAAGGCCTAGTCAGGTTTATCACTGGATAAAATAATAAATTGTCTAATTATCAGTTATTCTGTCTACCAACTTTTGTCAAAATATGATTCTTATATTTTTTCCCCAATCCTATCTTGAATCTTTTGAATTATATGTAACATGATTTATTGGTTACCATATGCATTATAAACTTAATGTGCCATTTTACCTTTCTTAAAAAAGTATTCAGAATATATTTGATAATCCTATGTGCTTATCTGTTATTTATAAATATCTTTCAGGTCACATTGAAGTAGTGAAGTTACTTGTATCTCATGGAGCTGAAGTCACATGCAAAGACAAGAAGTCTTACACACCTCTGCATGCAGCCGCCTCTAGTGGAATGATCAGCGTAGTCAAGTATCTTCTAGATCTTGGAGTTGATGTAGGTATATAGATTGAGTATAAAATAATGGAATGTTGTATATTTTTGTTACTATATTGTTGTCATAAGTCATTTCAGATTGAAAGATGAGTCATACCATTCTCTTTTTACCAGCTCTTCATAGTCCTTCAAATAGCTAGTATACTGGTATGATGAAAATCCATAATTATTCAGAGTATATAAAGAGTTATAACTTATTCTAAAAGTAAATGATTCTCAAGCCGGGCATGGTGGCGCACGCCTTTAATCCTAGCACTTGGGAGCAGGCAGAGCAGGCGGATCTTTGTGAGTTCAAGGCCAGCCTGGTCTACAGAGTGAGTCCAGGACAGCTGGGGCTATAGGGAGACCCTGTCTCAAAAAGACCAAAAAAAAAAAAAAAAAAAAAGTAAATGATTCTCTTAGAGTTTTTGTGTTGTCTTATTGTTTTTGTTGTTTTGTTTTGTTTTTCATCACATTTCAGGCCCCATGGCTCTGTTTCTTCTGGTTCTGTGGGAACCTACAGATCAGGAACGGTTGGGTTAAGTGGGCAGGATATTGTTAGTTTTCTTAGCCTAGTAAGTCAGATAACTTCCTTTAAATAACTATAGCAAATCGTATTACGAGATATTGGAAAGAGTAAGGGAGGAAAGATGAAGGACTTCCTGGTGACCACATATATCTGTGTTACAAATGATATATAGTGGCATATATCTTTTTTTATTAGAAAGGGATGCTGTTCTATCTGGGTATGTTTGAATCCTTGATTCAGGTAGCTTTCACTTGTCATTCTTTTGTGTGCGTGTGCAAGTGTGTGTTTGTGTGTGTGTGTGTGTGTGTGTGTGTGTGTGTATATGAATGTACTGTCTGCATGTAGGTCTGTGTACCTGTGTTGTGCAGTGCTGCAGAGGTCAGAAGAGGGCGTCAGATTCCCCTGGAACTGGAGTTAAAGATGGTTCTCAGCCGTCATGTGGGTGCTGGGGATCAAACCTGGGTCCTCTGCAAGAGCAGCCGGCGCTCTTAACCACTAGGCCATCTCTCCAGCCCCACTTGTCATTCTTTAAGATGTGTACTTCACTGCCGTGTGTGGTGGTGCACGCCTTAAATCCCAGCACTCAAGAGGCACAGGCAGGCAAATCTCTGTGAGTTCAAGCCCAGCCTGGTCTACATAGTAAGTTCTGGCCAGCTGGGACTGGAGGGCGACCCTCTCTCAAAAAGACCAAAAAAAAAAAAAAAAAAATGTTCTTTATGCCCATTCTTAGTACTTTTGGTTCCTTGAGAGAGTCTCACTGTGTAGCTCAAGCTGACCTCAAACTTGTAATCATCCCTCTTAGCCACCATGCCTGCCCTGATACTATTTATTTACTCTTATTATAATAACATTTGAAATAAACTTGCCACCTCTTCAAAGCAGTAAATAAGGGGAAAAGAGTGTAAAGATGGGGAGACAATAAAGCCAATGGCAAAAAGCTAACAAAAAGTAGGTGGTTGATACTAGTTAGAGAAAGAAGAGCCGGGTGTGGTGGCGCACGCCTTTAATCCTAGCACTTGGGAGGCAGAGGCAGGCGGATCTTTGTGAGTTCAAAGCCAGCCTGGTCTACAGAGTGAGTTCCAGGACAGCTGGGGCTACAGGGGAGACCCTGTCTCAAAAAGACCCCCCCCCCAAAAAAAAAAGAAAGAATATATGACAGCAGTAGAGCTGGATAAACTATTTGAGGACCAGGGAAACATTTTCTGTTCTTTCTTTTCCTTCCTTCCTTCCTTTCTTTCTTTCTTTTTCTTTTTTTTTTTTTTTTTTTTTTTTTTGTCTTTTTCGAGACAGGGTCTCCCTGTAGCTCCAGCTGGCCTGGAACCATTCTGTAGACCAGGGCTGGCCTTGAACTCACCAAGATCTGCCTGCCCTCTGCTCTGCCTCGCCTCTGCCTCTGCCCTGCCTCTGCTCCTCTGCCTCTGCCTCTGCCTCTGCCTCTGCCTCTGCCTCTGCTCTGCTCTGCCTCTGCCTCTGCCTCTCCTGGCCCTCTCCTCTGCCTCTGCCTCTGCCTCTGCCTCTGCCTCCTGGCGCCTCTGCCTCTGCCGCCTCTGCCTCTGCCTCTGCCTCTGCCTCTGCCTCTGCTCTGCCTCTGCCCTCTGCCTCTGTCGCCTCTGCCCTCTGCCTCTGCCTCTGTCCTCTGCCTCTGCTCTGCCTCTGCTCTGCCTCTGCCTCTGCCTCTGCCTCTCTGCCTCTGCCTCTGCCTCTGCCTCTGCCTCTGCCTCTGCCTCTGCCTCTGCCCTTGCCTCTGCCTCTGCCTCTGCCTCGTCTCCTCTGCCTCTGCCTCTGCCTCTGCCTCTGCCTCTGCCTCTGCCTCTGCCTCTGCCTCTGCCTCTGCCTCTGCCTCTGCCTCTGCCTCTGCCTCTGCCTCTGCCTCTGCCTCTGCCTCTGCCTCTGCCTCTGCCTCGAGTTCTAGGATTAAAGGCATGTGCCACCACGCCCAGCGGGAAACACTTTTCTAAACAAGAAAGACATTGAAAATGTGGAAAGTATAAGAAGTTGAAAACACCCAAACATGTTGTGTAGAATCTTTATAAAGTACAAAATGGATAAAAGTCTCATTTTGATTCAATAATTCTTATGCTCTATTTCAGCTGATGAGTATAGTGGCCTTATGAGACCCCTGAAATATTGATAAATGAGGAACCTCATTTCTGCTCTCCAGTTAGAGAAAACTAGCTAAAAATAGACTTTGGAAAATGCATGGTTTTCTTTTTTTTTTTTTTTAATGAAGTTTTTGGTTGTTGGGGGTGGGAGGCAATCTGTGCGTTTAATGCCAGCACTCAAAGAGGCAGGTAGATTTCTGTGAGATCAAAATCCAGCCTGGTCTACATATCACTTTAAAACAACTCTTTGGGGCCAGGCATGGGCAGTCAGGAAGCAGAGGCATGTACATCTCTGTGAGTTCAATCCACCCAGGTCTACATAATGACTTCCAAGCTAGCCAGGGGTAGGTATATAGTGAGACTTTGCCTCAAATGATGGATGGATGGATGGATGGATGGATGGATGGATGGATGGATGGATGAATAGAATAGAATAGAATAGAATAGAATAGAATAGAATAGAATAGAATAGAATAGAATAGAATAGAATAGAATAGAATCAGAAATAATAAACTTTTAGAATAATTTTTGTTAATATTTTATATGTGAAGTACATTCTTAAATGTACTAGTCCGATTTTACACCAAGATGCTTGTCATGGTTTTTTGTTGTTTTGTGTTTTTGTTTTTTGTCGTCTTTTCAAGACAGGGTCTCCCTGTAGCCGCATCTGGCCTGGAACTCTCTATGCAGACCAGGCTGGCCCGGAACTCACAGAGATCCACCTGCCTCTGTTTCCCAAGTTCTGGGATTAAAGACATGCACCACCATGCCTGGCTCTTTTTTTTTTTTTTTTTTTTTTTTTTTTTTAGATTGTATTATTTATTATGGTGAAAAAAAATTCTGTATTTAGAATTAGCCAACAAGATTGTTTAGTTGATCCCAATTTTGTTGGCAACATCCAAAGCATTTTAATCAGGAGCCAGCCAAACATAGGCCTTCTTCTTGCCATCAGGTCTGATCAGGGTATTGACTTTGGTCACATCAATGTCATAGAGCTGCTTCACAGCCTGTTTGATCGATGCTTGTTGGCTGTGACATCCACAATGAACACAAGTGTGTTATTGTCTTCTGTCTTTTTCATAGCTGACTCAGTTGTCAGGGGGAACTTGATGGCATAGTGGTCAAGCTTGTTTCTCTCTTGTGAGGGTACATGGGCTGCCTCCGGAGCCACAGGGTCTTGGGCTGCCGGAAGGTGGGTGACATGCAGATGATCTTTTTATGGCTGTGGATGCCTTTCAACACTGCCTTCTTGGCTTTCAATGCCTTTGCTTTAGCTTTGGCTTTGGGAGGGGCAGGAGCTTCATTCTTTACTTTCAGTGGCCATCTTGATGAAAAAAAGCTTTATTTTTATGTTTATGAGTGTTTTGCCTGCATATATGTAAGTGTACCACATGCACACCTGGTGCAGAGACAAGAAGGCATTGGATCACCCAGAACTGGAATTAGGACTGTTTTTAGTTGCAATGTCAATGCTGGGAACCAAACCTGGGTCCTCTGGAAAGATAATTAAATGTTCTTAACCTTTGAACCATTTAAGAACTTAAACATTATAAGCTTCATCTTTGTATTTGCTTCTGTAATTTTAACAACCACAACATTCCTAAAATAGCTCATAGCAATTATAATAAGCAGAATGGGTTTAACATTCATGCATTTTTTTTTTCCTTTGAATAGATGAATGAACCAAATGCCTATGGGAACACGCCTCTTCATGTGGCCTGTTACAATGGACAAGATGTTGTTGTGAATGAGCTCATAGACTGTGGTGCTAATGTAAATCAGAAGAATGAAAAAGGATTCACTCCTTTGCACTTTGCTGCTGCATCAACACATGGAGCACTATGTTTAGAACTTCTAGTTGGCAATGGGGCTGATGTAAATATGAAGGTATGAAACAATCAGAATCTCTAAGTACTTAGTGAACTGTTTAAAACAATATTCATAGCATATACCATCCAGCAATGAAAAGGAGCTATTGGTAAACTTAAGAACATGGATAAATCTTTAAAAAACATCTGCTGTGGGGCTAGAGAGATGGCTCAGCAGTTAAGAGCAGTGGCTACTCTTGCAGAGGACTCAAGTTCCGTTCCTAGCACCCACACGGAGGCTAACAACTTCCATAACTCCAGTTCCCAGGGGATCTGACACCCTCTTCTGACCTCTGTGAGCCTTGCATGACATAGGTGCACTTACATACATGCAGGCAATACACATAAAATAAAAATAAAATATTTTTTTAAATACCCTGCTGACTGAGAAGAAGAGTTTAATATGCTTTTCCATCTATGTAAGATTCTAGAACAGATAGAATCCTGCTTAGTTGGAGTTCCAGAATTTATATTTGAAAGGTGAGGGTCAGGGGTAGGAAACCAGAACAGTTGTTGCCTCTGGGAAAGAAGAATCACTAACAAAAAGGCATGCGGAAATCTCGTAGGGTAATGGCAGTGTTCTATATTTGGATAGGCCTTTATATAATTCAGATAAGCATCTGTGAAAATCCACTAGGTAGTACTTTTAATATTTGTACTTTGTTATGTGTAGACTTTATTTTAGATGGAAAAAAATAAATCTTGACTAATGATACACAGAAGTATGATGCAGTGATGCTATCTGCAACTAACTTTAAACATCAGGTGATTGGTTGGTAACATGATGGAATTTAGATGATGTGTATATATATGGGTATACATGGTATAATACTTTTGTGAAATTTCTTAATGAGATTTTTCAGTGTTAGGAAAGAAACACTGTCAGTATGTTATGCATAAAGAATCGTTTATTTTTGTTTGTTTACAGTTACTTTTAAGGAATGAACATTTTAGAAATATGTTTAAATTTAGGAGCCAAAAATGAATTTACTTTCAATGTGTAATTTTGTTGAGAAACATAGGTAACCAGGACTTCAAGCATTATTATTTTTTGGTGTACATAATTGTCATTTTTAGATTGTCAAAGGGTACTTTCACTGTTTGTTGCTGTTTTTGGTCATCAGTTCATCATCTGTGCTAACCCTTGTAGGCTGAAGAAAACCACAGTTACAATTGAACCATTTGGGATTAGTGAAAAAAAAATTTAAGTTTAAAATACGGTTTATGGAGAATTTCAGCTCCTTTTGTTGGTGTGAAGAGCACTGTCTTACCTAATTTCAGTGAAACCACTGACTTTGGAGTGTAGCAGTAAGTTGACCTATTCATGTCATGCTCAAGGAAGAAAGAACAGAAATTATGCTTTGTCGTTGTCTGTCTTTCTTTCTTTCTTTTTCTTTTCTTTTTTTTTTTTTTTTTCTCTAGACCAGGCTGCCCTTGAACTCAAGAGATCCGCCTGCCTCCCGAGTGCTTGGATTAAAGGCATGCGCCACCATGCCTGGCTTGAAGAACTCCAATCTTTTACCACTGAGCCATCTCTCCAGCCCCCTATGCTTTGCTTTTTTAAAGAATTTACATTTATTGGGGCTGGAGAAATGGCTCCGGGGTTAAGGGCACCAACTGCTCTTGCAGTTCGATTCCCAGCACCCACATGGCAGCTAAGAACCATCTTTAAGCAAGGTGTGGTGGTGCACATCTTTAATCCTAGCACTTGGGAGGCAGAGGCAGGGGGATCTCTCTGAGTTCAAGGCCAGCCTGGTCTACAGAGCAAGCTCCAGGCCACCTGGGACTAAAGGGAGACCCTGTCTCAAAAATACAAAAAAAAAGAAAAAAAGGTGGAAGACTGCAGAAAGATGGTACAGCTGTTAAAGCTTATGTTCACAGGTAGAAAGACAAAAGCAAGATTAATGGCTGCCGAGGAACAGAACCCAAAGCTATCTTCCAGCCTCCGTGTGCATTTGGACATAAAACCATAAATACACACAAAAGAATGTACATTTAAAAGACGGACATAATGGCACTTATAATTCTAGGACTTAAGAGATTGAAATGGGAGGAAGGGGAGGATTTCAAGGCTAGCCTGGGCTACACAGTGATATTCTGTGTCAAATAAAGCAAAACACATATACATATGTGTATATATGCATAAAGATCATATATGTGCAGATATGGATTATGTATACTTTCGGTTCTTAAAGTCACTTGGGGACATTTTTATGATTTAATTCATTTTAAATGTATTGATGAAAAGTGTGTGTTTGTTTGAAATAGGATCGCACCATGTAGTCCTGTCTGGTCTGTAGACTGGCCTTGAAATCATTGAGATCTACCTGCCTTTGGCTCATAAGTGCTGTATAAAAGGTGTATGCTGGCATGCCCCAGTTTGGACAGGTTTCACCCACTCAATTTAACTTGAGAAATTCTTGGATAATCAGGGCAGAAAACAAAAGAAAGATCTAAAGGTATTTGGCTGAAGGTCTTTTTTTTTTTTAGTGTTTTTGAGACAGGGTCTCCCTGTAGCCCCAGCTTTCCTAGAACTCACTGTGTAGACCAGGCTGGTCTTGAACTCACACCTGCCTCTGCCTCCCAAGTACTAGGATTAAAGGCGTTCGCCACCACGCTCTGCTCTTGGCTGAGAGTCTTAAGGGATAACTTTGTTCCTTGCCCTTAGAGGTCAAGTAAGTCCCAGGGGACTATGCATGGGGACATCTCTTGAAATGTCCTGCAAATGTGAGTCACCAGTCTTCCTGTGCAGGGTGGTCTTGGAGATCCACTAATGGGACTTTAACCAGTGTCTAGTCTATGAAGAGGAAAGTCTGCTCATGCTTCAAAAAGGGAAGTGTGGTCTAGCAGGACATGACTTTGTCCTTGGAGTGGATGGAATTGATAAATGAAAAGCCAAAAGGAGCCAGAGCCCCCCCCCCCAAAAAAAAAACCCTGAGGACCAGATCCTCAACTGACATTGTGAAAACAAAAGCCTTGGTTAATCTGGGCTAACCGTGTGGCCTTAAACACCCAAAAGGAAAGTATAACCAGAAATAATAATTAGTAAGGCCTAAGAAATTGTACTTCAGGTATAAAACTTGATTTTAGTAAAAAGACAAAAAGTTAAAAAAAAAACAAAAAAACAGTTGTTTTGCTTGTCTTAGACTGGCAAGTGCAGCTACCCTGAGGCTGCCACAGCTTTTCAACCTTCCATTATGGACTGAAGACTCATGTCTCTCTAAGAATCCTCCAAACCTGTAGTGCCAGATGGGGACTGCTGAGACATCCAGCTTTGATTGCCATTGTTGGACTACCCAGGCTGTATCACAGAGACCAGTACAGGAGGATCAAGGCAGGAAGTGATGCTTACTGGACCTCATTTGGTGACCATGGGAAGGGAAAACCCCAGTGTGGAGCACAAGGGCAGGACTGATGGTTGTTTGGGCTTGCCAAGGAGGATCCTTCAAACATGACATCTTTCAGCCTAATTAAAAAAAAAACATAAGCTGAAGATGCTAAAAGATATATGTGGCATGCATATTTTGGAGTGATACAAATTTGAAGGAATAACAACAACAAAAAGACTGGGTCAAAGAACTGACTGAAACGGTGAACTTCTGTTTGAAACAGTAAACTTCTGCATCAAAAATTTTAAAAGAGACTGAGAAAAAGATGAAAAACATGTTTGGCAGAATGCATGAGCTCTGGTGGGGTGGGGGATTGGGTCTAGATTTGGTTGGAAATTTTGTATGAAATGTACAAAGCTTCAATAAAAACTGTCTTTGAAAATAAAGGTTTTTAATTTATCTTGATGGTCCTCAAAACCAAAAACCAAGTTCAATCTTTTCAGCTCTTTATGATAAAATAGTTAAAATTAATTTGTTTGTATCATTTTTGTACATTTTCTAGAAATAATGACAGCTTGCTCCTATCATTAGTTATTATAAGCTTTCCATTTGTATGAATCTGTACTTAAAGGATAAAGATGGGGCATTAAAGATTACTTTAGCCAGGCATTGTGGCACACGCCTTTAATTCTAGCACTCGGGAGGCAGAGTTAGGCAGATCTCTGTGAGTTCAAGGCCAGCCTGGTCTACAGAGTGAGTTCCAGGTCAGCTGGTGCTACAGGGAGATCCTGTCTCAAAAAGACAAAAAAAAAAAATTTATGTTATTATTTAGGCATGACTATTCCATATAATATGATAATGAGTCACCTGGTTTATGTCAGCGTTATATTATAGTTGTCTGTAGTACCTATAATTATCTAAGTTTTTCTTTTGAAATTTAGAATGAGAATCCATCCTGTAAGAGACTAGCTTTTAACTGCTGCGAACAGTAGATATATGTCCTTAATGATTTAGAAAATTCACTAGCAGATTTTTTTTTTGTTTGTTCTTTTGTCTTTTCGAGACTGTCTCCCTGTAGCCCCAGCTGTCCTAGAACTCACTCTGTAGACCAGGCTGGCCTTGAACTCACAAAGATCCACCTGCCTCTGCCTCCCAAGTGCTAGTATTAAAGGCATGCACCACCACACCTGGTGATTTTTGTGGGGGGGGTGTCCTATGCGGTATTATTCTTTTTTTAATATTTTATTTATTTATTTATTTATTTATTTATTTATTTATTTNATATAGATTTTCTGTGATTGAACTATCTTTCACACATGGCTCACCTAAATACCACAAAATAATTCCATGTCCACAGAGCTTCCTCTGGAGTGTATGATATCCAGCAATTATATCTGGACTCTGTTTGCTCAGAGCCCTTCTGCTCAATACTGGTTCCTGAAAACTGAGAAGAAACTGCATATAGTGTGATTATGCCCAGTTTATTTTTCATTGTTGTAATTTTGTATGTGACGAATACTGTCTGCATGTGAGGTTCTGTGCCACCCCGTGTTGTACAAGTGCCGCAGAGGTCCAGAAGAGGGTCAGATTCCCCTGGAAACTGGAGTTTAAGACGGCTCTCAGCCGCCCATGTGGTTGCTGGGGCATCGAACCCGGTGTCCCCTGCAAGCAAGCCCCATCCAGCGCTCTTAACCTACTGTCATCTCTCCAGCCCAACTATGCCCATTTTAAAGATAACTGATCAACACCTTTTTATGGACCACAGAATTCTTATCAAGGACTTTTTTAGTGCATCTTCTCATCTTTGAATTTTAGGAGCTTGGACACTCCACATCAACAAGGATGTAATCCAGTTTGAGGATACAATATGGGCTTTGACTTTTATAAATCTACGTTTTAAATATTTTAACATAGTTTTCGTAACCCCCTTTAATGAGACCTTTTGAAAAGAAGCTTAATTTAATTATTTAACTTTCAGTATATAGCCCACAATATATAATAAAGCAACATATTTTTTGGTTAATAAAAAAACAAAATGAAATAATTGTTTTTTGCCTTAAAAGGAAGACAACTCACACTGGCCTTAGGATGTTTCATTTAGATTGGGTTACTAAAAGCGGTTGTCATATTCTTTTTATGCAATTGTTAATGTAGAATTCATTAAGTAAATTAAGGACTTCTTACTGAGTTGGGGATATAACCAGAGTGATAGTGTGTTTGCCTAGCATGTCGAAGGCTGCAATTCAGTCCCCATCCACTGCAGATAAAAACTATGTCTGATACTTTGGGTTTCTAATGTTTAATGAAATAAAAATAAGCCAGAAGCAGGTCTCTCTATGGACTAATCTTAAAGTCTTACACAAACCTTACAGAGATTTCTGTCTATCTTGAGACTTTTCTGAATATCTGGTTGCAAATTATTTGTCAGGATGGTTTAGAACCAGCTATCTACTGTCATTTAAAAGCTGCACACTCTATATTTAATACAGAGATTTGCATGTTGAATGGTGTATACTAGGCTTTTCACTTCGGAATAATTAGGCTTTGCTAAATAGCTATGATGTGAAGGCCACAGTGATTTTGTGGGTTGCCTATGATTGAGCTGCTAAAATAGTTGAGTGTTGGATCTTGGCCTGGACTTAGCATGGCTTGGTGTCCTTGATTCACTTGATAATGCTTAAAAAGGTGTTCTGTGTTCTGAAGATAGCAGTACGCGTCTGATCCACCTTGTGTTTGTATATACCAGAATACTTGAGATCAGATAGTTTATCATGACTAGAAATTTGTTTCCTTTGAATTTTGGAGTTTTGGAAATCCAAGATGAAGGGCCTGGCATATGATAAGTGCCTTCCTGTTGCTCCAAAATAGATATTGAGAAGAAAAAGAAAGAGGGAGATTTTAAATAACCTGGTTGTGGTTCCTCAACCACAAACAAGGCCTAGTCAGGTTTATCACTGGATAAAATAATAAATTGTTAATTACTCGTTATTCTGTCTACCAACTTTTGTCAAAATATGATTCTTATATTTTTTTCCCCAATCCTATCTTGACATCTTTTGATTAATGTAACATGATTTTATTGGTTACCATATGCATTATAAACTTAATGTGCCATTTTACCTTTCTTAAAAAGTATTCAAGAATATATTTTGATAATCCTATGTGCTATCTGTTATTTATAAATATGCTTTCAGGTCACATTGAAGTAGTGAAGTTACTTGTATCTCATGGAGCTGAAGTCACATGCAAAGACAAGAAGTCTTACACACCTCTGCATGCAGCCGCCTCTAGTGGAATGATCAGCGTAGTCAAGTATCTTCTAGATCTTGGAGTTGATGTAGTATATAATTGAGTATAAAATAATGGAATGTTGTTTTTTTTGTTACTACTGATTGTTGTCATAAGTCATTTCAGATTGAAAGATGAGTCATACCATTCTCTTTTTACCAGCTCTTCATAGTCCTTCAAATAGCTAGTATACTGGTATGATGAAAATCCATAATTATTCAGAGTATATAAAGAGTTATAACTTATTCTAAAAGTCACAATGATTCTCAAGCCGGGCAGGTGGGCGCACGCCTTTAATCCTATGCACTTGGGAAAGGCGAGCAGGCGGATCTTTGTGAGTTCAAGCCAGCTGGTCTACAGAGTGAGTCCAGGACAGCTGGGGCTATAGGGAGGACCCTGTCTCAAAAAGACCAAAAAAAAAAAAAGAAAAAAAAGTAAATGATTACTCTTAGAGTTTTTTTTTGTCTTATTGTTGTTTGTTGTTTTGTTTGTTTTCATCACATTTCAGGCCCCATGGCGTCTGTTTCTTTCTGGTTCTGTGGGAACCTACAAATCAGGAACGGTTGGGTTAAGTGGGCAGGATATTGTTAGTTTTCTTAGCCTAGTAAGTCAGATAACTTCCTTTAAATAACTATAGCAAATCGTATTCGAGATATTGGAAAGAGTAAGGGAGGAAAGATGAAGGACTTCCTGGTGCCACCATATATCTGTGTTACAAATGATATATAGTGGCATATATCTTTTTTATTAGAAAGGGTGCTGTTCGATCTGGGTATGTTTTGATCCTTGATTCAGGTAGCTTCACTTGTCATTCTTTGTGTGCGTGTGCAAGGTGTGTTGTGTTGTGTGTGTGTGTGTGTGTGTGTTGTGTGTATATGATGACTGTCGACATGTAGGTCTGTGTACCTTTGGGTTGTGCCGTGCTGCCAGAGGTCAGAAGAGGGCCGTCAGATTCCCCTGGAACTGGCAGTTAAAGATGGTTCTCGCCGTCATGTGGGTGATGGGGATCCAAACCTGTTCCTCTGCAAGAGCAGCCGTCGCTCTTAACCCACTAGGCCATCTCTCCCCCACTTGTCTTCTTTAGATGGTGTACTTTCACTGCCGTGTGTGGTGCGCACATTACCAATCCCAGCACTCAACAGGCACAGCAGGGCAATCTCTGGTGTAAGTTCAAAGCCCAGCTGGTCTACATGTAAGTTCTGGCCAGCTGGGACTGGAGGCGACCCTCTCTCAAAAAGACCAAAAAAAAAAAAAAAAAATAGTTCTTTTTGCCCATTCTTAGTACTTTTGGTTCCTTGAGACGGTCTCACTGTGTAGCTCAAGTAGACCTCAACCTTGTAATCATCCTCTGTAGCCACCATGGGCCATGCCCTGAATACTATTTATTACTCTTATTATAATAACATTTGAAATAAACTTGCCAACTCTTCAAAGCAGGAAATAAGGGGAAAAGAGTGTAAGGATGGGGAGACAATAAAGCCAATGGCAAAAAGCTAACAAAAAGTAGGTGGTTGATACTAGTTAGAGAAAGAAGAGCCGGGGTGTGCGCACGCCTTTACTCCAGCCATTTGGGAGGCAGAGGCAGGCGATCTTTGTGAGTTTAAAGGCCAGCAGTGGTCTAAGAGTGATTCCCAGGAAGCTGGGGCTACGGGCGAGACCCCTGTTTTTTTTTCTCAAAACAGAACCCCCCCCCCAAAAAAAAACAGAAAGAATATATGACAGCAGTAGAGCTGGATAAACTATTTGAGGACCAGGGAAACACTTTCGTTCTTTCTTTCTTCCTTCCTTCCTTTCTTCTTCTTTTTCTTTTTTTTGTTTTTTTTTTTTTTTTTTGTCTGTTTCGAGACGGAGGGCTCCTCCTGTAGCTCCAGCTGGCCTGGAACCATTCTGTAGACCAGGGCTGGCCTTGAACTCACCAAAGATCTGCCCTCTGCCCTCTGGCCTCTGCCCTCGCCTCTGCCTCTGCCCTGCCTCTGCCCTCTGCCTCTGCCTCTGCCTCTGCCTCTGCTCTGCCTCTGCCATCTGCCTCTGCATCTGCTCTTAGCCTCGCCATGGCCCTCTTCCTCTGCCTCTGCCTCTGCCTCTGCCTCTGCCTCCTGCCCTCTGCCTCTGCCCTCTGCCTCTGCCTCTGCCTGTCTGCCTCTGACTCTGCCCTCTGCCTCTGCCCTCTGCCTCTGCTCTGCCTGCCTCTGCCTCTGCCTCTGGCCTCTTTGCGCGCCTCTGCCTCTGCTCTGCCTCCTCTGCCTCTGCCTCTGCCTCTGCCTCTGCCTCTGCCTCTGCCTCTGCCTCTGCCTTGCCTCTGCTCTGCCATCTGCCTCGCTCCTGCCTCTGGCCTCTGCCTCTGCCTCTTGCTCTCCTCTGGCTCTGCCTCTGCCTCTGCCTCTGCCCTGCCTCTGCCTCTGCCTTCTGCTCTGCCTCTGGCCTCTGCCCTCTGCCTCTCCTCTGCCTCTGCCTCTGCCTCTGCCTCTGCCTCTTGCCTCTTGCCTCTGCCTCTGGCCTGCCTGCCCTGCCTCTGCCTCTGCTCTCGAATTCTAGGATTAAGGCATGCTGCCACCCACGCCCAGCGGGAAACACTTTTCTAAACAAGAAAGACATTGAAAATGTGGAAAGTATAAGAAGTTGAAAACACCCAAACATGTTGTGTAGAATCTTTAAAAGTACAAAATTGGATAAAAGTCTCATTTTAATTATATAATTCTTATTGCTCTATTCAGCTGATGAGTATAGTGGCCTTATGAGACCCCTGAAATATTGATAAATGAGGAACCTCATTTCTGCTCTCCAGTTAGAGAAAACTAGCTAAAAATAGACTTTGGAAAATGCATGGTTTTCTTTTTTTTTTTTTTTAATGAAGTTTTGGTTGTTGGGGGTGGGAGGCAATCTGTGCGTTTTAATGCCAGCACTCAAAGAGGCAAGGTAATTTCTGTGAGATCAAAATCCAGCCTGGTCCTACATATCACTTTAAAACAACTCTTTGGGGCCAGGCATGGGCAGTCAGGAAGCAGAGGCATGTACACTCTGTGAGTTCATCCACCCAGGTCTACATAATGACTTCCAAGCTAGCCAGGGGTAGGTATATGTGAGACTTTGCCTCAAATGATGGATGGAGGATGGATGATGATGGGATGGATGGATGGGAGTGGGGATGGATGAATAGAATAGGATAGAATAGAATAGAATAGAACGTAGAATAGAATAGAATAGAACAGAATAGAATAGAATAGAATAGAATCAGAAATAATAAACTTTTAGAATAATATTTTGTTAATATTTTATATGTGAGTACATTCTTAAATGTACTAGTCCGATTTTACACCAAGATGCTTGTCATGGTTTTTTGTTGTTTTGTGCTTTTTGTTTTTTTGTTCGTCTTTTCAAGACAGGGTCTCCTGTAGGCCGCATCTGGCCTGGAACTCTCTATGCAGACCAGTTGGCCCGGAACTCACAGAGATCCCTGCCTCTGTTTCCCAAGTTCTGGTTAAAGACATGCACCACCATGCCTGGCTCTTTTTTTTTTTTTTTTTTTTTTTTTTTAATTTTATTTATTTATTATGGTGAAAAAAAATTCTGTATTTAGAATTAGCCAACAAGATTGTTTAGTTGATCCCAATTTTGTTGGCAACATCCAAAGCATTTTAATCAGGAGCCAGCCAAACATAGGCCTTCTTCTCATCAGGTCTGATCAGGGTATTGACTTGGTCACATCAATGTCATAGAGCTGCTTCACAGCCTGTTTGATCGATGCTTGTTGGCTGTGACATCCACAATGAACACAATGTGTTATTGTCTTCTGATCTTCTTCATTGCTGACTCAGTGTCAGGGGAACTTGATGGCATAGTGGTCAAGTTTGTTTCTCCTCTCTTGTGAGGGTACTTGGGCTGCCTCCGGAGCCACAGGGTCTTGGGCTGCCGGAAGGTGGGTGACATGCAGATGATCTTTTTATGGCTGTGGATGCCTTTCAAACACTGCCTTCTTGGCTTTCAATGCCTTGCTTTAGCTTTGCTTTGGGAGGGGCAGGAGCTTCATTCTTTACTTTCAGTGGCCATCTTGATGAAAAAAAAGCTTTTATTTTATGTTTATGAGGGTTTTGCCTGCATTATGTAAGTGTACCACATGCAACTGGTGCAGAGACAAGAAGGCATTGGATCACCCAGAACTGGAATTAGGACGTTTTTATTGCCATGTCAATGCTGGGAACCAAACCTGGGTCCTCTGGAAAGATAATTAAATGTTCTTAACCTTTGAAACATTTATAGAATTAAACATTAGCTTCATCTTTGTATTTGCTTCTTTAATTTTAACAACCACAACATTCCTAAAATAGACTCATAGCAATTATAATAAGCAGAATGGGTTTACATTAATGCATTTTTTTTTTCCTTTGAATTAGCTGATGAAAACCAATGCCTATGGGAACACGCCTCTTCATGTGGCCTGTTACAATGGACAAGATGTTGTTGTGAATGAGCTCATAGACTGTGGTGCTAATGTAAATCAGAAGAATGAAAAAGGATTCACTCCTTTGCACTTTGCTGCTGCATCAACACATGGAGCACTATGTTTAGAACTTCTAGTTGGCAATGGGGCTGATGTAAATATGAAGGTATGAAACAATCAGAATCTCTAAGTACTTAGTGAACTGTTTAAAACAATATTCATAGCATATACCATCCAGCAATGAAAAGGAGCTATTGGTAAACTTAAGAACATGGATAAATCTTTAAAAAACATCTGCTGTGGGGCTAGAGAGGATGGCTCAGCAGTTAAGAGCAGTGGCTACTCTTGCAGAGGACTAAGTTCGTTCCAGCACCCACGAGGGCAAAACTTCCATAACTCCAGTTCCCAGGGGATCTGACACCCTCTTCTGACCTCTGTGAGCCTGCAGACATAGGTGCACTTACATACATGCAGGCAATACACATAAAATAAAAATAAAATATTTTTTTTAAATACCCTGCTGGACTGAGAAGAAGAGTTTAATATGCTTTTCCATCTATGTAAGATTCTAGAACAGATAGAATCCTGCTTAGTTGGAGTTCCAGAATTTATATTTGAAAGGTGAGGGTCAGGGGTAGGAAACCAGAACAGTTGTTGCCTCTGGGAAAGAAGAATCACTAACAAAAAGGCATGCGGAAATCTCGTAGGGTAATGGCAGTGTTCTATATTTGGATAGGCCTTTATATAATTCGATAAGCATCTGTGAAATCACACTATGTAGTACTTTTAATATTTGTACTTTGTTATGTGTAGACTTTATTTTAGATGGAAAATAAATAAATCTTGACTAATGTACACAGAAGTATGATGCAGTGATGCTATCTGCCACTAACTTTAAACATCAGGTGATTGGTTGGTAACATGATGGAATTTAGATGATGTGTATATATATGGGTATACATGGTATAATATTTTGTGAAATTTCTTAATGAGATTTTTCAGTGTTAGGAAAGAAACACTGTCAGTATGTTATGCATAAAGAATCGTTTATTTTTTGTTTGTTTACAGTTACTTTAAGGAATGAACATTTTAGAAATATGTTTAATTTAGGAGCCAAAAATGAATTTACTTTCAATGTGTAATTTGTTGGAGAACATAGGTAACCAGGACTTCAAGCATTATTATTTTTTGGTGTACATAATTGTCATTTTTAGATTGTCAAAGGGTACTTTCACTGTTTGTTGCTGTTTTTGGTCATCAGTTCATCATCTGTGCTAACCCTTGTAGGCTGAAGAAAACCACAGTTACAATTGAACCATTTGGGATTAGTGAAAAAAATTTAAGTTTAAAACGGTTTATGGAGAATTTCAGCTCCTTTTGTTGGTGTGAAGAGCACTGTCTTACCTAATTTCAGTGAAACCACTGACTTTGGAGTGTAGCAGTAAGTTGACCTATTTTCATGTCATGCTCAAGGAAGAAAGAACAGAAATTATGCTTTGTCGTTGTCTGTCTTTCTTTTCTTTTCTTTTCTTTTCTTTTTTTTTTTTTTTTCTCTAGACCAGGCTGCCCTTGAACTCAGAGATCCGCCTGCCTCCCGAGTGTTGGATTAAAGGCATGCGCCAACCATGCCTGGCTTGAAGAACTCCAATCTTTTTACCACTGAGCCATCTTCCAGCCCCTATGCTTTGCTTTTTTAAAGAATTTACATTTATTGGGGCTGGAGAAAATGGCTCCTAGTGGTTAAGGGCACCAACTGCTCTTGCAGTTGTTATTCCCAGACCCACATGGCAGTAAGAACATCTTTAAGCAGGTGTGGTGGTGCACATCTTAATCCTAGCACTTGGGGAGCAAGGCGGGGATCTCTCTGAGTTCAAGGCCAGCCTGGTCTACAGGCAAGCTCCAGGCCACCTGGGACTAAAGGGGACCCTGTCTCAAAAAATACAAAAAAAAAGAAAAAAAGGTGGAGACTGCAGAAGATGGTACAGCTGTTAAAGCTTATGTTCACAGGTAGAAAGACAAAAGCAAGATTAATGGCTGCCGAGGAACAGAACCCAAAGCTATCTTCCAGCCTCCGTGTGCATTTGGACATAAAACCATAAATACACACAAAAGAATGTACATTTAAAAGACGGACATAATGGCACTTATAATTCTAGGACTTAAGAGATTGAAATGGAGGAAGGGGAGGATTTAAGGCTAGCCTGGGCTCACACAGTGATATTCTGTGTCAAATAAAGCAAAACACATATTACTATGTGTATATATGCATAAAGATCATATATGTGCAGATATGGATTATGTATACTTTCGGTTCTTAAAGTACTTGGGGACATTTTTATGATTTAATTCATTTTAAATGTATTGATGAAAAGTGTGTGTTTGTTTGAAATGGATCGCACCATGTAGTCCTGTCTGGTCTGTAGACTGGCCTTGAATCATTGAGATCTACCTGCCTTTGGCTCATAAGTGCTGTATAAAGGTGTATGCTGGCATGCCCCAGTTTGGACAGGTTTCACCCACTCAATTTAACTTGAGAAATTCTTGGATATCAGGGCAGAAAACAAAAGAAAGAAAAAAAAAAAAGTAGAAGTCTTTTTTTTTTTTGTTTTTGAGACAGGGTCTCCCTGTCGCCCAGCTTCTAGACTCACTTTTGTAGACCAGGCTGTCTTGAACTCACAGCCTGCCTCTGCCTCCCAAGTACTAGGATTAAAGGCGTTCGCCACCACGCTCTGCTCTTGGCTGAGAGTCTTAAGGGATAACTTTGTTCCTTTTGCCCTTAGAGGTCAATAATTCCAGGGGATATTCATGGGGACATCTCTTGAAAATGTCCTGCAAATGTGAGTCACCAGTCTCCTGTGCAGGGTGGTCTTGGAGATCACTAATGGGACTTAAATAACCAGTGTCAGTCTTGAAGAGGAAAGTCTGCTATGCTTCAAACAAGGGAAGTGTGGTCTAGCAGGACATGACTTTGTCCTTGGAGTGGATGGAATTGATAATGAAAAGCCCAAAAGGAGCCAGAGCCCCCCCCCCAAAAAAAAAACCCTGAGGACCAGTCCTCAACTGACTGTGAAAACAAAAGCTTTGTTAATCTGGGCTAACCGTGTGGCCTTAAACACCCAAAAGGAAGTAATAACCAAAATAATAATTAGTAAGCCTAAGAAATTGTACTTCATGTATAAAACTTGATTTAGTAAAAAAGACAAAAGTTAAAAAAAAAACACAAAAAAACCGTTGTTTTGCTTGTCTAGACTGGCAAGTGCAGCTACCCTGAGGCTGCCATGCGTTTTCAACCTTTCATTATGGAGCTGAAGACTCATGTCTCTCTAAGAATCTCTCCAAACCTGTCAAGCCAGAAGGGGACTGCGAGACATCCGCTTTGATGCCATTGTTGACTACCCAGGCTGTTACAGAGACCAGTACAGGAGGATCAAGGCAGGAAGTTGATGCTTACTGCGACCCATTTGGTGACCATGGAAGGGAAAAACCCCAGTGTGGAGCACAAGGGCCGGACTGATGGTGTTTGGGCTTGCCAGGAGGATCCTTCAAACATGACATCTTCAGCCTAATTAAAAAAAAACATAAGCTGAAGATGCTAAAGATATATGTGGCATGCATATTTTGGAGTGATACAAATTTGAAGGAATAACAACAACAAAAAGACTGGGTCAAGAACTGACTGAAACGGTGAACTTCTGTTTGAAACAGTAAACTTTGCATCAAAATTTTAAAAGAGATGAGAAAAAGATGAAAAAAACATGTTTGGCAGAATGCATGAGCTATGGTGGGTGGGGGGATGGGTCTAGATTTGGTTGGAATTTTGTTGTAAATGTACAAGCTTCAATAAAAAACTGTCTTTGAAAATAAAGGTTTTTTAATTTATCTTTGATGGTCCTCAAAACAAAAACCAAGTTCAATCTTTTCAGCTCTTTATGATAAAATAGTTAAAATTAATTTGTTTGTATCATTTTTGTACATTTTCTAGAAATAATGACAGCTTGCTCCTATCATTAGTTATTATAAGCTTTCCATTTGTATGAATCTGTACTTAAAGGATAAAGATGGGGCATTAAAGATTACTTTAGCCAGGCATTGTGGCACACGCCTTTAATTCTAGCCCTCGGGAGGCGGTTAGGAGATCTCTGTGGTTCAAGGCCGCCTGGTCTACAGAGTGAGTTCCAGGTCAGCTGGTGCTACAGGATCCTGTCTCAAACAAAGACCAAAAAAAAAAATTTATGTATTTATTTAGGATGACTATTCCATATAATATGATAATGAGTCACCTGGTTTATGTCAGCGTTATATTATAGTTGTCTGTAGTACCTATAATTATCTAAGTTTTTCTTTTGAAATTTAGAATGAGAATCCATCCTGTAAGAGACTAGCTTTTAACTGCTGCGAACAGTAGATATATGTCCTTAATGATTTAGAAAAATTCACTAGCATATTTTTTTTTGTTTGTTCTTTTGTCTTTTCGAACTGGTCTCCCTGTAGCCCCAGCTGTCCTAGAACTCACTCTGTAGACCAGGCTGGCCTTGAACTCACAAAGATCCACCTGCCTCTGCCTCCCAAGTGCTAGGATTAAAGGCATGAGCCACCATGCCCAGCTCACTATCAGATTTTTTTATACCACAAGAGGAATTTATTTATTTTGTTCTTTGGACAAAGGGATAAGGTTTAGCATTTAAGCAGATTTGAGGGCAACTGCCTAAGGTAGGTACCATAACACTTGCTTTAATCTTGCCTAAGGATATGTGATAACCATTTCAGTTCAATTGTATGAATTATTTTAGTGCTAAGTCCCATAGAAACACATTTCTCATGTTGGTGACTTCTCACGTCCTGTCTCTGCTAATCTTGTTTTCCCACCCTGCTGCTACTTTTCTTCCCACCCCACTCTCCATTTCATTGTTTCTGACCTTGTTGAATTGAAATCTGAATTGAAGCTTGTAATAATTCACTTCCTAAACATTCAAATTGATGTCTACAAGAGGAGTAGAAGTAAATGAATGGGCTTTAAAAGACAGTTTCTCATTCTAGCACTTGGGAGACAGAGGCAGGCAGATCTTTGTGAGTTCAAGGTCAGCCTGGTCTACACAGTGAGTTCCAGGCCAGCTGGGCTACAGGGAGACCCTGTCTCGAAAAGACCAAAAAAAAGACAGTTTCTCATCTAGTTTAACTTTCCTTAACATGACCCCGACTTTATTTATTACTTAGTTGCATCATGAACACCCTTTTCTACCTGCTGTGTTTCTTTTTCTCCCTCTGGATCTGTTTTTGGTGACAGGGTCTCCTGTGTGCCATGCCCACCTTTAACTTGATGTGTGGCTGAAGTTAGCCTGGAGCTTCTGATCCTCTTGCCTCTACATCTCAGGTGTTGAGATTACAAGCACATGCCACCACACCTGGCTCTTGTCTTTCTTTTGAGACAAGTTCTCACTATATGCCCCAGACTGACTTTAAACTATGATTTTTCTGCCTCCATCTCCTAAGTGCCAGGATTATACACCACCATGCCCAGCTGCTTCTGTTTTTCTTTAAAAATAAATTTTTGTCAGTTAAACAAAATAAGCCAAGTTAAATTTAAACAATGAATTACTATCAAAACAAAAGGTATATATTTTATAACATGGGGGGGAACAAATATTGGGTGGTCTGTTTATTTGCTGGCAAGATTGCTCAGCAGGTGAGGGTGCTTTGCCACCAAGCTTCACAACCTGACTTCAATCCATGGAACGTACATGGTAGAAGAAGAACTCTGACTCCTGCAAGTTGTCCTCTGACCTCCATGTGTGCACTGCCCCATATATGCACACATGGTAAAAATAAATAAGTAAATGTAAAAAAAAGTTTAACTCCTAACATGATTTCAGATAGATAGAAACCATCTCCATGTTGCTTTTCCCTTTCAGAGATAAATAACTATGCACTTCCTTAGAGGTAAGGCATTTTGTAGTTGGCAATCTGAATTTCTTCTTCCTTTGTACATTTAGAATGTTTTTCACATTTATTTATTTATTTAGACAGTGTGTGTTCAGGCATGTTTATAGAGGTCAGAGGACAACTTTCAGGAGGTGGTTCTCCCCTTCTACCATGTATATCTGAAGGATCAAACTCAAAGGCTAGAGAGGTGGCTCAGCTCTTAACCAGCAATGGCTGCCAGGTTTGAATCCCAGCACCCACATGGCAACTAACAACCGTACATAACTCCAATTCTAGGGGAATTTGATGCCTTCTTCTGACCTCTGCAAGCATTGCCTGACACAAGTGCACTTACACACATGCAGGCAATACATTTAAAATAAAAATAATGAACTTTTTTGGTCTTTTTTTGAAACAGGATTACCCTTTTTAGTCCCAGCTAGCCTAGAACTATGTAGACCAGGCTGGCCTTGAACTCACAGAGATCCACCTGCCTCTGCCTCTCAAGTGCTGGGATTAAAGGTCTGCATCACCATACCCGGCAAATATAAATATATATATATATAGATAGGAATGTTTTTTTTTTTTAAGAAAAGGCCTTAAAAACTCAAGTCATCAGGCTTAGCAGCAGGCACTTTTGCCCACTGAGCCTTCTCACCAGACCAGAAATAATAGTATAATAGTATCTATCCTTGTGAGGCTTAAATGACTGGTAGATGAACTATTTCAGTACTGTGCCAAAACTGTTTACTACATTTTAAGAATGCTAGCTAAAGGTATATCTTCAAAATTTCACTGTATTGTGAATCCCAAATTTCATCAGATATTTTTGCGCTTTTTTTGTGTTTGTCTGCAAAAATGGCTGTAAAACAGTAACACTAAATTAAAATTGTCACATAGGGAACATTTTTTAAAAAACATGAAACTAGAGTCCTTTTGTTAAACTATTTTTGTGCTTATTTTTTCTGTTGTTTAAAGGAATAGTTGAATATAAGTATAAAATAAAGCCTGGTGTGGTGATGCATGCCTTTAATCCTAGCACTTGGGAGGCAGAGGCAGGCAGATCTTTGTGAGTTCAAGGCCAGCCTTGTCTACAGAGTGAGTTCCAGGACAGCTGGGGCTGCAGGGAGACCCTGTCTCAAAAAGACCATAAATAAATAAATAAATAAATAAATAAATAAATAAATAAATAAATAAATAAATAAAATGATAGTTTATAACAGGCAAAGATGGGTTATATAGATGTTTTTCAGTGGTTATTGCATTTTCTCTGTACAACCTAAGAGGTGTAGTGGTGGGTATGATCCTTGTTTACAGAAGTCAGGCCGCGTATCCCATTGTTCATCTCCAGTGGCAGAGCTGAGATTCAGCACCAGCAGTGCTCTGACCCCAGGCTCTGAGCACATGTACATGCTTTCTCGCCTTTCTCACAATCCCTCTAGATGGTCAGAAATTCCTTAAGGTTACTTGCTATGTTTGCTTCAGATTTCATATAAAATTATAGAACACAATGGGCATGGTGGCGCATGCCTATAATTTCAGCGCTTAGGAAGCTGAGGCAGGAACATCACAACTTCAAAGGCATTCTGGGATATATAGTGAATTTGAGGTTCTATGGTGTGAGACCCTTTCTCAAAACGATCAAAACCGTAGAGTCAAATACTTAGGTAACTATTTATGAAGAGTTTGTGTGAACTTAACACATTTGACACAGTACATATCCAGAAGGTGTGCTGAATAGTGTTGAGGGAGGCATTAGGAGCACAAAACAGTTTTTTTTTTTAACTTGACAGAAGATTTTAGGAACAAAAAGACATCGCTTAATTCAAAAGGAAAAAAAAATCACATAGTTGAGGTATTGTTTTTCTTTGCAGTTGAAACTCTTAGAATTACTTGAAATACAGAAATGCATGTTTAAATGATTTGAGAAAATAGCTAACAATATTGAATACAGATAATTATAAACAAATCCATGGTTTTTAAAAATGACTTATTTACCTAAGGAGGTAGACCTAGGGTTTCATGGAATGAAAACATTTATAAAAGGTGAAATTTTGAATCTTAAACTTTGGAAGCACATTGTGACTATCACTTCACATTATAATGCCCTCCGTTGAATCATTTCTCATCCTATGCTTTAGTTTCCTTACCTGTAGAATAGGAATGGTGTGAAGATTGTACCATGCAGTGCTATACAAATATAAGCCGTAAAACACAAACAGCTGATTTACCTCAATAGGCTCTAATTAAACTTGCTTATTGAGTGATATTTTTAAATGATTAAAAATGTAAACTACAACTAAAGAATGCATATTCTGGGTATAGCTTATTAATTAAAAATTTTTGTTCCATTATTTCAGAGTAAAGATGGGAAAACCCCATTACACATGACTGCCCTCCACGGTAGATTCTCCAGATCACAAACCATTATCCAGAGTGGTAAAAAGTATTTCTGTTTGTTTTTTTGTTTCTTAATGTAGTTTTTTTTTTTAATCTACCAAATGAATGGTACTGAGAAATTGTCATAGCCGTCTATATATTAAGATTTTGTTTCCAGTCTCTTGAAAATCAGCAGATAGAATATAACATCTCATGAATATACTGTAACTATGTGTCATCTGTAATTTTTTTCTGTTCTTATAAATCATGAATTTCATTCTTTCTCCCCCCCTTTTTTTAATTTTATTTATTTTTGTATGTGTATGAATGTACTGTCTGCATGTGGGTTTGTGCACCCGTGTTGTGCAATGCCGCGGAGGTCAGAAGAGGGTGTTGGATTCCCCTGGAACTGGAGTTCTCCTGGAATTGGAGTTACAGATGGTTCTCAGCTGCCATGTGGGTGCTGGGGATCGAACCCGGGTCCTCTGAAAGAGCAGTCAGTGCTCTTAACCGCTAGGCTATCTCTCCAGCCCCTCTTTCTCCCCTTTTTAAAGCATGCGGGGAGTAGGGAGTCCCTGAATAGCTTAGGCTAGCCTTAAATTCACAGTCCTCTTAACCACATATACCACATTGCCCATCTATGAACTGTATTTCTGTGGCAGTTAGTGTTGACCTTTTTTTTTGTTTTTTTTTTTTTTTCAATATCACTAAATGGAAAATTGCTGTTCTACATTTAATATATATTAATATATTAGTATATTTTGTTGCATTTATTATTTTTCTCTGTTTAAATGCTTTGAACTATTTTTAGGGTTTTCTCCACTTCTCTTGGGGTTGAATTAGTACTAGGCAAGCTAAACTTTTTAAAACAAAAATAATCTTCACATAGATTATTGTAAGTCTGTTTCTCAAACCATGTTCCAAAGGACTGTTGGTTAATAGTCCTCAAGGTACTATAGTTGCTATAGATCTTACTGGCTTTTTTAAGAAAACCTTTTGTGTGTCTATGAGAGAGATGCAAGTGCAGCAGCACATGCGTGGGCTTCAGAGGACAGCTTCAGGTGTTGGTTCTTGCCTTCCCCCTGGCTTAGGATTGAGTCTCTGCTGTCAGCTACAGAGGACATTAGGCTAGCAGGCCTGAAGCATCCAGGGGTTTTCTCATTTCTACCTACTATCTTGACCTAGAACATTGGGATTACAGACATGTGTTACCAAAATCAGCTTTACATGGTTTGTAGGAAATTGAACTTGGCTTCCCAAGCTTATATGGCAGGTACTTTACCCACTAAACCATTTTCCCAAGCCCTTTGTTGCTAGAGATTTGAAAGAGAAAAACTGAGAATATGTTTATTATCACATAATTTTAAAAGTACTGCGAGCAGGTGTCTTCATGAAGCACAGAGTAAGCACATTAAATAAAGCTTTGAAAAGTGTTGCTCTTAAGAAATGTATTTAACATACTGGTCTCCAGGCTTATTGAATCCCAGAACCCTTTTGTCATTTTTAGAATATATTTAAGGCCTATGCCCAATTCACTAAACTTACATATACTTGGTAACCCCAAGTGTGTGACCCAGTAAACATGCTGTGAATGAAATCTAGCTAGCTAAGTATAGAATGGCTATATCTTAGTTTATGCCTAAACAGTTTGCACTGCTCTGTATGTAGTCTAGCATCTGATACTATATCTTTTATCGCAGGAGCTGTAATTGACTGTGAGGATAAGAATGGAAACACCCCTTTGCACATAGCAGCACGATATGGCCATGAGCTACTAATTAACACTCTTATTACAAGTGGTGCTGACACTGCAAAGTAAGTAGTGCTTGCAGAGGTATTGATAGTTGTTGCAGGGAAGCAGGAAAGGAAGTGAACTGCAGTATTTTAGATAGTTCAAGTGGAACTGTGGATTTTATCCTCAATATTATAGTATTGGGCTTTTCCTTATCTTATATAGACAATGTGGTAGATTTAAAATGTTCAAAGTAGGGGCTGGAGAGATAGCTCCATGGTTAAGAGCACCGACTGCTCTTGCAGAGGACCCGGGATCGATTCCCAGCACCCACATGGCCACTAAGAACCATCTTTAACCCCAGTTTCAGGGGAATCCAACACCCTCTTCTGACCTCAGCAGCATTGTATGACATGGGTGCATCAACCTACATGCAGACAGTACATTCATACACATAAAAAATTTTTAAATTAAAAATAAAATGTTCAAAATATTATTTACTTGATTAGCCATTGTGGCATATTTTAATATGTTACTTAAGTGTTGTTTTTTTTCTCCAGCATAATAGAATTTTTATTAGAAATGTAATTTTTATGATCCATTTATATTTGATCTCAAAGTCACAAAAGTTGTACACACCAAATGCTTTTATTCTACCATCTGTAGATAATGGTTTTCAGATGATGTGCAAAGTCAGGGACTCCATTGTTGCTGCCGCAAAGGATCCCCTACCACCTAATCTCAACTCCTTTAGCCAGAAAAGTTTACTCTTATTTACGTTAAGTATTAAAGTGTCCCTGTACATTTTGTTTGAAAGATGAATTCTTCTGTATAGACTCTCCAAAAGTCAAGATCCTACTTAAATTGGTGTGTCTCATTCTTGTGTGTCACATATATGTTCATTAGCAACTTGTAAACTTTCTATACATTCATAAATGGTATGTGACTCTTTGCATGGTTATTGCAGTTTAAAAATTTTACATTAATGTTGATTTAGCAATATAGGTAGCAGTTTAAGACTTTCACTTTTCTGTAGATAGCTCTGGTTTATTTTATAGAATTTAATTGTTCTTCAAAGATGCATACATTATTCTGTTTACAACTAAGTCGCTTTAAAATTTTTACCATTACAAAATGAATGAGATGAACTTTTTTTTTTTTTTTTTGAGACAGGGTCTCCCTGTAGCCCCAGCTGGCCTGGAACTCACTCTGTAGACCAGGCTGGCCTTGAACTCACAAAGATCCACCTGCCTCTGCCTCCCAAGTGCTAGGATTAAAGATGTGTACCACCACACCTGACTGAGATGAACATTTTTGAACACGTTGCCTTGCATAAATGATTTTAAAGTTGTAGGGTGCTAGAGGGAAGGAGTTTTGTTCTCTAAGCAAATACCGAGAGACACCTTGGGTGGAGAAAAGGGTAATGACATCTGCTGATTATAGCCCCAAAGTTGCCCTGAACATTCTCCATGTAGAGTACAGACCCATAAATACTAAGTGAATTCATAATGATAATAGTGCTAAAGTTGGAAAATCCGCTTTGGGACAAAACAAAAAACACCAAAAAACCTCCGTAGATAGCTATGCCCATTTTGTTTGCCCTGATTTTCTCCAAAGTATCCAGTACTTGTCTTTCACTTAAGTAGTATCTTCATAATTTATTTAAATCACTGCATTTTCTTGTGTTGTAATGAAGTTTCCGTTCTGTTTACTTTAGGCGCGGCATACATGGAATGTTCCCCCTCCATTTGGCAGCCTTAAGTGGTTTTTCAGATTGCTGCAGGAAGCTTCTCTCTTCAGGTAAGTGGAACCTTCAGAAACCAGTTTGGGCTCCCTCTCTTTAGATTTTATCAGCTTTAGGAAAATGTTTTGTTCGTGTAATTTTTTTCCCCTTTGTAACTTGGTGAAATGGGATGTAGAGTATATACAGCAGTTTCTATTCAGCTTTTTAGTCTCTCTTTATTTAAACTTAGAAGCAAAATACATTAATTGGCGTATTTCACAGGTTTACGTCTCTACTTTGAGTTCAGAGCCATTCTATGACCATCCTGTAGGCTGATGAAATTGTTAATTCAATATTACACATATGCAATAACTGTAGTTGGTATATAATAAGACTGGATGAATGTATTTTTGCCAATTTTACTTCAAATTATGATCTTTATTAATTATTGACTATGATTCAATTGATTTTAAATTATGTTCCCTTTCTCAGTATTTAGAAAGTTAATATCAGGTTACTGAGAGACTTAAAGATGATTTTTTTTTTTTTAAAGTAAGCAAATTCATTGTGGCTTTCTTTAAGTCTATATAAGTGGTCATATACCTGCTTTGCATGAAAGAATACTTAAGTACCTTCCCATTGTTAGTAATATCTACATGGGACAAAAGTTTATGCTCTCTTTTTTTACTTAGTCTCACTGTAAACTTGAACTTGCATTCCTCCTGTTCCTCCCTCCCATGTGCTCAGATTGCAGGTTTGGAGCACACACCACGCAAAATGCCTGTATTGAGATATAATCTATGTAGTATATAATTCACTAATTTAAAGTATACAGTTTGGCCAGGTGTGGTGGCACATGCCTTTAATCCCAGGACTTGGGAGGCAGAGGCAGGTGAATCCCTGTGGGTCTAAGGCCAGCCTGGTCTACATAGTGAGTTCCAGGCCAGAAAAGACCCTGTCTCATATGCAGTTTATCACCACTGATGTACTTCGTATGGAATTGTGTAACATCATGTTTTGTGACTTTTTTTTTTTTAAGTTAAGGTAATGCTCTTCAGGGTCATCTTTGTATCCATATTGATACTTTTTTTTTCCTTTTCTTATAGCCTTTTAATATAGTGTGGTTTGCTTACTTGTAACACATTTCAACTAGAAGTGACCCTCCTGCCCTAGACCAGACTAAATGGAATTATGAAATTAGAGCTGTGAGCCACCACTCCTGGGTAGAGCCTTTTAAACAAGCATTCCAACACTTGGAAAACTACCAAACCATTAGTGGAATTTTTTGGTGATGTTTTATATTATTAGTATTTTTTATTCATTTTATACTTGCTATAAATCATGGGTTTGTTTGGGATTGAAGAAGACAATATTGATATTTGACATTTCTTGATGTATTACTTTCCATTAAAATACTATATCTAATATTATATAATAGATAAGATATATTCATTCTTATAGGATTTGACATAGATACCCCAGATGATTTTGGCAGGACCTGTCTGCATGCAGCAGCAGCCGGAGGGTATGTTAATAGTATTTTTATTTCTTTAAAACAGTGCTGGGCAGGGATAATGGAAATCTTCAGGGAGTGGGGAGAATGGAGGGGGGGGAAGGAGACAGAACAGAGATAGCCAGTCATGGGAGAGATCTCGTAGTTCTGAGTCACAACAAAATAGAAACCAAAATATATCAGGAGTTTAACAAAAGTAATTTTGGGGCAACAAAAATTGCTTTTTGGGTCTTTGTTCACCCAAATCAGACTGTAAATGAGACAGAGAGGGTGTGAGGAGAGAATGAATATGAATAAATGAGAAAATAAACCTAGAAAGGGAAATGCTACTTTTTTAAGTATTTTTTATTTTTTGTGTGTATGAGGGTTTTGCCTGCATGTATGGAACTGCACCCATGTTGTGCCCCACAGAGACGAGAAGGGGTTATCTGATTTCCTGGAATTGGAGTTACAGACAGTTGTTAGCTACCTTGTGGGTGCTAGAAATTAAACCAAGGCCCTCTGGAACAACAGCAAGTGTTCTTAACCACTGAGCCATCTCTTCAGCCTGAAAAGACTACTTTTTCTTTTTTTGAGGGGGGCGTATTTTTGAGACAGGGTCTCCCTTTAGTCCCAGCTGGCTTGGAGCACCCTCTGTAGACCAGGCTGGCCTTGAACTCACAGAGATCCCTGCCTCCCGAGTGCTGGATTTAAAGGTGTGCGCCACCACACCTGGCAAATAGACTATAAGAGAAAAGAGTTCCTAGATAAGTAAAAAAGTTGAAGTGATGAGAACATCTGAATGTTGTGAATGTTCTGAATTACAGCCTATTATGGTGTTTTTGAAATCATATCTTCAAGGGAGGAAATATTGATGATATAGTTATGTCTGTGTCTAAGCAGAAGAAATTTTCTGATTAAAACATTTTAGACTAAATTTTATTTATATTGTTTTTGAGGTTTTTAGATTTTAGACAGGGTCTTGCTAAATAGCCAGAGCTGGCCTCCCAACACTCACCCAGTCTTACCTCTGCCTCTGAAGTGCTGGGATGCACTCTCCTCCTGATGGTCTGGGTTACGATTAAGTGCCACTATTAAGATAAACATGTTTGCTCATTCTGCTGAATGACAAAAACTCCTAGTCTCTAACATGGTTTCTAATTTAATGCTTCTGATAACTTAGATTTGTGATAAGCCATAATTCACAAATGATCAAAAAGGACATTTTTCCAAGAGCTTTGTTTCTAGTGATAATTTCTTAAAATTTCTCCCCCAGTTCAGAAGACAAATATACCACCAAAACAATACCACCAAAAAAAAAAATACCACCAAACCAATCTAAATAGAGGTGACTTGTGAACAAGTATAACTTACTTGTTCTTTCAAGGTCACCAGAGGACATTCCATCTAAAGCCCAGTTTCATGCAACTTGACTAACAGACAACAGACTTAAGTGTGTCTGTTTACACTTAATGATTACTGGTCATGATGATGTGCCAAGTCGGTGTTCAGGCTTCTAAAAACTAAATTATAGCAATACCCATGTATGTATAATACGTGTATGTCTAGGCACAGGTTTAACTAAGGGTACATCTGAATAAGAATTAAAATGTAGGAAACAGTGGGGAAGTTGATTTGGTATTTATGTTTTAAGGGTTTGAGGATGTTTCATTTTGTTTTGCTTTAGTACATTTTAATTTAGCAATTAAAAGCCACTTAAATTTAAGACATTTATTTATTTATTTATTTATTTATTTATTTATTTATTTATTTATTTGTCTTTTCGAGACAGGGTCTCCCTGTAGTCCCAGCTGTCCTGGAACTTACTCTGTAGACCAGGCTAGCCTTGAACTCACAAAGATCCACCTGCCTCTGCCTCCCAAGTGCTAGGAAAATTTAAGACATTTAATTATGGGCTTGGTTACCTAAAAATTCCTTAAGATCTCTTACAAATGTGCTATTCCTTTTCAATACAAATGTGATTCACTTGCTATTTCCTCCCATCTGGATGGATGGATGGATGGATAGATGGATGGATGGATGGATGGATGGATGGATGGATGGATGGATGGATATATTTTTATGATATAATTAAATATGAATTTTAAGGTTTTCCTTCATAAAATATAATGTAACCCTTATTTTTAAATATGGTTTTTGCTTATTTAAGCCTACCAGTTTTTTGTTTTGTTTTGTTTTGTTTTTTCATAAAATTGCTGACAGTTACATTTTCAAACTTTTTTCTCCCAACTAGAAATCTGGAGTGTCTAAACCTTCTGCTAAATACTGGTGCAGACTTCAACAACAAGGACAAATTTGGGAGGTAGGCCCTAATCTAGCTCTCCCATAGACCTTTGCTTAATGGTTTGCTTGACTTTCTAGCTGATTTCTGAAAATGAACACAATGATAATACAGCATCTTTTTGCATTGTGATTATGATTTGTTGAGAATCCTAACTAGGACTGGGGATGTGGCTCAGTAGTAGAGCATTTTCCTCAAATCCACAGGCCTGGGTTTTATCCCCAGCACCATAGGAAGGGAAAAAAAAATTAAGGGTAAAAGGGAGCTGGTGGTGGTGCCTTTAACTCTAGCGCTCAGGAGGCAGAGGCAGGCAGATAATCTGATCTACCTGAGGAGCTCCAGGTCAGTTGAGGCTACAGGGAGATCATTCCCCTCACCCCCACCCAAATGGGAGGGGCTGGAAAAAAAATATTTTTAAAAGAAAAAGAAGCCAGGTTGTGGTGGTACATGCCTTTAATCCCAGTGCTCAGGAGGCAGAGGCCGGTGGATCTCTGTGAGTTCAAAGCTAGCTGGGGCTACAGAGAGACCCTGACTCAAAAAGATCACACCAAAAAAAAAAAAAAAAGCAAGGAAGAAAGAGCATGCAATGTGTACACCAGCCAACTAAGTCAATATTTTCTAAGCTTTTATTCTCAGTCTTCTATTTGAGTTCTTCCCACAGTCTACCTCTATTCTTGATAATTTTTGTCCTCCTCCCATAATTATGGCCATGGAAATATAAAACTCCATGCTACCCATATGCTTTCAAGAAACTCATACATATAATACCTACAACTTTCCCAAGACATTCCTTTGTGAGAAGTCCTTCTTAGATCTGCTTACAGACATGTCTCACTGTATGTCCAACTCTTAAAGAGGGAGGAAGTATTTGAGAGAGTGATGACTGATTTTTTTTTTTCTTTCCTCATACACATCCATCTATCCCACTGAATACAACCTGTAGGAAAGTGCTATAAAAATGGCCTAACCTCCCGCTGTTCAGCCAAGTGCTGTCATACTCTTCAGCCCCTGGCCTTATTAGTACTAGCATTTATAATTAGAGCAATTGAAGCTACTATTTTTTAATATTTTGTATTTTTTATGTGTATGAATGTATTGCATGCATGTATTTACCTGTGTCGTGCAATGCCCCTGGAAGCCAGAAGAGAGCATCAGATCCCCTGGAATTGGGGTTACAGACCATCGTTAGCTGTCATGTGTGTCATGACAATCGAACCCAGGTCCTCTGCAAGAGCAACTAGTGCTCTTAACCACTGAGCCATCTCCAAATTAAAGCTACTATTATCTGTTCTTACTTAAAATGGAACTAGACACACCAATGCATTACAGCCATTCATAAAAGAATTAAATGCAGTTTAAATTTGTTTGAGAGATGTAAGGTGGCAATATTATGTCTCCAAGTGAAAGCTCTACATGCAAATTGTGATGAGAAGGGTATGTGTCAGAAGGAAATGGGTGTATGTATACATATCTCTGTGTGTAGTTGTATCAGTGCAGATGAGAAATGAAAGTAATTTATATGAACAGTTGGAGGTGAGGAAGGAAGAAAAGAAAACTAAAAACTGTTTGACCACATAATTTCAGGAACTGGATAATCTTACAAACCTACTAATAAGCAGAACTAATGACCTGCAAAATGAAACATCACTCTGTTTGGCTTTGGAATACAATAAAGTATATTCTGAGTTTAGAAGCTTTATAATTCCAGGGTTAGCTGCATTTTTTTTAATCTCTGAAATATTACCCAATAAGGCAAAATAATGTTTTGCTATCATGTTCCTAGGTAAATATTTTAGAGGAAAAAAAGTATAAAGAGCTCTAAACTAAACAATTTGTTCTTTTATTTGATGATATCATAAAAGTGTCATTTAGTAACATTCTGTTTCACTTTGGTGTTCAGAGAAATCAGCTATGATTATTTAGTCCTTAGAATCTGATGCCCTCTTCTGACCTCTGCAGCATTGCATGACACGGGTGCACCAACCTACATGCAGACAGTACACTCATACACACAAAAAAAATAAATAAAATTTGAAAAAAAAAAAAGTTATAGCTGGGTCCGGTGGCACACACCTTTAATCCTAGCACTTGGGAGGCAGAGGCAGGTGGATCTCTGTGAATTCAAGGCCAGCCTGGTCTACAAAGTGAGTTCTAGGCCAGCTGGGGCTATAGGGAGACCCTGTTTCAAAAAGACAAAAAAAAAGTTAAAACAGTATACTAGGCAATAGTCTTCAAGAGTGTGCTGGAGAAGGCTGTTACTGCTCAGGCCTATATGCAGCTGATAATAACCAAACATTTTTGTCCTTTATTTTCCTATTTCCTTTTATTCCTCTATAGTGCAGTTGGGGACATTTTTGTTACTATAGGGCAAGCTTTATTAAAATGAAGCTTTTCAGGTTCCTGAGCAGCACAGAAAGGTTGTAATTGACTCCATGAACTCTATTACAGCTGTTTGAGAACCAGTATATAACTGTGTTTCTGTCTTATTTCTTAAACTGAAATGTTTTCTACTGCTCTGTTTTGTCCAGCATTCCAAAAGACTATATGGTAGTGTGAGTGTAGGGCTTTCTGTAAGTACAGTATAAATGGGCAGAAGTAGGGCCAGCTGTGCTCATGTTCACAAATGTATGACTTTTATCTTTCCTGTGTTAATTTGGTCACAAAAGATCTCCGCTGCACTATGCTGCTGCCAACTGCAATTACCAGTGCCTGTTTGCTCTTGTGGGATCAGGAGCAAGTGTGAATGACCTCGATGAAAGAGGCTGCACCCCCTTGCACTATGCAGCAACATCTGACACAGATGGCAAGTAAGTACCATGTGGACAAGAAAAGAGAATTATTATTCTTATAAATGGATATTTTCATGTAGGTAGCAAATTTGTATTTCCTGTTTACTTCTCTGAGTCCTTAGTTTGTGAAATACATTTCATAAGTATTAGTAAGCCATAGCTGTTATTACCTGTTGTAGTTTGGTTTCTCTTGCTGTGATAAAACACTGCCCAGAAGCACCTTGAGAGGGAGAAAAGGTTTATTTTTCTTACATGTCTTGATCACAGTCCATTGTTGAGGAAACCAGGGCAGAACTCAGGCAGGACAGGAACTGAGCAGAAACCGTGAAGGAAGGCTACTTCCTGACTCTTCCGCTGGCCTGCTCAGCTACTTTTCTTACACAGGCCAGGCCCTTGTACATCAATCAGCAATTAGGAATATGCCCCACACACATGTCCACAAGCCATTCTGATAGAATCAGTTCCTAGTGGATATATATTACTTACATGAAATATTAGGGGGCAGACTGAGTAGATATTAAGAGCAAATATGTAAAAATGAAAGGATAAGTGATATAAAAACAGCTTCATAAGAAATCCCATTATCAAACCCATTTGTAATGCTTCAGTAGATTTTTCCCCCCTTTATTAACAAATTGACTCACTGAGATCAGCAAACAAATTATCAGTATCTGTGGTATTCCCCATTTGTCTAAGTCAGTGAAGAGTGAAAATGTTAGGAAAAATAGTAATGCCTAGGAAAAGATGTTAGAAGACATATGTCTATGAAGTTGCCTTTAATATAGTTTTTTTCTTTTGTTTTTAATTTTTTATCCTTTAAACATTGCAATTCATTGTTCACTTCAGCAGCTCATACACCAAATCTGGTACAATACAGAGAAGATTAGCATAGCCCTTGGGCAAGGATGACATGCAAATTCATGGAGTATTCCATATTTTTTTAAATCATAATTCAGGCTGGAGAGATAGCTCAGTGAGCAAAGCACTTGGCCACACACGTCGAGTACTCATAACCCATGTAAAGCCACGCATGTGTGATTTTAGCACTTTCTAAAGTAAGATGAAAGGCCAAGGCAGGAAAATCCCCAGAAGCTCACAGGATAGATAACCTAGGTTCCCAGCAGCAAACCACAAGAAACCTTCTCTCAAAGGTAGAAGACGACACCCCAGATTGTCCTCTGACCTATATATGCACTGCATGCACACACAAGATTTTATTTAATTTATTGTATATGTGTGTCTGAATATGGACTCACACCTCAGCACTGTGGAGGAAGGTCAGAGGACAATTTTCTATTTTCTCAAGTCACTTCTTCCACCAGGGATTGAGCTTCAGTTATCATGCTTGTACAGCAAGCATTATGACCCACTGATCCATCTTGTGAGCCCAGGTTGTTGGGGTTTTTGTTTTGTTTTTTAAGAAAAATATATTTGATGCTGTTATTCACAGATGATTATTTAGTATTAGAACCCCAGAAGTCCTTAGGTCCTCATTTATTGGTTTGGTTGTTTATTCTGGAAGATGCAAAGCTCAGTTGCCATTCTATGCTATTAGAGAGATCCTTTTAATAAATTAGCATTTGGAGGCCTAACTCTTTAAGACCATTAAGACCATTACTGGCCTTAAAGAGTTAGATTAATCTGTCTAAATTATAAGGACTTAATTCCTAAGAATAGGTGGGTAATGAAAAATTTATTATGTGGCTAGAGAGAAGGCTCAGCAGTTAAGAACACTGGCTGTTACTGCAGAAGGCCCAGGTTCGAGTCCCAGCACCTATATGGCAGCTAACAGCTATTCATTACTCCAATTCCAGGGACTCCCAACACCCTCATCTGACCTCTGCAGGCATTGTGTGATACGGGTACACTTACATATATGCAGGCAATACATTCATACACATAAAATAAAAATAAGTGAAATAACCTTTTTTTTTTTTTTTTTTTTTTTTTTTTTTCGAGACAGGATCTCCCTGTAGCCCCAGCTGTCCTGGAACTCACTCTGTAGACCAGGCTGGCCTTGAACTCACAAAGATCCACCTGCCTCTGCCTCCCAAGTGCTAGGATTAAAGGCATGCGCCACCACACCCGGCATGAAGTAACCTTTTAAAAGAGAGTTATGCCAAATTAAGAGGGAAATGTTTCTTTAAAATGCATTATTATTGTTCATGTATTTTAATATGATATTTGTGTTGGGATGCGTGCATGCATACCAGAGCACACATGTGGATGTCAGAAGACAACTTACAGAGTTGACACTCTCCTTCCACCTTGACCTGGGTTCTGAGGATTGAACTCAGGTCATACTCACTGAACCATTTCCCCTTCCTAAGAGTGAAATATTACTAAAGGATGAAAATGTTCCTCACAGTTTCAACTTGAAATTATTTGGCTAAGCATGTATAGTGGTAGAACATGTGCTCAGCCTTAGTTTCCATAAACACTGGAATTTGCCATTCAGTAAGAAACAGGCCACACCAGACACTGAATCGGTCAATACCTTGACCTTGGATATTATCCAGCCAGACCTTTAACTTTGAGTAAATACCTCTCTAGCCTAAAATCGTCATATACACATATAAAAGTAGAAGTATTAATGGTGGCTATCTCCGAGGTGGCATGAGGAGCATTTCTCCTTGCATATGCTTCAGTGAAAGATAACCAAAACCCAAATGAGTAACAAAAACAATCCAGCTCACTTTTCCCTTCTCTTACGTATACAACACAGTTATGCAAGACACTTTACTATCTTGCTCACTTCACTATCTTGCTCAAAGTCAGACCTTCTCTTCAACGACCAAAGAAAGAGAAATGCATTTATCACTATTGAATGTTTATTATGTTTGTAATGGGAACCACATATGCTTTCTGAACTTTTGATATGTATAAAATGAAGATACCTCAGAGATTTGCTGAGTCCTGACTATAGAAAATGCAAGCATAAAATGTGGGATGACTAGTAGGGTGGCTATGGAAGATTTTATGTATTTTCCAGTGTTTCCAGCTGGGTTTTTGTCTTTTTGAGTTTACCTGGTTCTTGTGCATGCTGACACTATTACTGTAAGTTCATATGGGCAAGCTCCCAGAGACCTGGAAGACTCTTGTTTCCTTGTGCTCATGCACCAACTCCAGCTCTTAACATCTTTCACCCCATCTTCTGCAATGGTCCCTGAGCCATGAGTGGGTGAGATTTAATACAGGAATCCTGTCCAGGGACATGCTTTCTTCAGTCTCTTATTCTCTATACTTTGGCCAGCTGTGGGCTTCTGTTTGCATCACACCTCTTGCATGAGGAAGCTTCACTGGTGAGAGTTGAGAGGTGCAATAAATAGTATTCTCTATCCTCTGTTCCGCTGTTACATGAGCCTTATGTGTAGAGTTTCCATTATAGATGTGTCACCTAGGCTTGGGCATCTATCAGACACTTACACTCTGTGTGTGACCAGTTTTGGAACCCTTTAATAGTCTATATCTATTATTGCAAAAAAGAAACAGCTTGGCCTTGAGGACTAGATCCTCAAGTGACCTTAAGTAAACAAAAACCTTGGTTAATCTGGGCTTTGTGGCCTTAAACATCCAAAAGGAAAGTATAACCAGAAATAAATAATTAGTAAGGCCTGAGAAATTGTACTTCAGGTATACTTGAGATCTTAGTAAAAAGACAAAAAGAAAAAAAGAGCACAGTTGTTTTGCCTGTCTTACTGCTTTTGCCACCCTTCAAAGACATGAGACACAGCTTTTCAACCTTCCAATATGGACTGAAGACTTGTGTCTCTTCAAGAATCTTCCAAACCTTCAGTGCCAGATGGAGACTGCTGAGACATCCAGCTTGTGGACTGAGCTACTACTGGGGTTTCAGCCTCTTAAGAGTATTGATTGCCATTGTCGGACTACCCAGGCTGTACCACGGAGACCAGTACAGGAAGATCAAGACAGGAGGCGGTGCTTACTGGACCTCATTTGGTGACCATGGGAAGGGAAAACCCCAGTGTGGAACACAAGGGCAGAACTGATGGTGGTTTGGGCTTGCTAAGGAGGAGCCTTCAAACATGACATCTTTCAGCCTAATAAAGAAAAAACAATCATAAGCCGAAGATGCTAAAACCTATGATATATGTGTCATGCATATATGCATATTTTGGAGTGATGTATATTGGAAGGAATAACAACAACAAAAAGACTGGGTCAAAGAACTGACTGAAACTGCAAACTTCTGCTCGAAACAGTAAACTTCTGCATCTAGAATTTTGAGAGAGACTTGAGAAAAATTTGAAAAACATGTTTGGCAGAATGCATGAGCTCTGGTGGAGTCGGGGGGCAGGAAGGGGGGGGCATGAGTCTGGATTTGATTTGAAAATTTGTATGAAATGCACAAAGCTTTAATAAAAAATTGGCTTTGAAAAACAACAGAACAAAAAAGCAGCTTGGATAGATCAACATTCTTTAAAACATCTAAATAGCTTTAAATATAAAAACTAGAAAGTTTTACATAAATCATTTATCATAAGACTTAATCTTTATAAGATATCTACACTTTGGTCATACATTCATAACTTCTCTAGATTTTTGTAACCAAAACATAATCTGTAGATTACTATAAGATAGCCTTGGAATTAGAAGCCATATGTATGATAATTAATATCCTTTTATGTCATCTGTCTTTTCTGTCATCAAAAAAATGTATATACAAATACCTAGAAAGTCGTGAGAATGAATAAAAAATTTAATAACAAGAAAATTATCAGTGTTTAATCATTGGTTTAAAAATGTAACGTTTAGAGTTCTTTTTATGATGTTCCTATACATAGGTGCCTGGAATACTTACTAAGAAATGATGCAAACCCAGGGATCCGGGACAAGCAAGGGTACAATGCAGTTCATTACTCAGCTGCGTATGGTCATCGTCTATGTCTTCAACTGGTAAGATTTCTGAATTCTTATGACAGGACTAATATGAGTTTTTAGTCTAGTAACAATGAAAATGAGAATAGATGGTTCTGGAAACATTCAGTTTTATTTAACATTTTCAGACCCCATAGCTCTTAAATTCATACTTGCTTCAGTAGGCCTCTTTCATTCCCTTTTCCTTTTGATAAAGAAAGGAGATAAACTGGGTGGGGTGACCCACACCTTTAATCCCAGCACTCGGGAGGCAGAGGCAGGCAGATCTTTGTGAGTTCAAGGCCACCCTCGTCCACAAAGTGAGTTCCAGGACACCTGGGGCTACAGAGAGACCCTGTCTCAAAAAAAGAAAGGAGATGAAATTAAATGACTGGAGGCCAGGCATGGTGGTACAGGCTGTTAATCCCAGCACTCAGGCAGGTAGCTCTCTGTGAGTTCAAGGTCTGCTGGGGCATACAGGAAGACAGTCTCAGAAAGGACCCCCCCCCCAAAAAAAAATTTAAATGATAGAACCCAGTATGGTAGCACACACCTATATTACTCCTTGGGAGGCTAAAGCAGTAAGTTTTGTGCTAGCCTGAGATATAGTAATCTGTCTCAAAGAAGGGGGTTGGGGGCTTAAATTTCTAATGAGAGTCAGGCACAGTAGAATGCGCCTATAGTTGTGCCTGGGAGGCTGAGAAAGGAGGATGACTTAAGCCCAGGACAACGTAGTAAAATTCTGCTGTTTTAAATTAAAAAATAATAATAATAGGGGCTGGAGAGATAGCCTAGCGGTTAAGAGCGCCACCTGCTCTTGTAGAGGACCTGGGTTCGATCCCCAGCACCCACATGGCGGCTAAGAACCGTCTGTATCTCCAATTCCAGGAGAACTCCAGTTCCTGGGGAATCCGAGACCCTCTTCTGACCTCCGCAGCATTGCACGACGTGGGTGCACAGACCTACATGCAGACAGTACACTCATACACATACAAAAATAAATAAAAATTAAAAATAATAATAACATCTCTGAAGAAGAAGAAGAGGAATTACTAAAATCTTTGCCTTTTGTTTCTTTGGAAAATCTCATGTAACCCATGCTAGGCTGACTTCAGACTAACAATATAGCGAAGGATGACCTTGACCTTATGATCCATTTGCCTCCACCTGCTTAGTGCTGAGACTGCAAGCATGCATTTATCAGTATAGTACCAATTGAACTATGTCCCCAACCCCCAGATTTTTTTCCTTATTATCATACAGCTATGTCTCCTGCATTTATTTCTACCCCTTCAAATAAATGTTTTCCATAATTTAACTGTAATGTCTGACTTGAAAAATATAAAACCTCCTGTGAAAAGAAGACTTTCCTCATATATTTAGGGAAATCTAAAGGATCTCTTCATTCCCCAGTGCCTCCTAATAAGGAGTAATCTTCTGCAGAGGAAGCTTTTAACTGGTCTCATCCTGGAATATAGATACCATTCAGAACCCCACTTTGCCAAACTAGGGAGGAGGGAGGGAAGGAGGGAATCTGTGTGACATATATCTCCCTTAAATTTTATTTTCCATTAAAGAGAACCAAAATTTAGTATAAGTGTATATAAAGGAAAGTTTTACCTGAAGTTATCTGTCACAAAGAAAGTTGACATATTTAATAAAGCATTTAGCATGCTACTAAAACATAACTCATAATTTTATAGGTTACTATGGATCTTTTGGTTAAAATCTTAAGACTTTATGTAGATTTATTGTCTACTATATTATGTAAGGACCTGTGTAAAAGACGTTTTTGTGGAGGCAAAGAAAGCAGAGGTTTAAAACAGAAGTTAACAAAGCCCTATGTGAATAAACTTGTAAAATATATCCATATATATATATATTCATTCATATATATATATATATATATATATGAATACTTAACTTTTTTAACCTTTGTTTCAGATTGCAAGTGAAACTCCTTTAGATGTTGTAAGTATTGTTTGATCCCCAACCATTCAGAATAATCCATTTATTTGCTTTCATTACAATTGAAGCCATACATGTTTTCACATGTCCAAAAGAGCAAAGACAGTGATAGAAATGTGTGTTGGCAGGTGCACAAACTTGCATGCAGATAGTACATTCATACACATACAGAAATAAATAAAAATTAAAAAAAAAAAAAAGAAATGTGTGTTGGGGTGGAGACATGTTTATATTGCCCCAAATTCCTAGGTTATAGCCTTCCCCAAATGTCTTGAGTCAGTGGTTCTTGCTGTGCTTTTATGATCATTCTGTTCTATAAGCTTGCTGAGTTATTTAAGACATACTCTAAAACGGATTTGAACAAGAGAGGGAAGAAATAACTGCTATAATATATATAGAAGTATCTTACATTTGTAAATGCCTCTCCTCTTTTCAGTTAATGGAAACCTCTGGGACAGACATGCTGAATGATTCAGATAATAGAGCAACAATCAGCCCTTTACACTTGGCTGTGAGTACTGTTGTTATAGAAACTTGAAGAAACTTGATGACTTAAACTAGGACCTGGATGTTTGGTCTTTGTAGTAATTAGCATGGAATTAAAACTTTGAGAACCTTCTCAAATCTACAGAATTTTTAGTGCACTTATTTTCTGCTTTTGCTTTGCTTTTTTAAGTAGTGGTCCTTGGCTCCCTCAAGCCCTACATTGAGAGAGAATATGACTTCAACACAAATTTTAACATATGCTGCCCTGGTTGAAGAACTTCTGCTTTGTTAAGCAGATAGTCTCAGTCTCTCTCTCTCTCTCTCTCTCTCTCTCTCTCTCTCTCTCTCTCTCTCTCTCTCTCTCACATTTTCCTGCAATTGTTGGCTTACTGTATGATCTTTCACGCTCACTAGTGTATTCAGTGCTCCTTCTCTTATTCATGGCTATAAGGATTTGGCAACATGATTTGCAGTTTCCCATCCACTTTCAAATTCCTGTTTCCTCTCTCAGGATCAGTCACTAAACCAAGGTTAGAAAATATTTAAAGAACCCAGATTAGTTCTTCTGTACGGAAAGAATTTATTTTGTAAACAAAGCATATTGGGTGGGGAATGGTGATTGTGTGAAGACCAGGATGCTGTCACTAGCTGTTGTATGACCTCTGATGTTAAGTGCAGTAAAATATGCTTGCAGGGTGTGTACTTTGTTTACTGGGAATGACTATAAGTTTAGTAAGCCATTTGTTTTGTTTACACGTACTGTTACTTCTTCTTAATCACCTTGTGTGTGTTCCAGCACTGATATACTGGTTTGCCTCCTGCTCCCTGCTTTTCATGATACTTCCTTCATGGATAGGAATAGCTAAGAAGGCATCCTGAAGCATTCTGCTACCTTCTCTTTTGAGTTCTCACAAATAGTTATCTCCTCTATGAGACTTACACAGAAAATAGTGTGAAAATGCAAAATCACTATGGAGAAAGTAGCTGTTTTATTATTTGTGATAAGAAATGAGCTTTGAGCAGATGACTAGATAGTTCTTGTATTGTTACTATCATTCTGACAGTATAATAGTATTCATTTTTTGAGCATTTATTTGCTAGGTGCCAGACTTTTCCTGTGGTGGAGATTCAACAAATTAGCAACATACTAAAGGTTTCCAAGTCTTATAGCCTATCATAGACTGGTTTTTTGTTTTTGTTTTTTTGTCTTTTCGAGACGGGGTCTCCCACCACGCCCAGCTTATAAGACATTTTAATAAATCAATGATGTTGTTGCTTTTCTGCTCCCCACTTTCACAAATTCCTCCTTTTTTCCCCCCCTTTCCTTACTCATAGGCTCTTGCTTTGTAGCCCAGGCTAGCCTTGAACTGAGATTGCTCTAACTTAGCTTCCCATAGTCTATGATTACAGGCATGTACCATCACATAAAATAGACTCTCATGCCGGGTGTGGTGGCGCACGCCTTTAATCCTAGCACTTGGGAGGCAGAAGCAGGCGGATCTTTGTGAGTTCAAGGCCAGCCTGGTCTACAGAGTGAGTTCCAAGACAGCTGGGACTATANAAAAAAAAAAAAAAAAAAAAAAAAATAGACTCTCATAAGCATCTCTTAAAGTACGGTTCAGTAGTGTTAGCTATACTTACTTTGTATAACCAATCTCTAAAACTTTTTCATCTTGCAAATCGAAGTTCTAAATTCAGAGCTAAAGTTTTAAGTTCCAAATAATAGCTGCATATTGGGCCCTGCCCAGCTATTAACCATAAATTTGATTAATCTGTATTCATTTAAGTGATATACAGTACTTCTCTTTTTGTGAGTGGTTGGTTCCACCTATCTCACTTTCCCCATTGTTTATCCATACAGTTCCTTCACTTTTTCAGTGACGTGTGTGTGCATGCTGCATTTTGTTTATATAATCAGCTTATCACTGGATAAATTTGCTCCATCTCTAGACTGTGAATTAAGTGTGCTTTGAGCATAGTTGTGCTATTTTCTTTAAACTGAAATGGACATAGGTATTTAATAATAGTTAGGTTCAATGTAATGTGATTCTATTTCTATTTTTGCCTTTTATATCAATACTGAGGTTCAGAAATTAAAGTTTAAACTCTTTTCAAGACAACTAGATACAGTGAAAACACTGGCCTGAGGCTTACAGAGATTCCTAATATCACTGGTACTAGACAGAGAGGCTTTTTCCATTGATGCTGTAAAGGACACAGTTCAGGGAAGAGCCCTGAAGCAAAAGATCAAAGCTCATAGTCTGGGGGCTGGAGAGAGTTGGCTCAGCAGTTAAGAGCGCCGACTGCTCTTACAGAGGACCCAGGTTCAATTCCCAGCACTCACATGGCATCTAAGAACTGTCTTTAACTCCTGTTCCAGGGGAATCTGACACCCTCTTCTGACAGGTGCACGACATGGGTGCACCAACCCACATGCAGACAGTACACTCATACGCATTTAAAAAAAAAAATCATTGTCTGTCGTGTGTGTGTGTGTGTGTGTGTGTGTGTGTGTGTGTGTGTGTCCAGTGAGACTCCTCAAAACTCATTCTTACAGTGAGTTAGCATAATTCCATTTACCAGATACTGACAAAGTTGGATATGATCCCAAAACAATGAGTTCTGCTATCTATACTCACTTTAATCTTTCAGATAGTTAAGCTTTTAGATAATCAAACTTACTCTTCAGAGATCTGTAAGGCCAAGAGCAACTTTATCTTGGCTGGTACTTTTTTCCCATAGTAAAGACTCTGAACCCTTCTGTAATGTAATTTCAATCTTATCTCCTAAATTACTTTAGGTTCTCAACTTTGTAGGCATTTTTTGTGTGTATAATGATAAGAAGGGTGTGTGTGTACTACATCATAGAGGTCAGAGGCCAGGTTTGTGGAGTTAGTTCTCTCCTGGCTTAATGAGTTCAGAAAATCAAATTCAGCTTGCCTTTACCTGCTGAGCCATCTCACCAATTCATTTTCCTTACAGTTTGCACAAGAAGTGCTGCTTTATAGTCTTTTGAAACTTATTATTTCCTTATGTCCTATACAGTATCCAGTCCAGAGTAAATAGTGTGTGTTCAATTAACATCTTAGTTTTTAGAATGGGTTATCTGGAAAGCTTCGTTATGCTGTGTAATAAAGAATGCTTTGTATATTCTGATATCTTTAAATCTTATTTTCTTGCACAGCCAGGACAGTGTCTGACACTATTTTTGTGCTGAAAAATGTTTGTTTGACCTCTGGTATACTATGGGACAAAGGTAATTTAAGAAAACAAAAGACTCAGGCAATGAATGACTCAAATTATCACCTGACCTTGAGACTTAAGTCTAGTAAAATGCCATCAGGAAGTTAATGTCACAGTCAACTAAGAATTGTGATTAAGAGCAACAACTGTGGGGTCATAGATTTACATCTGAGCTTTCAATGATTCCATGTCACACATCCATTCTTAATGTTAACCACCTGAGTTTTTAGTATTCATAGACTGTGTTCCTTAATGTGGCAGCCTTCTATGTTTATTAGAAAATTTTATGGGGGCTAGAGAGATGGCCTAGTGGTTAAGTGCGCCGACTACTCTTGCAGAGGACCCAGGTTCGATCCCCAGTACCCACATGGCGACTGAGAACCGTCTGCAACTCCAATTCCAGGAGAACTCCAGTTACAGGGGAATCTGACACCCTCTTCTGACCTCCGCAGCATTGCAGGACACGGGTCCACAAACCCACATGCCGACAGTACATTCATACACATTAAAAATTTTTATGGTTTAAACTTTCTGATTTCTCAACCTAGATGTTTTATATTATCTCAAATGTACAATATGAATTTGCTTACATTTTCTAAAATATTAGGCATGGCACCTCAGTGATAAAACACTTACCTGGAGTGCACACGTCCCCAGATTGTAACCCTCCTTCACCCCCCCCAAAAAAATATATAGACTTGGGGAGTTGGTCTAAATATGTATTTTTTTAATATGTTTTTATTTCTAGGCCTATCATGGTCACCATCAAGCCCTGGAAGTGTTGGTGCAGTCTTTGTTAGACCTTGATGTGAGAAATAGTAGTGGAAGAACACCTTTAGATCTTGCAGCATTTAAGGGCCATGTTGAATGTGTGGATGTACTCATCAATCAGGGAGCCTCAATCCTAGTAAAAGATTATGTATTAAAGAGAACACCTATACATGCCGCAGGTATGCCAGATATTACACTTGATTTACCACTTACAATCTTATGTCCTTTTTCATGCTGCTACTAGTAATTATAATCAAATGTTATACTCTAAAGAAAAACCAACAGCAAAATGTAACCACTTTTAAAAGGATCTACCTTGGACATTGTATTTATGTCATACAGTATTTAGATATCATAAAACAGTGCAGTATTTTTTTCTTTAGCCAAGATCTCATTATTTTTTATGGATGTTTGCAAAATTTCATACATTTTGATATTTAGACTTCTGTGCACTCCTCCTCAATAATCCCTACCTGATTGGTTGTTGAAGTTCAGTCATAAACTTATCAATAGTTACTATGTACTGAATGAAAATGAATTCTTTGCAAGGGGGGTCTCTTTGAGACAGGGTCCCCCTGTAACCCCAGCTGACCTGGAACTCACTCTGTAGACCAGGCTGGCCTTGAACTCAGAGAGATGCGCCTACCTTTGCCTCCTGAGTGCTAGGATTAAAAGTGTGCTCCACCCCCCGCTGAATTTTTTTTTTTTTTTTAATGAAGAGCCAAGTTAGATCTCTTTGAACAAATTCATCCTGAAGTATTATGATAGTTGCTTATTACTAGCTAAAAGAGCTGCTGGCAGTCTGAAACACAGATTGAGTAGGGACGGGTAAAGTAGTTCTGAGCCACAAATCCTATTTATTAGAATTTCATATAGCTGTTAAAAAGTACTTTAGGGGGGAAAATGTGCTTTATAACTGGGAATGTAGCTCACCAACAGAGTGCTCATCTAGCATGCATGAAACCCTGGGTTTGGTCCCCAGCACCTTATAATGCAGGTATGGTAGTGCATACTTGTCATCTCAGCACTTGTAAGGAAGAACAGACACTTCAGGATCCTGTCCTTGGCTATATATAGTGAGTTTAAAGCTTTTCTTGGGCTACATGATACTGTCTTTTTTTTTTTTTAAAGGAAATGTGTGATACACAAAAAGGTGCAGAATGGAAGGTCTTCCATCATCTCTGATTAACAAAGGATTAAAAAAAAAAAACTTTCCTTTTGCTTCAAACTGCATTTTATGTTTCAGGACCTAAATCTTGAAGGAGACTTTAAAAGCTTTCCTACTGGGTTGGAGGCTTCTGCTTGCCTGTTCTATGCATATGAGCATATAAAAACATTTCTTTATACAGAAATGTGTCATTTACTACATATATGTATCATTTGGAACTCATTCATACATAAATTGCCTGACTGAATTTTAGTGTTCTAATTGGCAGGGGTTTGGTCTCCAGAGAGTGATGCAGCTCTGCATTTGGCTGATTCCACAATGGTGTCAGTCAGAGCTCATTCTTGCCTTTGCATTTATGTCACAAGGTAGTTGCTGTTCCTTTTAAGGATCATATCCAAAACCTGGATAAAAAGAGGGATTTTCATTATAATTATTTGCCAGGCTGATTCCACAATGGTGTCAGTCAGAGCTCATTCTTGCCTTTGCATTTATGTCACAAGGTAGTTGCTGTTCCTTTTAAGGATCATATCCAAAACCTGGATAAAAAGAGGGATTTTCATTATAATTATTTGCCAAAGCTCTCTAGACTTCTCAGCATCTTAGTAGGCAGATTTGGACATTGTTCTCTCCTTGCAGCTAATAACTGTCAAAGGAGAACTGACCAACCTAATAGGATTGACTTGATTGTGCCTGTTAGCTGGAGGCAAGTTACTCTTCTTACCAGGGAGGATAGAATTGAGGAGTATGTTATTCTGACAGATGATGAGCGATGGTGTGGGATACACATTCTGCTTGCTGTGAATAGATATGATTCCTTTAACAACAAATACAGTATAAAACATACTTTGTATATGTTGTTTTCCTTCTGCATATTGAATTCAGTAAAGTTATCACAAGATAAGCTCTAAGATAGCTGTTCTGTAAAATTATTAAAAATTTTTTTAATTGACAGCAACAAATGGTCATTCAGAATGCTTACGGTTGTTAATAGGAAATGCAGAACCACAGAATGCAGTTGATATTCAAGATGGAAATGGACAGTAAGTTTCAATTTTTAAATTTCTTTGGGGGGGGGCGGCATGTTTTGAGACTGGGTCTCCCTGTAGCCCCACCTGGCTTGGAACTCGCTATGTAGACCAGAATAGCCTTGAACTCAGAGTTTCATCTGCCTCTGCCTCCTGGCTGCCTCCAACCCATAATCTCAATACCTCACCATTCTCAGTGATTACAGGCATGTGCCATCAAAGCTGATTTTTGATTGCTGTTAAAATACTAGATGATCTCCACTTTGGTCCCTATTTTAGTAAATGTCATTTGTAGTAAAAAAAAAAATCAAATATAGGGTTTTAAATTATAAATAACACAAAACATTCAGAAAACAAGCCATCATGTTGTTTACTATTTATACTCTTGCAATAACAATAAATCTGTTTCTGTTATTGTTCAGGACACCTCTTATGCTCTCTGTTCTCAATGGCCACACAGACTGTGTATACTCACTACTTAACAAAGGAGCAAATGTAGATGCCAAAGATAAGTGGGGAAGGACAGCACTGCATAGAGGGGTAAGCCAAGTAAATTAAAGTTGGTCCATAGTATTCCACGCAATGTATTTGACCACATGCAAATTTTTCTTTGCAGGCAGTTACAGGCCATGAAGAATGTGTAGATGCATTACTTCAACATGGTGCTAAGTGCTTACTGCGAGACAGCAGGGGTCGGACACCTATACACTTATCAGCTGCCTGTGGACACATTGGAGTTCTTGGTGCCCTTTTACAGTCAGCAGCATCTGTGGATGCAAATCCAGCCATAACAGACAATCATGGATATACAGCACTTCACTGGGCTTGCTACAATGGTTAAGTATACAGATAAAAACCTGCATTGAAGCCAGGCGTGGTGGTGCACACCTGTAATCCCAGCACTCAGGAGGCAGAGACAGGTGGATCTCTGTGAATTCAAGGCCAGCCTGGTCTACAGAATGAGCTCCAGGCCAGCTGGGACTAAAGGGAGACCCTGTCTCAAAAAGACCAAAAAAAAAACCTTCATTGAGTACTATGTAAAGACAAAGCCCTCCTAATGTATTGTGCTGTGAAGGACAATATAAGGTTGACTTAAAATGTGATAAATACTCAACTATGTTATGGTAGCTTCCTCCTCTCCTTTATAATGCTAAAGATAGGTCAGTAATTTTCAAGTGTTCGGGATAAGCTGTAACATTTTTTAAACGTTTTTCTTTTTCTTTTTTAGATCATTAGGGGACTTTAGGTTTCCCTAATGTCGGTTGTTTTGTTGTTGGTAGTTTGGTTTTTTTTGTTTTGTTTGTTTTTTGGGTTTTTGTTGTTGTTGTTTTTCATTTTTGTTTTTTTGAGACTTTCCCTGTATCCCGGCTAGCCTGAAACTCACTGTGTAGACCAGGCTGGCCTCCATTTCATAGAGATCTGTCTCTGCCTCCCAAATGATAGAATTAAAGGTGTGCAACACCACACCTGACCCAGTGTCTTATTAAAAAGACAGGGTCTCATTGATCTTCCTGCCTTAGCTTTCCAAGTGTTGATATTATAGGCATGTGTTCACACCCATCTATATGTTTGCATTTTTATTATATTCTTTTAGTTTTTTTCAGGATTTATTGTGAGTGTGAGTGTGTGTGTGTGTGTGAGTCCAAGTGTTTATATGTGCATTACACGCATGCAGTTCCTGTGCAGTCCGTAACAAGGCATCAGATCCACTGAAACTGGAGTTAAAGATGCTTGTGAGCAGTCCATTGTGGTAGGAACCAAACCCAGGTCCCCCACAAGAAGAGGGGCAAGCACTTGACTCTACTGAGCCATCTCTGTAGCACCTCTTTTTATATTGGGAAAAATTACAAAGTAGGGAAAATACAGAGTATCTATATAATACAGTGTATCACATTCCAAGAAATTTCATGAGTTAGTTTTGCTAAATGGTTAGAATAAACTTAGCTTCTCTAGGAAGCCTCCTAAAAGCTCAGTTTTTTTTGTTTGTTTTTTTGGTCTTTTTGAGACAGGGTCTCCCTGTAGCCCCAGCTATCCTGGAACTCGCTCTGTAGACCAGGCTGGCCTTGAACTCACAAAGATCCACCTGCCTCTGCCTCCCAAGTGCTAGGATTAAAGGCATGTGCCACCATGCCCAGCTCAGTCAGTTCTTTAAAAGGGAGACTCACAAAAGGTTCTTTAGAAAAGCAGAAAACTATTTTTTTTAAGGTATAGATGTTAAGGATGGAGTATAGCTTATGAAATGTCACTAGTTCAAATAATTATGATAGTGAAGCATGTTGAGGTGTTAGTTTTCCTTGTGCAGTCCATAAGTCTATGGACATCTCAGGAAACAGGCACACTAACTATAGTGTTAAGTATCAGTCCTGTCAAAGATTGTAGCTTTAGTTTTAGTAGGCTAATGTGAAGGGGTTTGTTTTAGAATTTTAGTGGTAGCATTGTTCTTTGACTTTAGGGAGCTGCTGCTGCTGCTATTTTTATTGATGTTGTTTTGTGGTACTGGGCATGGAACCCAGCACCATTATGCCTAGGCAAGTACTCTACCACTGACTATACCTTAAGCCTGTAAAATTGAATTTAGTTAAAGTATGGCATCAGGGACTGGAGAGATGGCCTAGCAGTTATGAGCACCTACTGCTCTTGCAGAGGACCCGAGTTTTATCCCCAGCACCCACATGGCAACTAAGAACCATCTTTAACTCCAGTTCCAGGGGAATCCAATGCCCTCTTCTGACCTCCGAGGCATTGCACAACACTGGTGCACAAACCTACATGCAGACAATACATTCATACACATAAAAATAAATAAAATTTAAAAATATATATAAAGTATGGCATCAATTCTGTAATCTGCTGCTTCATAATTCTTTCCCAGAAAGCCCTCCTGATGAAGCTTTTGAATTCTGGTGAAAGACAAGAAATAAGAGTTGGGGATCAAACCGGGTCCTCTGCAAGAGCAGTCAGAGCTCTTAACCGCTAGGCCATCTCTCCAGCCATTGTAAAAAGAAAGCACGTGTGTGCAAGCAGCATATATGCGTAGACGTTTTCTAGAGCTGTTGAGACCACAGGTTACAGTCTACAGAGTGGAAATGGAATGGAAACAGGGAACTTAGCTCTTAGCTTTTAGATACTTTCATGTACCTGAGATTTTTGCTAATGACCTTGGATTTTAATATCTTGTTCTTTTCACTTATTTAGGTCACGAGACATGTGTAGAACTTCTTTTAGAACAGGAAGTTTTCCAGAAAATAGATGGAAATGCATTCAGTCCATTGCATTGTGCTGTGTAAGTAAAGCAGTGATGAATCAGATTTGCTCTAAGAAATACACTGTGGCTGGGTCTGGTGGTGCACGCCTTTAATCCCAGCACGCAGGAGGCAGAGGTAGGCGATCTCTGTGAATTCAATGCCACCCTGGTCTACATAGCGAGTTCCAGGCCAGCTAGGACTAAAGGGAGACCCTGTCTTAAAAAAGAAAAAAAAAAAAAAAAAAACAAAAAGAAATGCACTGTGACTGTGAAAGTGATCATTTTGTTACTATATTCAGGATCAATGACAACGAAGGTGCTGCTGAGATGCTCATTGATACATTAGGCTCCAGCATTGTGAATGCCACAGATTCGAAGGGAAGGTAGGAATACAACTTGTAGGCTATCATATTACTTTAAATAAGAGTAGTTAATGGCCAAGTGTTTCAGAGCACACAAAGAACTCATAATGAATTGAAAATAAAATTTCATATTTTGCAAATGTAAATTATTGTAAAATCTTACAGAGCATTTGTACTTTATCGTTTTATTTTAAAATTTAAAAATTTCGCCGGAGTGTGGTGGCGCATACCCTTAATTCTTAGCACTTGGAGGCAGAGGCAGGCGGATCTTTGTGAGTTCAAGGCCAGCCTGGTCTACAGAGTGGAGTTCCAGGACAGCTGGGGCTACGGAGACCCTGTCTTGAAAAGACCAAAAAAAAATAAATAATAAAATTTAAAAATTTCTCTCCTGTTTTAAAAAGTATGTTTTTTAAACCCAGAGATCCTTGCTTTAAAAGTTAATGCTTTTCTAATTAGTAATAGAAACCAGGAGGAGAGGCAAACAATTGTAGTAGTAGGGAGTAAGCATTTTTTTCTTTCACATTTTTAAATGATGTAGTAGTATTTTATCAGCTTTATAATTCATCCTTATTGTTGGCTAGTTGTAGTTTAAGACCTTTTAGATTATGTACAATATATCCAAAGTAGAAATGAGTGAAATCCATTGAGTTTATTATACCAAGTATGTAAACCTTTGAAAATACTTGTCCAATTAAGGAACAGTTTTTCCAATGTACACAATGTTTAGCTTTTGTGACATTTTTCTCTTGTGTCACAGAACTCCTCTTCCATGCTGCCGCCTTCACAGACCATGTAGAATGTTTACAGCTCCTGCTCAGCCATAATGCTCAAGTCAATTCTGTGGACTCTACTGGAAAAACACCTCTAATGATGGCTGCAGAAAATGGACAAACCAACACAGTGGTAAAGAAAACTGTTTAGAAAAAGGCTGACACCAGTAGAACTGCCTCAAGTTTGAGGCCATCTGGGATATATGGTATCTCCAAAGAAAAAAAAAAATTATTTAGAACCAGGATTACAAATATAGCCGGGTTGGGCTGTGTAGTGAGACACAACCCATCTTCCTTAAAAAAAAAAAAAAAAAAGGCTAAAGAATGCTATTCTATTCATATCCCTTTCAGCATGTGACTTAGAATCCCAAGCCTTCTGATTTCCACTAATTGTGTTAGCGTTCCTGCCTTGAAACCCACATTTTCACCGGGCGTAGTGGCACACGCCTTTAATCCCAGTACTAGGGAGGCAGTGGCAGGCGGATCTCTGTGAGTTCAAGGCCATCCTGGTCTACATAGTGAGCTCCAGGCCAGCTGGGACTAAAGGGAGACCCTGTCTCAAAAAGACCAATAAAAAGAAACCCACATTTTCATTTGGGACACCATATTTTAGTTTGCCCTTAGAGATTGAAGACTTTTCTTTTTCAAGCCAGTTTAACCTAGTAGTTAATGGCATAGGATCTGGAATCCGGTTGGCTGATTGTGAATCTTGTATTTAACTAAGTAACCTATGCCTCCCTTCTTTTAGAGGATTATAGTGAGGGTTCAGTAAGTCACTGTTAGGTCCAGAGTACACAAAGCAGTATTTGAACTTTATTAAGTACTCATAAAAATAAATACTGATTATCACTGCTACCACCTGATTTGCATAAAAACAAAGTATGAGTGTTGTATATTACAGTATTTTTCTTGCAGTTGTTTCCAAGAGGGATATTTTTGCTTTATGTCTTCATTTCTCTACAGTGAGTTATTGATAATCTAAGGGACATGTTCATAAACATAAGAACTGATGCACTTTTTCCTCCCAGAGATGCTGGTTAGCAGTGCTAGTGCAGATCTGACTTTGCAGGATAACAGTAAAAACACCGCCCTTCACTTGGCTTGCGGCAAGGTATGGTGCATAGTTTAAGTATATATTTTTATTGTTATGTTAAACGTTTTTCTACTTCACTAAAATGAATAGAAGTGCTTCTCTAAGGATTACTTGCACCAAGTTTCATGTGGAGAGTGGGGAGTGAGAGCTTACCAAGTTTTGAAACACAAGTTTAAACACAATTATGTCTTAACTTTTATTTTATTTTATTTTATTTTATTTTATTTTATTTTATTTTTTGTCTTTTTGAGACAGGGTCTCCCTTTAGTCCCAGCTGGCCTGGGATGTAGACCTTGCTATGTAGACCAGGTTGGTCTTGAACTCACAGAGATCCACCTGCCTCTGCCTCCTGAGTGCTGGGATTAAAGGTGTGTGCCACCACACCCGGCGCTAATTTTAATTTTTACTGTTCTATTCCCATTTCTGACACCTTTGACTTACTACTTCAGGCATTAGCTTGGAAAATTTATAGTATATACTTCAGGAATTAGCTTGGAAAATTTGTAGTATATTTATATATATATATATATATATATATATGTGTGTGTGTGTGACTAGGGCTAGAGATTATTGTGTTTATAGGTTTATTTTTAACAGTACTCATGTTTTTAAGACATATTTGCCACAATTTTAGGGTCATGAAACTAGTGCCTTGTTAATACTGGAAAAGATAACAGATAGAAACCTCATCAATGCAACCAACGCAGCCTTGCAAACGTGAGTAGTTTGAAAATTACAAAATACACTTTTTAAAATGTGACCAGTAGGATAGACCTCAGTCGGAAACCATTTAAAAAGTAAAGGGTTCTTTCTTTTTTTTGTTGTTGTGGGTTTTTTTGTTTTGTTTTTGTCTTTTTTTTTTTGAGACAGAGTCTCCCTGTAGCCCCAGCTGTCCTGGAACTCATTCTGTGGACCAGGCTGGCCTTGAACTCACAAAGATCCGCCTGCCTCTGCCTCCCAAGTGCTAGGATTAAAGGCGTGCGCCACGACGCCCAGCTGTTGTTGTTTTTTTGAGACAGGGTCTCCCTGTAGCTCTGGCTGTCCTGGAACTCACTATGTAGACCAGGCCGGCCTTGAACTCACAGAGATCCACCTGCCTCTGCCTTCCAAGTGCTAGGATTAAAGGTGTGTGCCACCATGCCCAGCTTAAAAATAAAGTATTTACAATGGTCAGAACTAATTTCTGAAATCATATTTAAGAGCCCTATTACTTAAAAAGCTTTTGAACTAAAAATTAATTACATTGATGATGGTGAATTTTTTGTCTATGTAATCAATTAATTTTCTGTAGGAAAGTAGTGGTTTTCTATGTATTTTATGAAAATGCTATTTATACTAAATATAAATGAGTTAAGAAGTTCTAAGAGGGGCTGGAGAGATGGCCTAGCAGTTAAGAGCTCTGACTGCTTTTGCAGAGGACCCGGGTTCAATCCCCAGCACCCACATGGTGGCTGAGAACCGTCTGTAACCCCAATTCCAGGAGAACTCCAATTCCAGGGGAATCCGACACCCTCTTCTGACCTCCACAGCATTGCACGGCACGGGTGCACCAACCTACATGCAGAGAGTACACTCACACACATAGAAAATGATAAAAAAAATTTTTTTCAAAAAAGTTCTAAGAGGTTTCAGAAAATACCAAGCTCTTAGAATGGGCACCAAGCTTGAGGTTGAGGTTGACTGATGAGATTTTAGGTCTGTGTCATCATCATCTTCCAATTTCCACTTAACACAGGGGAAAAAAATTATGTGTATGAGTGTATTGCCTGCATATATGTAAATGTATCCATATTGTGGAGGCAAGAAGAAAGGGCATCTGATTCCCCCGGAACTGGTGTTATGGACAGTTGTTAGCTGCCATGTGGGTGCTGGGAATTGAACCCAGGTCCTCTGTAAGAGCAGCCAGTGCTTTTTACTTCTGAGCCTCTCTCCAGCCCCTATCATTTGTATTACTTGTTAACCTCATTTCTTAAAACAGCAAGTTAAGAATGTAGTTTATAGCCAAGCGGGGTAGTGCGCATCTTTAATCCCAGCACGCAGGAGGCTGAGGCAGGTAGATCTCTGTGATCTAAAGCTCTTAATTGCTAAGGCACCTCTCCAGCTTCTGGCTAAGAACTTTTAACAGGGAGTCTTGGGAAATGCCAAAGGGTCTGGGAGCCTGAAGGCGGTGCCGTGGCTGAGCTCACTGCCGTCCCCTTGCTTCATCCTTGTGTCGAGTGAGCTTTCTCAAATTGGAATCTCTAGATCCTTTACAATTGACCAAGTGTCCTTTGACAGCCAGGCACGTGTCTGTGTGCTTCTCTGCACATACATGTACAATTTTTTTCTCCCCTCAGACCTCTGCATGTTGCTGCCCGAAATGGGCTAACAATGGTTGTTCAAGAACTTTTGGGAAAAGGAGCAAGTGTACTTGCAGTAGATGAAAATGGTGAGTATGTTCTGTATTCTTTTTCTGTAATGAGCATCTTGTTAGAAGCTTTTCTCTTTTGGTTCTGCCTATTTGAAATAAAGTTGGATATTTTCTGTTTGGTAAAGAAGAGAGCTGAAACTAACATTAAGGAATACTTCATAACAAAAGAATAAGGGCAAGAGAAGCAGGAAAAGTCCATCTAATGGATGAATGTCTGAATTCACAAATCATCTGTTAAACCAAACCTGATGTTTGCTATTTGGATCCCACTATTGTTTATCTTGGTAGCCAAAGACCTCTCAGCAGATATGTATTAAGTCCCTACTGAAGTGTCATGTTCTTACCCAAAGCCAATCTTTTTACTCATGTATTAGATCCTGTTTCCTTTTGCCTATAAGGAAAATATCATTTTAACAGTTATCCCTCTCAAAATATCACTTTGTGTGTTTGTGGTGCTGAAATCAAATCCAGGGCCTCTCATATACTATGCAAGTACTCTACCACTGGGCTGCATCTCCAACCCTACCCCCAACACATAAATACTGGTTCCATCATCTTAAAAATGATTGATCTCGGGACTGGAGAGATGGTTCAGTGGTTCAGAGCACTGGCTGCTCTTGCAGAAGATACAGCTTTGATTCCCAGCGCACACCTGCAACCATCCGTAACTCCAGTTCCAGGAGATCGAGTGCCCTCTTCTGACCTCCACAAGCATTGCACAACACAGGTGCACCTACATACATGCAGGCAATACATTCATGCATATAAAATAAAAATAATTTTTAAATGATATTTTCACAGCAGCTGCCAACTTGTTATTTCTGTCCCCAGCCTTTGCCCCCCCCCCCACCGTACTGTAGAACTGTTCTCAGATCACCAGTGCATTTCCACAAAATTGAGTCAGTTTTCAGTTCTCATTTCACTTGGGAGATCAGCTTTTGGTATGGTATTATTACTCCTTTTCCTTTGGAAAACTTTCTTTACTTGGCTTTAGTATCCCCACCCCTACCCCTAGCTGGCTTTCCTCCTGTTGCTACTTGTTTCTGGATAGAGCAGTCCTGGGAATCAAGCCTAGAACCTTACACCTGCTAGGAAAACACTGAGCTGTAGCCCTAACTCACTCTTTTTTTTTTTCTACAGGTTCTGCACAATTATTACTGAACCAATCATTTTTTATGCAGAGCAGATAAAAGGCAGATCAGATTTCCAACTTAAATATGACCAAATCTCTAGGTTAAAACCTTTCTCCTCTGTCCGGTAGAGTTGATGGATGACCATGATTTAGCTTCAAACAATCAGTTGTGCTATAGTGTGTGAATCCCTACAGAGACCCAGCATGGTTCTCCAGTGTCTTCTCTCAGGTTGTTTTCACCAGAATCCAAATGGAACCATTTTGGATTTGGTTCTTGGCCAGGGACCACTTAAGTATGAAGAATCTGAATGTCTTATAAGAAGACCTAGCAGAATAATGAGTCGGGGGTTGGGGGGGACATGGCAGCGGAAAGGAGCTCTCCTTCTTTTGGAGAGTTCTAGACACCAGTAGTCCTTGATTCTTTTTTTATCTCTGTCTACATCTACTCTCTAGAGTGATATGACCTAACCCTTAGTTCTAAAAGCTGTTTGCTGGGAATTCTGAAGTTTATATTGCCAATCCATGCTCTATTCAGTGTCCGTATTCATGTATCCAGCTGTTTACTAATAGCACATAAATGTCTTAAGAAACAGAACTGTTGATCCTTTTGGTCTTCCCTCCTAACTTACCCTCTGGACAGCCATCCTATCTCAGCTGAAGACAGTTCTCCACTTTATAGCTCAGGGCAAGAATTTGATTTGTTACTGTTTTCCCATGGCTAGACACCTCTAAAGCAGTTCTGGTATTTGCCCACTGTGTTCTCCCTACCACCCTGACAGATCCTTGTAAAACATATGAGGAATCATTTATCCCCTGTCAGTTTATTCAACATTCCCAAGTACCCTAAAAAGTCCTCTACTGCATTTTTCTTTCTGAGCTCATTTCCTACTCATCTCCCCTCTCACTTCCTTCTGCCCATCCAGCTGCTCTGCCACAGGATTTGTACATACATCATAACCTTTGTTCTGCCTATATCCTTTGCCTGGAACACTGCCCCCAAGCAGACTTTGACTAAATCCCTCACCTGTTTCAAATCATAGCTCAAATTTCATCTTCATGAAGCCTAACTTCACTACCCTGCCTGTACTATAGCATTCTTATCCCTGTTAATCTGTTCTTCTCTTTCCTCTTTCTCATTTTCAGTGGAGCTTATCTTCTAACATTGAATATGATTTTTTATTTAGGTTGTTGATGTGTCTCCCCCTTTACAATGAATATAAGCTCTGTAAGAGCAGAGAATTGTTGTCATTTGTGTTCAGTGATGTAGTATAAGAATTACAATAGTTCCTGTATACAATGAGAATTTACTGGTTATGCTAAACACTATGCTAAGTTCTAAGACAAAGTAGTCAGTCCACTCCCTTAACTGGAAGCTTGTGCATAAACAAGCTATTACAAACACCCGAAATTATTTCATTGTAGTAAAGCTGGAATATACTATAAAGGCACATTAGAGAATCTTGAAACCCTTCCTTACAGAATCAGAAAAAGCATTCCAAAGCAAGAGTTTGGAGGGAAACTTCTAAACTGAGAGAGGAGTCTGTTGGAAGTTGGAGCATGATGAGATGGGTGCAAATGTTCGATCAGGTAGCAAGGAGTCTGAGCATTAAAAAGGTGATAGTTTTCAGACATGATGGTGCCAATGCACCAGGGAAGCCGAAACAAGCAGATTTCTGTGAGATCCAGACCAGCCTTGTTTACATTGAGTCCCAGGCCAGATGGTGCTCCAAGGAGACCCTGTCTCAAAAAAAAAGAAAAGAAAAAACAGGGAACCTAAGGAAAGGAAAGGAGAGGAGAGGAGGAGAGGAGGAGGAGAGGAGAGGAGAGGAAAGGGAAAGGAGAGGAGAGGAGAGGCGGGGAAAGGAGAGGAGAGGAAAGGGAAAGGAGAGGAGAGGAGGGGAAAGGAGAGGGGAGAGGGGAAGGAAGAGGGGAATGGAGAAAGGAGTGGAGAGGGGAGAGGGGAAAGCAGAAGGGAGAGGGGAAAGGAGAGGAGAGGGGAGAGGAGAGGAGAGAGAGGAGGCTGTTAGTCTGAAAGGATGGCAAGATTAGAATGGAGAGTAAGAGTTACAGATGTAGGTGGTACCCGTAGTTAGGTAAAAGCATTGGGGATGAAGAAACATGAATGTTTGCTATGATGGTAGGCTATTTGGGATATGATGAAAGAGTAGTGAGGAGTTGTAAATGAGCAAGTCGTATCCCCTTTAGCTTGGTGGGGGGATTATGTTGACAAACATGTCATTAATTGGGGCAAGACTACAGGAAAGAGTTGAGTTCATTTGGGAACATAAAAGTTGAGCAGAAGCTAAGCAGTTTAGATATAAGATTATGGATCTGGCCAGGTGTGTTGGTACACGCCTTTAATCCCAGCACTCAGGAGGTAGAGGCAGGCGGATCTCTGTGAGTTCAAGGCCAGCCTGGTCTACAGAAAGCTCCCGGCCAGCTGGAACTAAAGGGAGACCCTGTCTCAAAAAAAAAAAAAAAAAAAAAAAAAAAAAAAAAAATGGATCTGAAGCCCAAAAGCAAAATCTAGTTTAGCCATACAGATTTGAATGTCATAGCATGTGTACTTGCTTAAATCCATACAGAATGGAACTCTACCCTAAGAAGACAGGATCAAGTTTATCCAGGTTTTTTTTTTTTTCTTTTTAATTTTCTTTATTTGACCAGTAAGTACACTTAGGCAGTAACCATAAGGAGTGTTCATATAAACCCAATTTGTTAACATCTGAGTCCAGTTTTTGTACAACCCAGGGTCCTCAAGTCCAGTTGAAGAGGTTTGCTTACACAAACATGTTGATCCCCCCCCAAAAAATCCAGTCCTTTTTTGCTGTGATTTCACACTTTATCTGCCCTCCTTGGCCCTTAGATTCTGACATGCCAACCTCTTCCTCAAACGTCCCTGGGCTTGGGAAGAGGGGGTAAGAAATAGTGTGAGATAGAAGATCCAGTTTTTTTCTCTGAGGTGACACGCCAAACTCTTGGGACTGTCCCAAGTTCTGTTTGCAATGGACTGTTGGGTTGTTTAGAAGTCTCCTCTTTTAATTCTAGTAATAAAGCACAAATAGTAACATATTAAAGATTATAACAGGTTACTCAATGGACACAGACACAAATAATATCTTGGTCGAGGCATTATAACTCATTGACAAAGAGATGCCAATAGCTTTCTAATGCTTTTTTGGGAGGGGGGTCTTTTTAAAATTTTTTTTTTTTATTAATTTTATTTATTTCTGTATGTGTATGAATGTACTGTCTGCATGCAAGTTTGTGCACCCATGTCGTGCAATGCTGCGGAGGTCAGAAGAGGGTGTCGGACTCCCCTGGAACTGGAGTTCTCCTGGAATTGGAGTTTCAGATGGTTCTTGGCCGCCATGTGGGTGCTGGGGATCGAACCTGGGTCCTCTGTAAGAGCGGTCGGCACTCCCAACCACTAGGCCATCTCTCCAGCCCTTTTTGGGTCTTTTCAAGATGGGATCTCCCTATAGACCAGGCTGGCCTTGAACTCACAAAGATCCACCTGCCTCTGCCAATAGCTTTCTAATGTGATCAATAGAGCCTTCTGACATTAGGAGGTACCAAGGCCTCAGCCGTGTGTCATACCCCACCAGGGAGTAGGCTGAATTGGGATTTTTTTTTTCCTTTCTGGGTGTGCATTTATCAGGCTGCTATTGCATCTTCTTTTGGCGTGTAAAAGTGTAGCACAAGATAAAGCTTCAGGGACCATTTCTTCCTGGCGTTTTGCATAGTGCTCTCTGACACCATGAAGGCAGCTGTTGATTGGCAGAGCAGGGTCTCTACGTAATTTTTTTTTTCATACTCATATCACTCTGTATCTTAAGCAACAGAGTCTTACTGCCCATTTCTTATGTGCATCCAAAGTTATAGGCTGATGGCCTTTGTTTTGGGGGCTTAAAAGCCTCCCTGGCTAACAGCCCCTGGTAGGCAGCCCACAGCTGGCACCAAAGCCTTTATCTACCAATGTTTTTTATTTAACTATAGGGTAAACTTGCATCCTGGAGGGAGGGAGCATATTTCTTCCTCCTCTGTTTTTGTAATTGTCACCACAATCAGAGCAGCCCCTCTTGTTTCTCAGACCTCTAAATCCTGATTTATAGTTTTCCAGAAGGCAGAAGTTGTATCCCAAACCCATAAACAGAAACCAAGCTGAAGGGGTTTACCTCGCCGCTTCAGATTGTCTCCCTCTGGACTATATACTGCTGGTTCAAGGAGGTAGAACCCAGATTTTCCTGAGCCAGATTATCTTGTTATTATTCAGCTTTTAAAGAAATTTTCAGAAAAGAAATAAAAGAAATTTTCATTACCAGTGAATTACATTTCTAGAAATAGAATTACTAGTACAAATTTAAATGAGATAAATATTCCCATTGTAATGGGTGCTGATAATATAAGTCTTTGTTGACTATTTCCAAGATTTTATATTCTTGATAAGCAGTGAAAGAATAGGGGCTGGTGGGGGCTGGAGAGATGGCCTAGCGGTTAGGAGCGCCGACCGCTCTTACAGAGGACCCGGGTTTGATCCCCAGCACCACATGGTGACCGAGAACCGTCTGAAACTCCAATTCCAGGAGAACTCCAGTTCCAAGGGAATCTGAGACCCTCTTCTGACCTCCGTGGCATTGCATGACATGGGTGCACAGACCTGCCTGCAGACAGTACATTCATACACATACAGAAATAAATAAAATTTAAAAATAATAATAAAATTTTTAAAAATGAAAGGATAATAAAATTTGGTAATGAAGATCCCCAGTGGTAACCTAGGTGTTGGTCTCTAATTCACAAGTTAGAGTAAATATCAGACTGATGATTGTATGTAAAGGTAATTGTTAATTAGTCAAATAACAATGGGGTTGATTAATTGGGTTGTGAAGACAAAAAGGAGACCAGATGAAGGGACTGGAACATTCTGTACCTTTGTTCACTCCAGAAATAGAGTCATTGGTGTTGATGTGGGTTTTCTGGAGGAGAAAGGACATGTTCTATCTGCATGAAATGTTCTCAGGAGCTTGCTCCTTTTAGATTTCTCATGTGACCACAACAACCCATGCAGAAGAGAGAAGTTTCTGGTTTATACCATATTATGCCTAGAAAACAATGCTGAAAGATTCATTCCCACTCATTCAGGGCACCGTGCCCTGTCTAGTGAATTGGCTCTGCTTACCAGCAGCAGAAGCAACAGCAGCCAGCACCTTCAGATCTTCAGAAGAGCCTTTGAAAGAAGTATGAGCAGTGAAGCAAGCACTTTCCCACATGCTGAGCAAGTACAATCTAGTAAAACGTGTTAATCCCTTGGTCAGTCTTCAGTCCTTCAGGGTAATCATCTAGTGTTCCCTTTAATATTTATTCTTAATAAAATAATTTTACAAGGAAAATTGTGTTTTAATTACCAAGGCTAAAATACTATGAGTGGAAATATATTGAAGAAGTCATGTGTAGTGGCACACCCCTTTAATCCTAGCACTTGGGAGACAGAAGCTGGTGGATCTCTGAGTTCTAGGCTAGCTGAGGCTACAGAGAGACCTGTCTCAGAAAGACGAGGGGGGGGGGGGTTGTGGTGCAAGCAGATCTCTGTGAGTTCAAGACCAGCCTGGTCTACATAGTTCCAGGACAGCTGGGGCTACAGGGAGACACTGTCTCAAAAGACACACACACACACACACACAGATACACAAACAAACAAAAAAAAAAAACTGGGAGGGAGGGGGGAGAGAGAGAGATACTAAGAAGAAAGGAGAAAGGGAGGAGAAGAAAGAAAATACATTGAAGTGGAAATAGCCAAATACTCAGGAGCCAGAAGCAGGTGGATCTCTGAGTTCCAGGCCAGCTGAGGCTACAGGGAAACCCTGTCTCAAAAAGACCAAGAAAAAAGGGAGGGGAGGGAACTGAAGGGAAAAAGGAGGGAGAAGAAAGAAAACATTGAAGAAGTGAAAACAGCCAAATGCCCAGTAGTAAAATGTGTATGCTGTGATATGATCACACAGTGAAATTCTGTACAGCAGTGAAAATGATCTGGCTACAGTTCCCTGGGACAGTACTAGGTCTTGGACAAAATGAAGCAGAAGCATCCAGATGTAAAATTATGAATATGATTCCATTTGTATTAGGTTCAAGGTCATGGTTACCATTGTAGAAGAAGAAAAGATAGCTAGTAATGTTCTCTCTGTGAATGTTTGTTTTGTTGATAGATCATTCTATTTGAAAAGTAAATATAAAAAAAATACGACTTTAAAATAGGTACTTACACCTTTTGATTTCACATGGCTTAAAACAAGTGTGGAGCCAGGTGTGGTGGCGCATGCCTTTAAAAAAAAAAAAAGTGTGAGCCAAAAAGTCCATATGGAATAATTGAAATGCGCCATCACACTCCTCTTCCAGCCAGGGCCTCATGTTTCCTCCTCAACTTACTGTGTTGATTTTTTTTTTTTTTTTTTTGAGACAGGGTCTCCCTGTAGTCCCAGCTGTCCTGGAACTCTCTGTAGACTGACTTTGAACTCACAGAAATCCACCTGCCTCTGCCTCCCAGTGCTGGGATTAAAGGTGTGTGCCACCATGCCCAGCACTAAAGACTGTTCTTACCTGCCATATGGGTGCTGGGAATCCAACCCAGGTCTTCTGCAAGAGCAGTCAGTGCTCTTAACTGCTGAGCCATCTCTCTAGCCCCCCCCCCTTTTTTTTTAATTTGCTGTATTGATATTTGCCATCATTGGGGTACTTATGTCTGAAGTCATCACTTTTCTGCTAAGAAAAAGAACAGTATAAAGAAAATACTTGTCTTAGATTCAGGCATTTTAAATTTCCCCTCTTCAGTTTGCTGTTTTTCTTGTGTGGGTGTTTGTAATTGTACATGTTTGGCATTGGTGTGCCTGTATATGTGTGGTCCAGAGATCAACTTTGGGTGTTGTTCCTCAAGCTCTCTCTACCTTATATTTTTGACAGGATCTCCAACTAGCCTGAAGTTTACCAAGTAGTCTAGGATGGCTAAATCAGTGTGCCCCAGGAATCTGCCTCACCATAGGATTACATGTACACCCTACTGTGCCTGGTTTTATTTATATGAGCTCTGGGTATTGAACTCCTCAATTCTTGCAAGACAAGCCCTACTGAGCCACCTCTCCAGCCCCAAGTTTACTTATAGCCTTCATGTGTGGCTATGACACACATACCAAGAAAAGTTTACTGTCACTCATTCAGTATACAGTTGATGATTTTTTATCTTTTTTGAGACAGGGTCTCCCTATATCCTTAGCTGGCCTGGAACTCACTATATAGACCAGGCTGGCCTGGAACTCACAGAGATCCTCCTGCCTCTGCTTCCTGAGTGCTGGGATTAAAGGTGTGTGCCACCATGAAAAGTTCAATTACACAGGTACGAATTAACAGTAAGCCTCTGCTCATTTAAAAGGAAAATTGATCTGTTGGTTTGTTACTTTGGGGGGTTTTCCCCTTATTTTAAGATTGTCCAGTATTAGCCGGGCGTGGTGGCGCACGCCTTTAATCCTAGCACTTGGGAGGCAAAGGCAGGCGGATCTTTGTGAGTTCAAGGCCAGCCTGGTCTACAATGTGAGTTCCAGGACAGCTGGGGCTACAGGGAGACCCTGTTTCGAAAAGACAAAAAAAAAAAATGTCCAGTATTTTTGTGAGTTCGGTTGAGAGCTTAGAGAAAGTATACTTCTCATGCCTTGGCTTCCTCATCTGTCCTTTAATACAGAAGGTATCCTTCTAACCCAGACTTCTATGGCTTTTGTCTCTTTCTACTTACTAAAAAGTTGTGACTCCGTCTGGTTAAAGAATGTATTATAAGCCATTTATTTAACTTACGTGTAAAACTGAAGAGCTTTAGCCTTACCACCTTATACTTGATGGTATTAATTTTTTATTTTTAATTTTATTAAAATTAATTTTTTCCTCCTCAAGGTATTAATTTTTAATTTTTAAATTTAATTCTAGGCTATACCCCAGCTTTGGCTTGTGCTCCCAATAAGGATGTGGCTGACTGCTTGGCGCTCATTCTGGCCACCATGATGCCTGTCTCATCAAGTAGTCCTTTGTCATCCCTGACATTCAATGCCATTAACCGTTATACCAACACCTCAAAAACAGTTAGCTTTGAAGCTTTGCCTATCCTGAGGAACGAACCAAGCGCCTATTGCAATTTTAACAACATTGGGGGGGAACAGGAGCACCTGTACACGGATGCAGAGGAGCTCAATGACTCCGATTCTGAGACCTACTGAGAGCCTGAGCCTAAGGAAGGCGTTCTGACAGGAAAGCTTCAAACTGCTTTTTCAGGAAAAAAGCATTTCCTTATTCATATACAAATTCACCCTGAAGAAAGATCATACAGTGAACGAATGTGCTGACATTACGAAGAATTTTAAAGGCAAGTTTTGCAAAAAGAACTTCTAGAATCGTAATAATGACTTGACCAGAGGAAAACACTTTGATGTCATTCTTGTGTGGAATTGTTTGATTTGGCTTTCCCATGCCAGAAATGGGGGTACTACTCCCTCACCTGCTTACACAAGCAGCACTATTGTAAAAGAAGCGATAAGGACACTAGGTTTGAATTTTATCAATAAAATTACAGCTAAATTTAAAGGCAATAAAACATTTGGTACAGTCAGCATTATGTACACACCAAATTGCCAAAGGACCAAATAACTGAAAGGTTTTAATACAGAATGATGTTTTCATGGAAACCGGAGTAGGTGAAATGAGACATCTAAAGCAAACATCAATATTTCTGAAAATGAAGCCAAGGTTTTGGTTTAAATGTTGGTTTTTATAAAGAAAACATCTGACAGCCTTCCAATACTGTATTAAACCATGAGAGAAAACAGATGTATTTTTACATTTTTCTTTTACATAAAAAATTTTTAAATTCCAGTTTTTATAGAATTGAAAACCAGCTGACTAGGTGCAGTTGGGTGAAAATACTTGTGACAAAGACATGAAGTGAATTGGGGTCAGGGCTGTTGCCTGCTTTTGAGTGGTTTGATTTTAAATTGAACTATTTTGTTTAAAATAAGAATTTCCTAGAAAAAATTGAAATTGTAAACATGATTTCACCCTGTTGCAGCCCAGTGGTCCTCAGACAGAGAATGCTGTAAACTCTTCCCTGGGGTGGGCACACCTTCATCATTCAGTTACCTCTGTGCCTTCACAAGAGGGTGGAGGACTTTTGTTGTCATTTATTTTAATCTTAAAAGTGAAGAATCAAAATAAAATTTTAAGACCTTGTTATGATTCATAAGGTAAATAAAATCAGGTCTCTTGGAAGGCATTTCTATATTGGGCAAGATTTAAAATGTTAAAGGCTTTAGAACCAATAAAAATAAAAAAAAAAAAATTAAAAAATAATAAAAATTAGAAAAAATAACAAACAAAAAAAAAAAAAACATTAAAAAAAAAAAGAAAAAAGGCTGACATTTAGACTTTTAAATAGCACTTTCCATGGTTCTGCTTTTACTGTAACTCTCTTTCCCAGGAAAAGTGATTTCACATATGTAGGGGTCTTACAGGTCTGGGTAAAGTTCCATACATTGCAGCAAAATGGCACCCAATTTCATCCTATCCTTTTTGTATTGTGAAACTGGAAACTTTATGACATTGTAAATTATCAGCTGGTTTTTCTGAATATAAAGTGTGAAAACACAGAACAGTATTTTGATCTATTTGATAATTTTGTGGGGTTTTTGAAGAACTAATGAGCATGTACATAGGAATAGTGACTGCTTGAACACTGTATTTACTTGCACTCTTTCAGTACTTCAAGATTCCTGTATATTTTAGAGTATAATAAAACACAGATGTGAGTTGTATTTAATGAATAATGTATTTGTACCTGTGCATATGACCTAAAAAAAAATCTATAGAGTTTCTAGGGCATTGACTACTAGATTTTAAGCATTTTTTTCTAAAATATTTACAAAAATTATAAATATAATCTCCATCTTTTCTTTATAATATAAAGATGTCATACTGAACCCTTCCTAATTATTACAGGTAGAAGGGTAAATATGCATTTTAAAGACAGTAGATTACATTTTCTATTGTACCTTTTGAAAAACGAAAACTCAAGAGGATTCTAAAAGTATACCGTATGTGTGCTTTCTCTCTCCTTTTAGGAATTCTCTTCTGAATTCCCTGAGGGAATTTTCTAGAATCTCAGAATTGAAAGAGACCTGAGGTTCATCCAGTCTAACCTCTTAACAAATGCAGGAGTCCCTTCTCCAAGGGTGATCTTTCCACCTTGAATACTTGCAGTGACTCTACCTCACCAGGCTGTCCATTCAGTGGTTGAGCAGCTCTGTTAGAAAGGTCTTCCTTAGATGGAGTTGAAGCCTCTTTCCCGGTACCCTCTGTCCTTGGACCCAGCTCTGTCCTCCGAGAGAACGTTGGAAGGACGACTCTCCACTTTCTGCCATGTCTTCTCTTTTACAGGCTGTTTGATTCCTTTCCTGAACTGCTTTTTCAGGACTCATTAAACAGACTTTTAAGAGTTTCAACATCTAATGAAACCAAAGGTGTAGCTATAAAGTAACAAACTCAATTTTTAATGTATCCTCACACATACCAGAATGCAGATCCTGCATCACTTTATATCAATGATGCTGTAACAAAACACTTGGGAAGTGGCTCACCCAGGAAGCTGTTCCTTTGCTTTGTGTTAGTCTGTCCCTGGCTCAAGCAACCTACTTTCTTTGGTGTATATATGATAAGAGAAATTCCAAAGTACTGTCTGAGAGAGTATTGAATGACACCAGTATTTGGAATAAGTATGTAGACTACTTGAATGAGCATATATAGCATAGTAAGTTACTTTATAGTTACACCTAGTATGTGAAAAATGCTCAGGCCTGGTTCTGTAGTTTTTCTATCCTCACACAGAAGGGGAAAGCCTGTTAACTTTAACTTCTGCATGAAAGGTGACATCTGAAATATGTGTATTATAATACCAGCTTTTGCTCAAAAACTACTTTGAGGAAATAGTGATGATAGCAAGTGACTTCCTTTAAGGGAGCGCCAACTGAAATAGTGCCATTTAGTTCAGGAGATCTCTAAATGTAGCTGTAAATTTGGGGGTTAATCTGGCTTCTCATAATGGATCTTTTAAATGAAATAAAGTTTTTTTTTTTAATGCAACAAATAAAGTGTCTTTCTTTTTTTACATGTCCAGAACTTTTCCTTAAAAATTTCTAGCCGTGCGTGGTGGCACATCCCTTTAATCCTAGCACTCGGGAGGCAGAGGCTGGCGGATCTTTGTGAGTTCAAGGCCAGCCTGGTCTACAGAGCCAGTTCCAGGACAGCTGGGGCTACAGGGAGACCCTGTCTCGAAAAGACAAAAAAAAATTTTTTTTTCTAATGTTCAGTTAGGACAGATTTTTAGACAAGTTTTAGTAGGTTGGTTGGCTTGTAGATCTCTTAGTCCAAGCTGGCCTTGAACACTTGGTCATCCTGTCATCCTCCGAGTGCCATGATTACAGGTATGTTCCATCATGTCCAGCTCTGTTTTAAAAAGTAGCTTAGCCGGGCGTAGTGGCGCACGCCTTTAATCCTAGCACTTGGGAGGCAGAGGCAGGTGGATCTTTGTGAGTTCAAGGCCAGCCTGGTCTACAGAGTGAGTTTCAGGACAGCTGGGGCTACAGGGAGACCCTGTCTCAAAAAGACCAAAAAAATAAAAATAAAAAGTTAGTAGCTTTTCAGTAAAGCTGTTTTAGACTTTAGAACTTAAGTAAATGAATCAAAATGTATTAATTCAACAAATATTGAGTGGTAGTAGTTAACTTTAGCAGCTTACAGTTTCATCATAGAAAGGTGTAAATAGATAAACTGCTGAGGAGCGAGAGAACGAGACCATGCTGCAGGAGATCAGAACGGACTTTTTGGAAGTGACAAAAAGACTGGACATCAGGCAACAAATCTGTATTCACCCTGACCTGCAGGGTTTTCAGCTAGGGTCCGGGGAGAGAATAACCTGAATTAAGAGACAAAAAACCAAACACAAGGAGAAGACCAGGTCTATAATCTGATCGAGGTCTCATTGTCTTTATTAGGTGCAGAGTTTATATGGACAAGGGAGCGGGAAATTTGTGGCGGGAAAGGGGGCAGGCACAGTTCAGGGAGAGGGTACATTTGGAGAAGTGCCAGGCACTCACAATTCTTGGCACTCGTAAATTTCTGAGATAAGCAAATTCCTGAGGTAAGTAAGCTGGCTTGTAAATTCCTGAGGTAAGTAAACTGCGTTGGTGAACTCATGAGATAAGCAGGTTAGTAATTTTCTGAGAGCATGTATGTCTGACAGCTTTGGCTCCCAGCATCTCCTCCCTTCTTTTATACAAAAAGAGGGGGAGCCCCACTTGTAAAGGTGGGTTTTAATAAATTGGGCTGTAAACTTTATTTTTTCACTAAGGCCAATTAATATTCAAGAATCCCAACCATGAAGTAAGCTGATTGTCAAGTATAAGCAATGAATGTAACATTCATGTAAAACCAATTTGCAAGTATCTATGTTTATATGTTGAACAACCCAAGGTTCCCATAGTCTAATTGGAGAAGCTTGTATGCACAAGCATGTTGATCAATTAAGAGTCCAGTCCATATTGTTGTAGTCTCACAATTCACCCCAGTCTCTCCGCAGCCCTTACATTCTACCACGCCTCCTCTTCCGCAAGTTGTTTCCTAGGCTTTGGGAGAGGGGAGGGGCACAGTGGGTGAGAAGCAAAGCAGTATTTTCTCTGGGGATGTAATTTTTGACTCTAGTCAGGTTGTTTCCCTTCATGGGTTGACAGCTTATCCAGGGTACCTTTTTAGTCCTATTAACAAAGCACAAGCAATTAGATGTACAGGCATTTAAACAATATTATTATGGCAAGCTAAGCTGTGAGCATAGACACAGATGTTTGGATGGTATGTTAATCCACAAGCTGTGGTTTTTCTATAAAAGATGACAAGTTTTTATTGTGGCTCATATAATCTCCTAACCACTAGAGGACATAAGCTTATGGCATCAGCCATGAATTATTCCTCCAAGGAGAGAGCTAATAGCCAATTAGATTTGGGATATGTATAGACACATGGCTGCCACTGTTGCACAGTATCTCCAGGCAGTTGAGGTGTAGCTGATACTGACACAGGAGTCTTGCTTGATTCAAGGAGACCAATATTTTGCTTTATCACATTAGTGGCCTTTGGTAATGCTCTCTGGCATTTCAGCGGCCAACTGCACATTAGCAAGTGATGTCTCAAAATATTTTTTCATGTTTACACCAGGTCTTCGACAACAGGGACTTACCACCTTTCTCCTTGCAGATATCCCATTTTTTATAGGCAAGGGCCTTTATAATTTGGGGGGCTTGGATCCCCCAGCCAACATCTCCTTGGCAGAACAATCCATTGTTGCCATCAGGGCTTTCCTGTATTAACATATTGTGCTCAATTGTACCACTTATAAATTACATTTATATTTGGCTCTAGATAGAGTATTATCTTTGTACAGTTTTTATGTCTATCAATCAATTAAAGAAGGTAGTTATACCTGTTTTATAAGCATTTACCATTATAGCAGTTGGTTCTAATTTACAGTTGGGGAATGACTTTATTACCATCATATTTTTCTTTTTTATATAAAGGTGAGAGGTAGAAAGGTTTCTCAGCATCTGGAAGGTAAACTTCATTAGATCACATTATAAACAGTTATCCCAAATAGAATTTAGAGAGATGTTCAGTGTCTGTGACTCAGGCAATCTGAGGTTTCTTTTTCTTTAATGTTCAGATGGGTCAGCCTCTCTGCTGGCATTTCTCAGTCCATCTTGCAGTCAAAGATTGTGTATTTTCAGGCATTTAGGTTGGTGTTTTTACCTGTGAGAACATACAAATCTCCTTCCATTGTTAGTTTCAAGATTTTAAAATTAAAAATTTATCAAAAAGTTTGGAATATAGAGGGAATATTATACCACCTCCCTCTTTTTTGATCAATAGATGACTAAATTGTATTACAAATACCCATAAACAGGAACCAAGGTGTAAGTTTTCATCAAATCAGTTTATCATTGACTGTATGCTTATTTGGGAAGTGAACTCAGACTTAATTTCTTTAAATTATCCTACAAGTAAAGGAAAAATGTTATAAGGTGATACTGTATAACACAGGAAAATACAGAGACCATTTGTGTGCCTTAACCCCAAAGCCATTGTTGGAAATTCAATACAGATTACAAATAAAACAATTAACATCTTATTTTTCCAATTAGTTTAAATGTATTACCATTTTAAACTGTAAACCTTACAAGGTGGATTATAATAGCTGTCTTTTTCCAAGTTCTTGGCCTTTTCTAGGCCTGGCATGAAAGCCTACTTTAAAGATTTTTTAATATCTAGCTCTTAATAAATTTTTTTTTATACCTTTTATTTTTTATTTTCAAATATCCAAAAACTTATTAACACTTTAATACACTGAAAATCTGGTTGCATCTTTGTTTTAGATGTTGAAAGAGTGTAACCAGTGTAGATTTATTATTTTAAATTTTTTGATAGATAACCCATAACCTTTGTTGAAATTGAACTATGTTTTGGCTGATTAATATAAATTTGCGTCTTAAGATGGAAGGGCCAGTTCCAGCTTAGAGGCAATGTTTTTATTTTATCATGTCTGTTAACATAATATACTTAGAACACAAAAAGTACACTCATCCATACACACGTGTGCGCGCACATACATACATACACACATACATAAGAAAGATTTGTTAGGTTGACCTGTAAGAGAAAAAAATCCATATTAAAGTAGACAGGTCAAAGTTGTTTGTAGTCTTGGAATGTTCCATGTTGTCTTACTATTAAGGACTTTGGAAGAATAATAATTATTTATAATTATAACAACTATAAGCATTATTAATTATTATTATCAATAATTACTATTAACCATTATTAGTCACAGTAATCACTAATAATTATCATTAATAATTGTCAATAATAGCCAACAATGAATAATTTGCCATTTGACTGCATTTTTATCAATTGTTATTAATAATTATATCCAATAACAATAACTGTAACCATCAATAACGATTACTAATAATAATTAACAACAATCTATCAAGCTCACCAGAATTGGTTTCACTTGGGCTGTTCTCATGTGGTCTCTAGAAATGAAACCTAATTTTTCTTAAAAATGTTAAAAGTGACGTGTCAAGTATAATAAATATATAGCAGTGTTATAGAAGCTAATGTACCAACAGGAAGTTACAATAAACATACAAGAAATTAAAGACTAGATCTGTAACACATCTAAGGAAAACAAAAGGTATGTTTTACTTTAAGTGTAAAATAGTCTTTAAAAGTGATCAGTACTTTATGTTCACACTTATACACAAGGTTTTAGAACTTAGTTTTGGTGATGGCAATTTATAAAAGTTGTACTGAACAGAGGCACAGACATACATTGTTATCATATATAGATATACACACATTGGAGAAAACATCATATACTGTCCATCAATGGTCTGATAGATTTTTAATATGTTGTTACAGAGCTGTTAACAGTATCACCCACATAGATACGCAATTTATCTATACATTTATGTAAGAGATTTTTATCCTAGTGGTTGTATTGCATAAACTCACATACTTTGTTGTAAAACAGCTTGAAAGGAAACTGAAGTTAGAATATGTGCAACTTTAAAAGTTTAATTTGGAGATTAAATCCAGTCTTAACAGATAACAAATAAAACCTTTAGAAAACCAGTTTAGAATTTTTTGTAGGAACTTAGGAACCCGGGTTCAAATTAGGCCTTTGAAAAAGTTTAAGAGGCATGCCAAAAGTAAACTTAATTTATGTGCACAATATAGAATGAAAGAACTTTGAAGTGGCCACTTTTAACAGAAACCAACACAGAAGAACGCACATGACACAAATCTCAGACACATGAGAGAACAGTTAACACACAGACAGCTAGCATGGACATATGACATTTTTTAGTTAACTCCATTAGAATACTTTTGTACTCAAAGTCACCAAATGTTGGATTGATTTACTAAATGTCTGTTTCACCTTAACTAACAGTTATGTTAAGCAGGGCCTGCTGCCTGGCATCTTAATATGATGGATTTTGTATTTTCCTCTTTTTTCCTGGCTATCGACTTACTTGGTCTTTCTGTCTGGTTCTGTCTCTCCCTTATCAGAGTTTGGAGGCATAGCCTCGTTAAAATCTTTCTCGGTGGTTTTGGAATGGGATTGGGTAACTGAAATAAGGGAACAGTGGCTTGTCTAGTCATTTTTTCTAAGTCAGATTGAGTGTTGAGCAGTGGAGAGCAAAAAGGGGGCTGACAGGCTTTGCCTGGGGCGTTTGGGGACAGAGCCAGTAGCAGTGATGTGCTCTGAACAGCCGCCTCCTCCTCCATGCAGCCAAAGCGGCGCGCAGCGGGGAGGGGGGGTTTGTCGGAGGCACAGTTGCAGAGGCGGGCTCTCCCAGATCCTGCATTGAGATGGAAATAGAATCACAAACTGAGGGGGGCCGAGACTGTTCTTTTAAAGCCTTTTTTCCCTTTAACTACTTCTTGGAGGTCTGGCCATTTGTTTGAAACCTTGAGGACATCATGAATTAAATTTCAATAGGAAAACGCCTGAACAGGTATTTTTTCTGGACCAAAGGTTTTATAGAAATCCTGTAGGCAGTCTCTCACTCGGCACCATCTTTTTTCATCAATGGTTCCTTCTCCGGGGAACCAAGGGCAAACATCAAAAATGAAGGCAAAAAATTTCTCAAGGTCCTTTTTCTTAACTCTAATTCCTCGCATCCTGAGTGACTCCTTAAGACCCTTTAAAAATAAACCATGTTTGTCCAATGTCTGTCCCATAGTTCCTTCTTTCCTGAGGGATCTTTTACTGAACTCTGTTTCTTAACCCTGTCCTTGTGTTTTGAGGGTTCACTGACCCTGTATGTAAACAATTTTCCGTTTACTGAGTTTTTTGTCCCATTTTTTTTTTTTTTTTTTTATAATCGCGTGACCTGTATTACAAGCAGGTGCCTGCAGTGGTCACTATGCGGATCTGTCTCACCTAATGGGTGGCGATCCAATGAAAAACCAACCGCGTAATTCGCCGCTCTATACTCACCTCGTGATCTGTATTACAGGCGGGTTACTCCTGCAGTGATCACCATGCGAATCTTCACTCACCGGATCGGTGGCGATTCAGTGAAGGGCCCTTTCTGTTGTGAGCGGCGTTCAGGTCAGCTCTCGTACCCCAAGCCCCACACGCTGGGCGCCATTTGTATTCACCCTGACCTGCAGGGTTTTCAGCTAGGGTCCGGGGAGAGAATAACCTGAATTAAGAGACAAAAAACCAAACACAAGGAGAAGACCAGGTCTATAATCTGATCGAGGTCTCATTGTCTTTATTAGGTGCAGAGTTTATATGGACAAGGGAGTGGGAAATTTGTGGCGGGAAAGGGGGCAGTCACAGTTCAGGGAGAGGGTACATTTGGAGAAGTGCCAGGCACTCACAATTCTTGGCACTCGTAAATTTCTGAGATAAGCAAATTCCTGAGGTAAGTAAGCTGGCTTGTAAATTCCTGAGGTAAGTAAACTGCGTTGGTGAACTCATGAGATAAGCAGGTTAGTAATTTTCTGAGAGCATGTATGTCTGACAGCTTTGGCTCCCAGCACAAATCTGATTTAAGGTAAAGAAGGGGAATTAGAGGAGCTCATCAACACTTAGCATCCCCGAGTATAGGAAGATCAAGAAGACATAAGCTATCCAGAGCATGGATAACAGGTATAAAGACAAGTGGATATAAATAGCTGGTTGGGGCAAGACATAATCTTTCTTGAAATCCTCTCTGTAGATAACAGTAATAAAAAATGTCACTGCAGCATTTATCATGTACCAGGCAAAGTTGTAAATGCTTGAGTTGCACAACTGTATTATAAGGTAAGTACTATGAATAGCATTTAACATGAGGAAAGAGAGACGAAGTAATTTTTGACCAAGGATACCTTGGTTCAATTTGTGAAACCTCAATTCTAATGCAGGCAGTTCTTTGCCCTTTGAAGTTTCATTCCTTTTAGTCTTATTCTCTTAGATCACTGTTTTCAGAACAAACAGGAAGTTGATAACAACTGATGTTTACTAAACACCTACCTGCTACTTGCAGAGGAGCTGAGGTGCTGGGTGTAGAGCGGTATAAAGGAGGTTGCAGGATCATTTGCCCCAATGGTAGAATGGATCCAGGAAGCTGACAGGTGCTGGCTCCTTGGTTATGCTTTCTCTCTTCATCCTGTATCTCATTTGCTTAAAGTAATCTCACTCCTGCCTTTGCTGGTTTATTGACATAGGCTTATCTCAGTGCCTCTGCCTCAAGCTGGGGCTTCACAAACAGGCCTTTGTCACCTCTTGGAGAATCAAAATTCAGTCTACTTTGTGTTCACTCCAGAATGTGGGTTGGAATATAGAAGTCATACAGAAGTTCTCGTGGATGTGGTGGGAACCCTGAAAGCCTGACAGCAGCAGCACGGTTCATACTCTGTGCATCACCCTCCTGGTGATGGTCTCCACACTTCAAATCCCCAAGGTGATGTGCCAATTTGTTGTTGCTGTCAGTATTCCTGTGGGCATGCCTGTTCCTTTTGTGTGTGTGTGTCCCCCAACCCTTTTTTTCCTTTTAGTCATCCTCCAAATGAAGTATCATGCTCGTGCTAAGTAAGCACTCTTCCACTGAGGTACATCCTCAATGTTTGTTTTTTTTGAGACAGGGTCTTACTATGTAGGTCAAGCTGACTCCAAACTCCTAGTGCCCCTGTTTTCACATCTGAGTGCTGGGAGGACATATGCCACCACCAGGCCCAGCTCTTGCTTCCCTCCCAGTGTGGGTGACCTAGTAGAAATGCTGGGCAGTGGAAATGTATTTCAAGTTGAGGTTTTGGGTGAGAACATCATGGCCGGTTATTGAATCCGCTTTTCTCCAAAGGTGTGGGGAACAGACCTCTGTCTGCTCAGCTTCTGAGACCATCTCCTCCAAAGCAGATCTTGACTGAAGTAAGATGGAAGATCTGCCCAGGTGACTCCTTGTTAAGAATAAATCAATGTAGTGGCATCTGATGTCGCCCACTCTGCTTCTCTACCTGCTCCATTCTCTGCCTTCTTTTTTCATTTCTTTATGGTTACCTTACTCTTGCAGTCTGTCTACTGGGTTGGTTGGTGTTAGAAGCTCAACAAAATGTCTTTTTATTGATGTATTAATGTATTGTTTTAGGTAATGGGTTTATTTGTCTGGTGTTTTAATTGGAATTTAAATATAGGGAAAAGCAACACTCCAGGTCCCCACCTACCCACTTGCTCATGAAGGGGGGCCTCCAGGCTCTTTCTCATCACAGTTGCCACCCTTCCTTATGACCTTGGCGTGTGGTGTTGTCTTTGAATGCTAGCTTTGTCATCCCTTCCAGCCCACTGCCAATAAACAAGTATTTAAGAGAGAAAAAAATTTTAAGCTTAAAATAGTTCTCCACCCTTCTCGAACCTTCAGGTTTTCATTTTTAAAACCTGTTTCTCCATACTTAGCAAGCATTTCTTACATACACATTATGTGGGTTATACTGTCTTAAGTACTGGAGAAACCCTGGGGCATACATAGCGAAGGACCAGGTGAGGTCCCTGCCCTCAGAAAAGAGACAAGAAAAACTCAGATAATGCCTTGGCAGGGAAAGCTTTGAGAGCAATACCAAGTCTGGATTATGAGAGCCCTTGAAGATAAGAAGGTTGCTTGTTGAGAAAGGATTACACAAGCATTTCTGGGTATATGATGCAAGATTCTGCTGAGTACCTGGAAGAATGTTGAAATAACAGACTCCTGAGAAGGAAAGAAGATGGAAAGAATGAACTAATCAAAGCCAACCTGAGGGTTCGAGGGACTTCCAGCAAGTCCCAGGTTAGTCCAAGGGTCATTTGTCCTTGACCTTTTTTTTAAATATTTTTATGTATTTGAGTGTATTGTCTACATGTATATAAGTGCACCTATGTTATGCAGAGCCCATGGAGGTCAGAAGAGGGTGTCAGAGCCCCTAGAACTGGAGTTACAGAAAGTTCTCTGCCATGTGGGTGCTGGGAATTGAGCCTGGGTCCTCTGCAAGAGTAGCCAGTGCCCTTAAATCTCTCCAGTTGTCTTTTGAGCATAGACGAAAGCTGCTCTGCCAAGGGTGAGCCCTGCTGGAACCTGTGCTGCTCTGCAGCATCTAACGTGCTTTATCCTCGGAGAGCTGGGAAGGTGGTGGCTCCTTTCCTGAGCTGGGGAAACTCTACTTCCTAAAATGCTATCTTTATATGAATGACGTAGCCAGAAGAAAGCAACATTCATTTCTGATACTCAAAAGTTACATTAGGCATTGTGAATAATACTGGCTCAGGTCTACCAGAGGCCGTTAAAATGGCATTTTACACGGGCAATAAAATGTTCACTTAACCTCCATTCCTTTTGTAACCTGTTGTGAGCTCACATTTCTGCCACTATAGTAGCAGGGCACAACATGCACGAAAGAAAGAAAAGCTTGTAGTTCTGGTTGAAGCCTCAAAACAGCAGGAAGTGCCAAGACACCAGACAACGTGGCTGAAGAGAGAACTGGAGGTAACAGTGCTTCTGGAGAGGAGTACACTGCCTACATGTGGCCAAGCAGCCATCAGTGTTAAGAGCTTGGGGCGGGGCTGCAATCAGAGTCCTGGTGTCAGGGTCTAGGTTCCCAGCACTGTGGTAGCTGCAGAGGGATGTGTCAGAGCTGGCTACGGGCTCTGTATTAGAGGATGATGGGGCCTCCTGTGCTGCACTAAAGGCTTCCAGGCCCTGGAAGGGGGAGTGGCCAGGGCCACAGGGGTGTCCATCTGGTGGGTCTTGGCACCTGAGAGGCACAAATGCTTAATGTGTCTCTGGTCTTATAAAACCCTAGCCAGACTGCACAACTGTACCAAGCCTAGAGGGGGGACTTAGCTTGGGCTTTGCCACTGTTGGCCTAAAGAGCCTCCCTGTCACTTGTGTGGGGCCAAGAAGAGTGACAAGAAGAAAAGGGGTCTTTGCCATCAGTGAGGTGAATATGCCATCCACATTCACTTCTGCCTCTTTGGAGTGAACTTCAGTGGACACTCAGGTTCAGAACTTTGCCATGAAGGAAATGGGAACTGGACGTAGGCGCAGTGGTGCTGGGCTCAACAAAGCCGCCTGAGCCCAGGGGTAAGGAGTGTCCCGTGTTAGTGCATGCATGACAGAATGTGTTAAGGATGTGGATTCACCAGACAGGCTCTACTTCAGTAACCTGTGTCCCTGTCACCACATTCGGAAATCTACAGTGTGAATGAGAACTAACTGAAGCATTAAATATAGTTATAAAACTGCAGTAAATAAGCTGGGTGTGGTGGCGCGAGCCTTTAATCCTAGTACTCAGGAGACAGAGGCAGGCGGATCTTTGTGAATTCAAGGCCAGCCTGGTCTACAGAGTGAGTTCCAGGACAATTGGGGCTACAGGGAGACCCTGTCTCGAAAAGACAAAAAATAAATAAATAAATAAAATGCAGTAAATAATAAATTAAACTTTAGCCAATTGATGTCAGTGGAAAGGATAGCAAAGCACTGAACTTTGTCTCCACAAAATCAGCGATAAAACTGGCAAAAATATGTCAGAATCAACTTTCCCAGAAGTCTGGACACCATTAAGGTGGCCTGCAATCTCAGGAGTATGCATTCTTTTAAAAGATTTCAGCCAGGTGTGGTGGCACACACCTTTAATCCCAGCACTTAGGAAGCAGAGGCAAGTGGATCTCTTGAGTTCAAGGCCAGCCGGGGCTGCAGGGAAACCCTGTCTCAAAAAGACAAGTTTCTATTTTTATTTATGTGTATGTACGTGGGTATGTACATACAAGTGTAGGTACCCATGGAACACAGGGTGTCAGGTAACCTACACCTAGTGTGCAGTTGGTTGGGAGCTGCAAAAACATGGTTGCTGGGAATTGAGCTTGGGCACTCTGGAAGAGGAGCAGTACATGCTCTTAACCCCAAGCCAACTCAGGAGCGTGATTTGAGAAAAGCCACTGACGTGTAAGAGCAGCAGCCCTGCTGACACCGTCTCACCCTGGCTGCTGCCCGCACTCTCAGGCTCTCTAGGAGTCTTGGAAAGGAACAGCTCACATTCCTGGTACAGGCTGGCAGCCACTAGACAGTACACAAAGCCAGAGTTCTTTTAAAGCCCAGTTCTCATTCATTCTTGCCCCAAGTTCAAATTCCCATTCTCATTCATTGACAACAACAGAGTATCAGAATTGGTGGTATAGAAAGTGATGGAACTTCAAGGAGCACATGGATCCACTTTTATACTTGAAGATTTTCCTGTTAACCAGTAACAGGAGGATTAGCAGGCAGAAAATCAGCAGTCATAGTCGAACTCAGTATTGCCAATCTCCCAACTGCACGTAGTGGACATCTGTAGGGTATTGCATGCACAATAGCAAAATCAACCTTCTGAAACTTTCATGGACCTTTTACCAAGATGGACCCATGTTTTCCATAGAACATCTGTTAGCAAACATAAAAGGACAACATGTGTAGTAGTATCTGCTCGTAGATACTGATAGAATTAAATTAGAAATCAGTAACTGGCAGCACATAAAGATGTGGAGATGAAGTAGCTCACGTAAGAACCAGATGTGGGTCGATGAAATCTATCATTTAAAGGAATTTTTAATTAAATGAAAGAAAAACACCAGTTTCTTGTGACACTACCAGAAGAGAAATTGTGGCATTAGATGAACATACTTGAAAAGATCTGAAATCACCTAAGCTTTCACTTTAGGAAGATAGAACAAGTCCAAAGTAAGTGAAAAGTGATTAAAATTAGGATAAAAATCAGTGAAATCGAAAATTTCATTAGACAATGAATTCAACAGCTGGTTCTTTGCAAAGATGGATCATTTTTTTAAAAAAATGACTTAATCCAAGCTAAAAAAAAAAAAAATAGCAGGTGCAACTAGTAAGAACTAGAACTTGACTACAGAACCCTGGGACATGTAGGGGATGGTAAATCACCAAGAACAGCTCTCTGCCCACCATCACATAGAAACCTGGTGACAGGGACAGATTCCTTGAAAGACAACTTGTGAAAAATTTCACAAAAGGAAGTCAGCCATCTGAATGCACAGACTTCTATCAGAGAAATCGAATCACTAACAGCTTTCCAAAGCAGAAAGTGCCCTACCTAGACGGATTTACTCATGAATTCTACCAGACATTCAAGAAGTTTAAAAGATTCTCTCTAAAGAGTAGAAACTTTGGAGCTGGAGAAATGGCTTAGTGGTTATGCTCTTGCAGAGGACCCAGGTTTGGTTCCCAGCACCCACATGGCCACTAACAACCATTTGTAACTCCACTTCCAGGGGATCCAACACCCTCTTCTGACCTCCAGGGCACTTCACCATGAGTACTTTTTTTTTTTTTTGTCCTTTTTAGACAGGATCTCCCTGTAGCCCCAGCTGGTGTGGAACTCACTGTGTAGACCAGGCTGGCTTCAATCTCACAAAGATCCACCTACCTAATTTTTTTTTTTTATGTGTATGAATGTACTGTCTGCATGTAGGTTTGTGCACCCGTGTTGTGCAATGCCTCGGAGGTCAGAAGAGGGTGTCGGATTCCCCTGGAACTGGAGTTAAAGATGGTTCTCAGCCACCATGTGGGTGCTGGGGACTGAACCCGGGTCCTCTGCAAGAGCATGCGGCGCTCTTAACACTAGGCCATCTCTCCAGCCCTCAAAAATCTTGGAATGGCAGCTGCAGCCAATCAACTTTCCAGAGGGCAGTGGCAGTGCTGGTGCTGCAAGGAGATGAGAGCATGGTCCCTGGAGCTGGCCGCCCTGCCAGGGCCCCAGCTTCTACCCCTCCTGTCTGTGTCCCCTCGTCATTGTCTGTTGCCTTTGTTTCTTGGCTGTGAAGCAGTGATTGACATCAGTGTTTATTCAGTGTTGTATAAAGCAGTGCACTGCCTCTCCCAGGGTGTGGTGGGACCTTATGAGAATTCATGGAGGCGGGGTGGCATGTAATCTGCATTGGGTGAATGTTAGCTATTGTGTACTCCAGTGGTCTATGGGAAGGATTAAATGAGCTAATAAACAGCCTGGAATCTGAACTCAGCCATTCTGTGACTGTGTGACCTTTGGGCTAGTAATTTAACCTCCCTGAATTTCAAATGTCTTTTGTGAACTGAAAACCACCCTTCTGATCTGCCAGCTGCTGGAGGACAATGGGACTCGGTGGCTGCTGTTTTGCAGGTTTGTTTTTTGAGACTATCATTTGGTGTGGGGCTACAGGCAGGCTGGGTGCAGGGCTATGCGCTGTCTGGTGCAGGGAAATCCTCCTAAGGGCGCCTTCCGGAGCTTGACTGCCATGAGTTTCCCTTAATCAAGACGTTGTCTTTTTTGAAGAACTAGAAATAGTTCCAGTCATTAACAAATCTAAGAATCTACTTGATAGTCTGGGTCCCCTAAGGAGCGGGTCTAGGGTTAAATGTGCAAAAGTTTGAGTGGAGGAATTGCCGGTGTCAAAGGAAACAGGGATGGTGCTGCCGGGGCGGCTGGGAGGCTGTGCACATCCACACAAGTCTAACCAACCTCAGGGTGCAGGGTGGATAAAAGCCTGAGTGGTAACGTGCTACTTTCTCTATGTACAGAGGTTTGACAAAGTACTTAGGAGCCCCTTGGGCCCAGAGAGCCCTCCTTCCCAGAACAGCTCTGCCTACATGTCCTCAGCTGCTATGAGAAGCCGTCTCTGGAGGTGCAGCCAAAGGGTGGCCCGCAGCCCAGAAGGGGGTCTCCCAGCAGGAGAGGAACATGAAAACTAAGGGCTGTTTGCACCAGTCACAGTCCAGTGTCTACCAGTCACTGGTGTCTTGCAGTCATATTTCTGCAACATGTGAAGCTTGTCTGGCCTAGAGGGCAGCCTTGTGAGGAAGTGCAGCACATCTGGGGCTGTGGCTGGTGCAGGGCCTCCTGAAGCAAAAGTCCTGCCTCCAACAGCAGCCGCGTTCGTAGCAGATCCTGCAGCTGCCGGAATTTTCTCAAAGTGATATACTGTCAAAGCAGCTAGGCTGCCATTTGCACGACTTGGCCAAATTCCCTGATCGAGGCAGCCATGAAAGTGATGGCAGATTGGCCACATACTGTGGCGCACACACCTGCATTCCTATGCACAGTGTTAATATTCTGAATATGAGGGGCTGGAGGGATGGCCTAGTGGTTAACAGCACCGACTGCTCTTGCAGAGGACCCGGCTTCGATCCCCAGTACCCACGTGGCAGCTGAGAACCGTCTGAAACTCCAATTCCAGGAGAACTCCAGTTCCAGGGGAATCCGACACCCTCTTCTGACCTCCGTGGCATTGGACGACACGGGTGCACAGACCTACATGCAGACAGTACATTCATACACATACAAAAATAATTAAAAATTTTTTTTAATTCTGAATATGAATGTATAAGTAAAGTCTATCATGTATGAGGCTCTGGCTCCAATTCCTAGTATTGAAATAAAAATTAAATGATACATAGTCAAAAAAATAAAAATCTCAGGGTAGTGTGACGGTTCTTCAGGCAAAGGTGCTTGCCACCCAGCCCGGCAACCTGAGCAGGCTCCCTAGACCCTCACGGTGGAAGAAGAGACCCCACAGGGAAGTTCCCTCTGACCACCACGCGTGCCCTGTGACATGCCACATGCACACATGGCAGCAGCCCTTTCCTGTCTCAACCCGCAAGGCAGTCGTGGGCGCAGAATGGCACAGGACGGTAGAGCAGGTGGGGAGGCCCCAGCAGTCTCCCTGCACCCTCGTCTGTGTGCCGGGTACTGTGGGCATGGAGAGGCTGCCTTTGAAGCAGCTTCAACCCCTCCAGCCAAGAGGAACCTGCACAGCTGGGCCCTCCCCAGGTTCAGAAACAAAAGGAAGTGGAGGTCTCCAGTCAGGACGTTTTCAAAGTCATTTCATGGCTTAGCAACTTATTAAACAGATGAATGAGTTGAGAGGGCTGTTAGATCCAGCGAGGCGAAGGTGCCTGTGCCCAGTCAGATAGCAATTAGGAGAAGCCAAGCCTCTTCTCAGCTCACCCGCCGGCTTTCTTACAATCTGGTTTATCAATTAACTTTTTTTTTCCCAATACTATGCAAAATTTAATCTCTTTCTCTGTCCATTTTGCACATTCAGCATACACTGCCCATTCCTAGGAAAGGTCTGAGAGAATGTTCAGGCTCTTATAGAAGAGAAGACTTGCCGGGCGTGGTGGCACACGCCTTTAATCCTAGCACTTGGGAGGCAGAGGCAGGCGGATCTTTGTGAGTTCAAGGCCAGCCTGGTCTACAGAGTGAGTTCAAGGCCAGCCTGGTCTACAGAGTGAGTTCCAGGACAGCTGGGGCTACAGGGAGACCCTGTCTCAAAAAGACAAAAATAAATAAATAAATAAATAATAAATAAATAAATAAATAAATAAATAAATAAATAAATAAGAGAAGACTCATGTATTTATGAGTTTCTTGCATTTTTCAGGGTTTTTTTCTTATTTTATTTTTTGGTCTTTTCGAGACAGGGTCTCCCTGTAGCCCCAGCTGTCCTGGAACTCCCTCTGTAGACTAGGCTGGCCTTGAACTCACAAAGATCCACCTGCCTCTGCCTCCCAAGTGCTAGGATTAAAGGCGTGCTCCACCACGCCCAGCAACAGGGGCTTTTTTATAATGCAAAAATATTGGCTCATACAAGTACATCTCGTCTTTATAGTTTATCACAGACATTTTCCTCAAATCTAATTCCCAGCATGCTTCAGTCCCACATTCAGTATTTAGATGAAAGCATGTCATGCTCAGGACACAACCTCCCTTGTTCTTTTCGTGGTTGCTGAGAACTCTGGATTACAACTATTCTTTGAAAATGTGTTCATTTTTGCTGAAAACACATGCTTTGCTGTTATCTGTGAATGTTTTGTTCTCTTGCTTTTGATGTGTTTGATACTCCTTTAAAAACTTGGACTGGGGAGACTGCTCAGCTCAGTGGGTAAAGGCACTTGCCACCAAGCCTGATGACCCTGGGACCCACACGGTAGAAGGGAAGAACTGACTCATGCAGTATAATTAAAAATTATTTAAGGGGTGGAGAGACAGCTCAGCGGCAAAGAGCACTGGCTGCTCCTGCAGAAGACCAAGGTTTGAATAGCAGCACCACATGGAGGCTAACAACCATCTGTAACTCCAGTTCCAGGGGATCCTACGACCACCTGTCCTCTGCTGGCACGGCATGACATAAGTGCATTTACATACATGCAGGCATAACACACACAAAATAAATTATTCTGAAACTGACACGGGCTGGGTGTGGTGGTTCCCAGCCTCCTGAGAGCTCATAGCTACACACCGTGCCTGGCTTAAATCTAGGCCCTTTTGTAAAATACAGCAGTTCCATCTGTTGAGACTTCATTCTGCTGTGTCAGGACCTTCCATGTTAAATCATTCATTCATCCTGGGGTCATTTAGGCCACTCTAAATCTCGCTGAGACTGAGTAGTGATTCACGATTTTCCCCCTCTCCATGGACAGACCACCTCATGGTGCTAACTTGCCATCTGGGTCAGGGGCTGCTCCAGGGCCAGTTGGCTGCAGGCCAGGGGGGGGTCTCCTAGAGCCCCCAGCAAAGCCCTGGTCTGGTCCATGCCTTGACAGCTAAGTTAGATTTCTTGCTTCCACAACAATAGGATGTATTGGGGTTGAGTTGGGAGGGTTTGCCACAGCAGCCACAACTAACTAGCACAGTTGACTCCATTTCTCCCATAGAAAAGGGGTTGTCCGGGTGGGTTTCCTTGGTGGCAGAGGGGCATGGGTGCTGGGCTCTGGGACTGGTCAGTCTTTGAGAAGGGTGTCATTTTTTCCCTTCTCTAGGGAGCAGGTCTGCTCAGCACAGCGTGAAGACATCGCACTCTGCTCCTTACTTCCTTTGTGAGAAGTGCCGCAGGCAGACACCGCCGCAGCTCTACAGGAAACCACAGGAACCAGGCAGACCACTTCTCTCAAGTCAGCCTCCACAGAAACACACTTGGCTTCCTGTCTCTGTGTTAATGGTCAGAATTGCCATTTGCTTCCTGAACTTGAGGATCACAGAAGACAAAAACATCACAGTCATCAGTCGTCAGTGTATTTTCCCCCTGACAATGGTTCGTTTTCTTCATTTTCCCATCTGCCCCTTTGTTCTGCCATCTGGCAGCTACTTCTGATTGTAAGAGTCACTTTGTTCTTCCACCATTATTTGCATTTCTCCTGTCTGAGTGTAACTCTGGGAAAAGTCTGCTCCAAGGGCAGGAAGCCGATCCAGAGAGAGGGTCGGGGGGTAGCGCAGCAGTTCCCGCCTTCGGACTTGCTCTTCTGGCTGCTTCTCAGGCTGGTTAGTCATCTTGGCATGAAGCAGTGCTATGCATTTTTAAAATACTTCCTGTCTCTAGGATTTGGGGCAGGGAAGCAGTGTGGGCCGTGGATAGCTACATCTGGAGCCACATTCGGCCTGCCAGCTCCAGCCTCCTGGCAGGGTTTGCACTAAAACGCGGGCAGGGACTGTCATCCAGTGGGAGAAGTCCTGCACCATCCCTGGGTGACTTCCCCCGACACAGGGATCCCAGGCTTCCTGAGGAATTCTGAGTCACTCGCTCTGCTCGTTTCCTGAAGATGTGACTCATCCCTGGCCTTTGCGAGCAGTTAGTCAGCCCAGGCTGGGGTTGCAGGGCTCCTTTCCCATTTGGCACGATCCATGTACGTGTCCCAGGGAGGAAACACTACCACAGGGTTTAAACTACTCACACAAGCACTGTCAATCCCAACCCATGCTCAGTTATCCACTGAAATCCAGGAGGGGCAGAAAGGCTGTCCAGCCTGTAGAGTGAACGAGTTCAGCTTTTCATTTTGTACATTCTGTTTATTTTGTTTTGTTTGTTTTGTTTTTGAGACAGGGTCTCCCTGTAGCCCCAGCTGTCCTGGAACTCACTATGTAGACCAGGCTGGCCTTGAACTCACAGAGATCCACCTGCTTCTGCCTCCCGAGTGCTGGGATTAAAGGCATGGACTACCACGCCCAGCCACATTCTGCATTTTTTTAAAGCATTAATGTTTTAAAATTTTTGTGTTAACATAATTAAGGGGCTGGCAAGATGGTGCAGTAGGTAAAGGCACTTAGCATGCAGGCCTGGTGACCTGACTGAGTTTGATTTCCAGAACCTAAAATGGAACAAGCCATGGCATATGCACCCACACACATTTTTAAAGAAGTTAGAAATAAGTAAATAAGAGGCAAATCTCAAAAGACTACCCATTCTACACTTAAGCGAATTCTTTTTTTTTTTTTTTTTTTTTTTTTTTTACAGGGGAGAGCGCGAACGCAGTCCCCCACCACCACAAATTATGCAGTCGAGTTTCCCACATTTGGGGAAATCGCAGGGGTCAGCATATCTGGACTGCAATGGATGAGCCTCACCCTGGGAAAACCACCTTCGTGATCATGGTATCTCCCCTGACAGGTAAGTATAAGCGAATTCTTATGATATAAACAGGTACTTGGTACAGAAAATCTTTTAAAAATGGCTTTGAGGGGCTGGAGAACTCTTGCAGAGGACCTGGGTTGGATTCCCAGCACCCATACGGTGGCTAAGAACCATCTTTAACCCGGGCATGGTGGCGCACGCCTTTAATCCTAGCACCCAGGAGGCAGAGGCAGGCGGATCTCTGTGAGTTCAAGGCCAGCCTGGTCTAAAGAGTGAGTTCCAAGTCAGCTGGGGCTACAGCTATAAATAAATAAATTATATATCTATAAATAAATTAAAATGGCTTCGAAACATGAAACATTGGCTGAAGTTAGAAATTGGTACCCTGCTGGGCATGGTGGTACATGCCTTTAATCCTAGCACTGAGGAGGCAGAGGCAGGTGGATCTTTGTGAGTTCAAGGGCACCCTGGTCTACAGAGTGAGTTAGCAACAGGGAGTCCCTGTTTCAAAAAGACCAAAAAAAAAAAATCGGTACCCTAGGAAATGTCTTCACTGTGCTGAACCCATTGTCATGGCTGCCTCTGCCCTGTAGTTCTGTGGGGCCTTGAAAAACACCTGCTCAGGGATTGAGTGAACTTGTGACTGCACTGCACTAGCCTCCAGGCAGTTCCTGCAGCTTAGCTTACTGGGTCCAGGCGCCTCTGCACAGAGGAGACTTGCTGGGTGCGAATTGGACCAGCAGTCACTCTATCCAACATAGCTGAGCAAAGCTAGGGAGATTTACTAAGGTCCCTGGAATGCCTGGGTGGTGTTAGGAGCTGTAAGCCTGCCCATAAAGGGTTAATTCTGAAATAGCTTCGGGACTGTTCCCGTAAAAGTGCAGACGTGCAGAGAAGCCCCCCGCCTTGCCTAAGAATGAACTACGCCCTACTGCAGGAGGACTTGCAAGATTAACCACAAGATGTTCAGAGGCCCTTATCTTAAGCAAGCAGTTTCTCCTGCCGCAACCAGCCACGGGCTTGATAAACTTTTAAACTTTATGAGAAGTCACCTTCTACCCCCTCCCCTCTTCCCGCCTTGTTGCCCTATAAATTGTATGCTCACCCGCCAATAAAATAGACCTTGATAGAAAGCCTACTTGGTCTCGTCCCTCTCTCTCGCTTAATCTTTCAGGTTGTGGAGGTCTCCCTCGAGTACCTAACGTTACATGCCCCTGCAGGCAGGGACATATTGGCGCCCAACGTGGGGCTCGAGGTAGAGACCTCTCTACCAGACAAAGAACGAGGAGGTCCGGGCCCGGACGACCTAGACCGAGGGCGCGTCGCAAACGGTAGAGCGCAAGAAACCTCGGGGAAGAAAGAGGAACCTCCGCCACCCACGGAGTGCAGAATCCTCGGACAATAGGAGGTAAGTGGTTCTTTGTCTCATATTAAAGATAGGCCAACTGGCTCATAGTAAAGATGGGCCAGTCGCTGTCTAAAGAAGAGAAATTTATTCAACACTTTAAGACAGCTTTCAGGGAGAGAGGAATTAGGGTTAAGAAAAAGGATTTAACTAAATTTTTTATATTCATAGGAGATACATGTCCCTGGGTGGTCCTTGATGGGCCCTCAATTCACCCCAAAACATGGAAAAAGGTGAAACAGGACCTTGACTGCATCATGCAGACTAAGGGACCAAATAGTATTCCTGTCCAGACTTTTACTTATTGGACTGTAGTTAATGAGATAATTCAGGACCCTCCCCAATCCATCCCTATAATTGAAACAACAGAACAATTCCTAAAACCCCTTAGCCGCCCTTCCTCAGCCCTCTCTATTAAAAAGGAGTGCTCTCCATGTCCGTCAGTCATTTTAGAAATCCCATCTGACGACCCAGCATCCGCTCCCCCAGAACCTAACCGCCCTAAGCCATCCCCCCTCTATCCACCACTACCTAAGGAACCTACTGCCCCAGAGACCACTGAGGAAGAGCATTTTTTCCAAACATTCCCAATAATGAAAATCCAAAACCCACCCTCTGAGGAAGAGATTTGCCCCACAGACCACGTGTGGTCTGAGATCACCCCCCCACCACCTTACCTCCCATTTCCTGATGTTAAGCCCCTTTTGGAAACCAAAAAGCTCCTCACCAATCAAATAACCAATCTAAAACAAGTCCTTGACTTACAGCAAGAACTGTCCACATTAACCTTAAATATTCAACAGCTACAATCTAAAATACAAGCTGGTGGCACTCCTGCAGTGCAAACCCCCTCTGCCGCTCTTAAAAATAAATGTAAGCCAAACAGTGTTAAAAAGCCTAAGGCTCCCTTTCAAACTTACCCAGTTTTAACCCGCTCCCAGACCTCAACTAGCCAAGATAATTATCCTGATTTAAATAACGGCCACAATCAGGATAATGAGTCAGAGTCCGACCCAATTGACTCTACCCAAGAAAACAGAGGGGAGGAAGCAGAACGCGGACGCTCTCCACAGCGGCGTAATCGCCGGAGAGAGCGGCGCCAAGAGAGATCCCAGTCTGAGAGCGAAAGTGACAGTGAAGGAGACAGCCCTGATGTACATCAAAATCAATATAAAAAAATAAAATTCAAACACCTTAAAAACCTTAATTCTGCAGTCCGCAACTATGGACACGCAGCTCCCTTTACTATCAGCCTCATAGACTTGTTAGCTGAGGGAGGTTATTTATCGCCCGCAGAATGGTATCAGGTCACACAGGCTGTGCTGACCCGTCCACAATACTTAACTTGGAAAGCGGAATTCTTAGACAAATGCCATAAACTGGCAAAAGCTAATGCTCAAAAAGCTAGCACCAAAGAGTGGACGTTTGACAAACTGTCTGGCCAAGGCAAGTACATCTCTGAAACTAAACAAATTCAGCTTCCCCCGGGACTGCTGGCTCAAGTAACTGAAGCTGCAAAAATGGCGTGGAGAGCCGTCCCCTCTGATAAATCCATTACTATACCCCTTACAAAAATAATCCAAGGACCCAATGAACCCTATGTCCAGTTTATAGGACGTCTCCTCGAGGTGGCTGAAAAAACTCTAAACTTAACAAATGAAAATGACCCCTTCCTAAAACAATTAGCTTATGAAAATGCCAATTCAGCATGTAGGGCGGCCCTTAGAGGCATCTATAAAAGAAAAGATATTAATGAGATGATTAGAATTTGCAATGATGTAGATTGTTTCTCCCACAAATTATCTAAAGGAATAACAGAGGGAGTCACCCTGGCAATGGGAGCCATGTTAAATAAAAATAATAAATGTTTCAAATGTGGACAGGTAGGCCATTTTGCTAAACAGTGCTCAAACCCCACAAAAAACCTTAGTCAGCTAAACCATACTCCACCCAATCATACCAATGAGGAGGCCACAAATAATCAGGCCATTAAATGGCCTAATACAATCTGCCCTCGATGCAAAAAAGGAAAACATTGGGCCAGTGAATGCCGTTCAAAAACAGATATAAATGGGAAACCTTTGCCCCCGGTGTCGGGAAACGGATACAGGGGCCCGCCCCGGGCCCCATCCCAAAGCCCGGTTTCTCAAGGGTCGGGGCCCAATCACTGTCCAGAGCTACCCCAGGAAGCGCAGGACTGGACCTGTGTTCCACCTCCCCTCGAATATTAACACCAGATCAGGGGATTCAAATCCTAGAAACAGGACAATATGGTCCCCCCCCAGCTGGAGCCTTTTTTCTGATTCTCGGACGAGCTTCAACATCCATTGGCGGACTGTCAGTGGTACCCACCGTAATAGATGCTGATTATACTGGAGAAATAAAAATTTTGGCCTCCTCCCAAAAGGGACCTATAGCTATACAGGCTGGACAACGCATAGCACAGGCAATTCCCCTTCCCTTAATGGGAGATTTCCCGTACATACAAACAGAAAGAGGCTCCTCGCATCCAGGTTCATCAGATGTTTACTGGGTCCAACAACTAACCCAGGAACGACCCACCCTTACATTATGGATTGAAGGAAAAAGGTTTCAAGGAATTATGGACACAGGAGCCGATGTTACAGTCATTGCTCAAAAACATTGGCCTAAAGCCTGGCCACTTGCAGCCTCTGCCACCCATTTAAAAGGAATAGGGCAGACACAAAATACTTTACAAAGTTCTAAACTTTTGACCTGGACAGATAAACAAAATAATAAAGGAGTTATAACACCCTATGTGGTTAAAGGCTTGCCAGTAAATTTATGGGGAAGAGACATTTTATCACAAATGGGTGTGCTTATGTGTAGCCCAAATGAAATAGTAACAGGGCAGATGTTACGCATGGGACACCTCCCAGGAAGAGGACTGGGAAAAAGAGAACAGGGCCCGATAACACCCATTCAGACCTCCCCCCGTCCAAAAAACTTAGGATTAGGAGCAGAAAATTTTTCCTAAGGACCACTGATGATCCTGCACTCCAGGCTGACAAAATCACATGGAAAAATGATGATCCAGTCTGGATTGATCAGTGGCCCCTGCCCCAACAAAAAATACAGGCCGCGTTACTATTAGTGCAGGAACAGTTAACGCTCGGCCACCTTGAGCCCTCCACTTCACCATGGAACTCCCCAATTTTTATAATTAAAAAGAAAAACGGAACTTGGAGATTGTTACAAGACCTTAGGGCTGTTAATAAAACCATGATCCCTATGGGGGCATTGCAACCTGGCCTGCCCTCCCCAGTGGCCATTCCAAAAAACCACTATAAGGTTGTTATTGATATTAAAGATTGCTTTTTCTCCATTCCCCTCCACCCCGATGATTGCAAACGCTTTGCATTTTCCATTCCTATGGTTAATCACATAGGACCCAACCCACGTTTCCAGTGGCGCGTACTGCCACAAGGAATGGCTAACAGCCCCACCCTATGCCAACAATATGTAGCACAAACCGTTAATCCTATTAGGATAAGGCATCCCAAGGCTTATATCGTTCATTATATGGATGACCTATTAATAGCTACTGAAACCATTGGAGAGGCTCAAAACATCACCCAACAACTGATCATAAATCTTCAACAGCGAGGATTTCTCATACCCCCAGAAAAAATACAGACACATGATCCTTATTCTTTTCTAGGGTTCCATTTACAAAAAAACCAAATCTCTACTCAAAAGATCCAAATTAAAAGAACTTGCCTATCAACATTAAATGATTACCAAAAACTCCTGGGAGATATTAATTGGCTCCGCCCATATCTCAAATTAACTACTTATGAACTTAAGCCCTTATTCGACATTTTAAAAGGAGATCCTGACCCCACATCCCCCAGAGATTTATCTCCAAAGGCTAGAGCCTCATTACAGATTGTAGAAAAGGCTATTTCCAATCAAAACATAGGATATTTTGACCCCTATAAAGTACTTTTCTTCATAATATTCCCCACACCACACTCTCCAACAGGTCTGCTTTGGCAAAAACAGACACCCCTTTTATGGACCCATTTACCAGCCACGCACCCTAAGGTGCTCCCCACCTATCCCTCCCTGGTGTGCACACTTAGCTCCTTGGGTCTGCGCACCTCTGTCAGATATTTTGGAAAAGAGCCAGATATTATTATAACCACTTATAATGCTGACCAGTTAAAATGGTTACAACAAAAAGATGATGAGTGGACAATATTGTTAACTACTTACCAGGGACAATTTGATAATCATTTCCCAGCAGACAAACTAATTCAATTTCTTAAAGTTACACCTTTTGTTTTCCCCTCCATCACTAAAAACTCCCCTATTAAAAACGCCCCTACGGTTTTTGTTGATGGATCATCCACAGGGATGGCTGCTTATGTGATGGACGGTCAGACTTACCAGGTACCTACAAGCCATACCTCAGCCCAACTTGTAGAGCTTCAGGGTGTCCTAACAGTTTTTCAGAAACTTAAAGACACCCCCTTCAATTTGTACTCAGACAGCCATTATGTTGTTAGATCCTTACAAGCCCTAGAAACTGTCCCTTTAATTCAACCCACTACAACAACCTTCTCACTATTCCTTAGGCTGCAGCAATTGTTAAGAGATCGATATCACCCTTTCTATGTTGGACACATACGTGCTCATTCGGGACTTCCTGGCCCGCTAACCCAGGGCAATGATAAGGCTGATCTAGCCACTCGCCTGGCGGGTCTTGTAAACATTGTAAAAACAACAGACCCAGTAAGAGAGGCCCAGGAAGCACATACTCTCCATCACCTAAATGCTCACACCCTCCGCCTTCGCTTTGGAATCAATAGGGAACAGGCTCGCCAAATTGTCAAAAGTTGTAAAAATTGCTTGACTTTTCTGCCAGAACCACACACAGGAGTCAATCCTAGAGGGCTGACACCTGGTGAGCTGTGGCAAATGGACGTTACACATGTCCCATCTTTTGGAAAATTAAAATTTATTCATGTCTCTATTGATACCTTTAGTGGATTTATACATGCCACAGCACAATCAGGGGAAGCCACTAAAAATGTAATAGCTCACATGCTATCAGCCTTTGCTGTCATGGGCCAGCCTAAATGCTTAAAAACGGACAATGGCCCTGGATATACTAGCCAAAAGTTTCAACAATTTTGTGCCCAGTTAAAAATTAAACACATCACAGGCATCCCCTACAATCCACAGGGACAAGGAATTGTGGAAAGGGCAAATCAAACACTCAAACATACATTAACTAAATTAGCAAGCCAAGAACAAATATATCCCCTAAAAGGAAACAACAAACTCCTACTGTCTCATGCTCTCTTCGTACTTAATTTTCTAAATCTAGACTTAAAAGGAAAATCAGCCTCTGATCGCTTATGGCACCCGACTACTAATACAGATTACACAAAAGTATTGTGGAAAGATCCTATGACAAACAAATGGAAAGGCCCTGACCCAGTACTCATATGGGGAAAAGGCCATGCATGTGTCTTTGACACTTCTGAAAATGGGGCAAGGTGGCTCCCAGAACGCTTGGTAAAGCCTATTAACCTAACCCAGGGTGGCGCCTGAGAATGTATTCTATGTTTCTTCCTAGGAATGCTCGCCTCACCGACCACCATGGATCCTGGCACCCTCCAACCTGAATACCCTAAAGCTGAAGTGATATGGTCAGACACGAGAGCCATCATCCTCTGCTCGGTCACCCTCGGCTCCTTCCTCTTCTGGATGATCATTTTTCTCTGCTGTCACAGGACTTCCCCCTTTCTTTCCCTTATTTGTCTCCTAAGGGCCCCCACAGGGACCATCGCATCACCATACCAGCTCTTTAATTACACTTGGTTAATTATAAACCAAGCAGGAGACGTGGCTAATGCCTCCTCCATTGTTGGGTCTCAACCCTCCTGGAATCCCCTTCAAGTAGATCTCTGTGCCCTAGCTATGGGAGCAGATAGTGCTTGGGGAACCCCTAATACACACATGCCTCAATCTAAACCTACAGTAGACGGGGACATTATAAAAACACCACTCAAAAACTATGGAAAGCCCAGATGTTTTAATGCAGACTCCCGTAACGCCTTACAGGCTATACCCATATATGTCTGCCCAGGAACAACACATCGGCCCCGAAGCCTAAATCACAAATGTGGGTACGACAAAGACTATTTTTGCGCTTCCTGGTCCTGCGAGACCACAGGAGACACCTATTGGAACCCCTCCTCTAAGACTGATTTCATTACAGTAAAGAGGACAAACCCATCCAGCACACAAAACTGTAACAATTGGTGTAATTTCCTCACCATATCCTTTACAGAGCTGGGGAAATCCAAGTCCTGGGAAGGACGAGGATACCAATGGGGACTAAGATTATACAAACATGGATATAATATTGGACTCACCTTTAAAATTAAATTACAAAAAACCATCCCCAATACACATAGGGCTTCAGTGGGACCTAATTCTATGATACATAAACAACACCCCAAAGTCTCCACCCCGGTTCAAAAACCCATCCCTACTACTACTAGAGCACCCAATCCCATCTCATCCACCCTGGCGTCCACCCACCCTGGACCCTCAGATGTCCTTTTCCGACCTACTTTACCTGAAGGCCCCATACCCCCATCTGAACTGATTCTTTCCTTAGTCAACGCCTCTGCCCTTGCTCTTCACACAGTTTATAACGATAGTGAGTATACTTGTTGGCTATGCTACTCCCCTACACCCCCTTTTTATGAAGGCATTGCAATCAAAGCTAACATTTCATTTACAAATAATAGTGAATCTCTATCCTGGTCCTCGGTTGAATTAACTGTTTCAGACTTATCAGGAATTGGCACCTGTCTGTGAGGACCCAGAATACTTCTACCCCTACCGCTAATCGACATTTGTAATGATACTATAGTCATTAATTCTTCTTCTACATATGCCGTTGCTCCCAATGATACATACCTTGCCTGTTCCACAGGACTAACCACATTTATTGACACCTCCCTATTTCTAAATCGTTCTGATTACTGTGTGATAGTCCAGTTATTCCCAAAGCTACAAATTTATGACTCTGACACCTTCCTAGAGTTTTGGGAAAGGATACATATAAACGATAACTCTCGCCTTCAAAGAGTCAGACGAGAACCCGTTTCAACACTTGCACTAGCAGTCATTTTGAGCCTTGGAGCTACAGGAGCTGGCACAGGAATAGCTTCTATGATCACATCTCAACAAAATTATCATCACCTTAGCCAAACTATTGACAAAGATATTGAGGAACTCAGATCAGGATTAAAAAATCTAAAAGATTCTCTCACCTCCCTTTCAGAAGTAGTGCTACAGAATAGAAGAGGCCTCGACCTGCTGTTTCTACAGCAGGGAGGATTATGTGCCGCCCTAAAGGAGGAATGTTGCTTTTATACAGACAAAACAGGGTTAGTAGAAAACAGCCTTCAAAAAATCAAAGATAACCTAGAAAAAAGAAAAAGAGAGCGTAAACAACAAAAATCCTGGTATGAAAATTGGTCGTCCACTTCTTGGTGGTCCACCTTATTACCTGGTCTCCTGGGACCTGTCCTTGGATTGATCCTGCTAATTTCATTTGGGCCATGGGCGCTTAATCGATTAACTAGTTTTGTTAAATCCCAAATAGATTCTTCACTTACAGCACGAGTCCATTACCATCACGTGGCCACCGAGGAAGAAGCTGATGACAACCCTGCGCCTGCTGGCCAGTCTTCTGCCTCTGTTCCTGCACCTGCCATTCGGCTTGATTTTCGCTCCTTGTAAATTATCGTCCCCAGGCCATAGAGTAGGCTTGCCTGTTCCAGCCCAGGTGGCCGCCCCAAAGACGGGCAACTTCCTCTCCCCTCTCACCAACCTAAGACAGGAGCCCTGAGGACGACAGGGTGTCCAGAGACGGGTAAGGGAGAGGGTCTTGTAGAGGTCGATTCCTAAGACAGGGACGGTCGCATAATCGGCTGATAGTGCCACTCGGCCTGGATATCTCCCTGAGCCTTTTTATGTAGAGAAGGGAGATATGTTAGGAGCTGTAAGCCTGCCCATAAAGGGTTAATTCTGAAATAGCTTCGGGACTGTTCCCGTAAAAGTGCAGACGTGCAGAGAAGCCCCCCGCCTTGCCTAAGAATGAACTACGCCCTACTGCAGGAGGACTTGCAAGATTAACCACAAGATGTTCAGAGGCCCTTATCTTAAGCAAGCAGTTTCTCTTGCCGCAACCAGCCACGGGCTTGATAAACTTTTAAACTTTATGAGAAGTCACCTTCTACCCCCTCCCCTCTTCCCGCCTTGTTGCCCTATAAATTGTATGCTCACCCGCCAATAAAATAGACCTTGATAGAAAGCCTACTTGGTCTCGTCCCTCTCTCTCGCTTAATCTTTCAGGTTGTGGAGGTCTCCCTCGAGTACCTAACGTTACATGCCCCTGCAGGCAGGGACAGGGTGGGATGCCATGGACAGAAAAATTCTATTACTCATATCTTCCAAGCCGCGCCTCGCTCAACATTTTCCAGCCCACCCCCCGCCCCCCAGCACTGACTCTGCAGTTATTCCAAGGCCTGCCTACACATTGACCTCCTGACAGCAGGGCAGATGTGAGAAAAGCCTCGGTTAGTTTGAGGAGCCATTTCCTGGTCTGGTTTCCGGAGGAGCCGGTGGTCCTGGCTTTGCCACTTCACCTGGACAGAGTTCCTGTCGACTGAATAGGACTGGTCGTCACCGCGGCCCTTATGCTACCAGTGCTCTGAGAGTCTGCTAACAAAGGAGGCTTGGGAACTACTGACAGGATGTCACTAGACTAATAATAAGCAAACTAACCAGGGCTTTGTGGACGTGTAAAATGCCAATGGATATTTATTGTTTCATTTTAGCATTTCAAACTAATTACGTAGTGAGAGATCTTTAGAGGCAGGTATGGCTTGAAAAGGCAGAATGAGCAGAAGCCGTGTCGGTCATTGCGCAGAAAGGAAACGGGAACTGCCTGTCTCCCCACAGCTCCCGGGGTGGATCACAGGGGCCACAGAAGTGCGCTTCCACCCTCTGGGCAGAGGCAGGCCCAGTGCGGGTGTCCAGCCGTGGAAGGGCATGACAGCAAGGCCATCCCACAGGCCACACACCTTCCTAGTTCCTGTCATACAACCGCCCGTAAAGAGCTGCTGTCACCAGTCCTGAGGACAGTCCACTCTTCCTCAGGAAGTAGTGGTCATTCTCCCAGCCAAGCTGGTCAGGGGTGTCCAGAGTCATCCCTGAGGTCAGAAACAAAGGAAATATATAGAAAGTACTGAAGTTCCCCCACAGGTGAAAGTCAAACAGCCCCTCAGCCTCCGTGGTCTCTTGCCCACATGTGTGGAAGCCAAGACCCCCACACTTGACCAGGGCACAAACTTGAATGTAGTAAGTGCCATGCACTGTGTGGAGGCCATCGAAGACTCCCAGGGCATACAGCTCTGTGGACAGGGTGGGCCTCTCGTAGAGTAAGTGACAGCAGAGGCTGTTTGAGCAGACCTGGAGATAGCCTTCCTTTCCCCAGACAGGGACCAGGGTGAAATTGTCATACATCATCTCTGAGTTGAAGATGGGCGGTGTGTTCATGTTCCACTTGGTGGCCTTGTCACAGTGTACTTCCTGGGCGTCCTTCTCACAGTATGGATCACCGGACAGGATTTTCAGAAACTTACTATGGGCTGGGTCCCTTTCACTGGCTACATCCTCTGTCCCACCAAGTCTCCGTGGATTCTTGGGAACCTGGGCAATTATCAGGTGACCTTTGGGGTTATCCATGTCATGGTACCAAAAGGACTTCAGAGGGGTGTGTACGCCACTGCCTGTCATCCCCAGCGCCGGGTGGTGGATGTTGGCAGCCAGAACGTTGACGCCAAAGGCAGTGGCGAATGCTTTCTGAATCTCAATGGCAGCCAAGAGTGGCAGCTGGTTCATCCACGCGGTGGGGTACACAATGTGCTGTACCTCAGGATCTCTGAGGAGTTCCACAGCGGGGTCAAAGAACAGGATGTCAAAGCAAGTGAACATGCCGAACTTGCCAGCAAAAGGGGTGTCGAAGGCAACAAGGTCCACTTCAGCAGGGCTGTCGAAAGCAGCCTCAAAGTAAAGGTTGTGCTTACGGTATTGGTCAGCAAGGGTTCCATTGCTGCTGAACACTACATTCGTGTTAAACTGGTACCTCCCGTCTTGGGGGCACCCTGGGTCATGGCTCAGGCAAGGCTGTTTTGTCCCAAGATTGGCTACCAAGAACATCTCTCCCTTGATCGCCATACAACTCAGACGCTGGAGGACCTAGAGGGGGAGAAGGTATAAATAAGTAAAAAATAAGTTTAAATTCTGCTTTGGGGCTCAGATTTTCAATAGAAAATTCCTGTATTGTGTCTGTAATACATAAATAGGTGACGTAATACAAAAAAACAAACCTGTGAGAACATGCAAAAGCTGTGAACAGGTGATTCTCAGAACAGCTAGAAAAGGGTAGGAACATGTGAAGTGATGTTCTGCCTCGTTAGTGGTGATGAGACGCAAGTAAAAATGAGACCTCGTCACCTCTGTTAGAACATCAAGATTCAAGGGAGTGTCCATCTTGTATTTACCAAGACAGAAACACAGACTTCACAGACAATTATTGGGAGGTGAAGGAAGGTCAAAATCTTTTCATCTATGAGTTTGGCATTTAAAAAGAAATAACTTAAAATATTCCTAACTTTTGAAAAATCTAATTTCCAGGAGTTGTACTTTACAGAAAAACTTGAACTTGTTTACAAAAACACATGTACAGGATATTCATTGAAATACTGCCTAGCTGGGTGTGGTGGTGCACGCCTGTTAATCCTAGCACTTGGGAGGCAGAGGCAGGCAGATCTTTGTGAGGTCAAGGCCAGCCTGGTCTACACAGTGAGTTCCAGGACAGCTGGGGCTACAGGAAGACCCTGTCTCAAAAAGACCAAAAAAGACTGCCTAAACATAGCAGGCATTCATTAACATGAAACAAGCTTGCCGCGTGCTAGGGAGGAAGAAGCAGGAAGCGGGAAGAGGCGCAGGAGGCGCAGGTTCTGCTGGAAGCTTCTCTAGGAAGGAAGTGGAGTGAGGGGCGAGTTTTCTAACTTCTATTCTGCTTCTTCAACATGTTTTCGGTTCACATGCTTCTTATGTAATTCACTGACAGAAGGTCCAAGCTGAGTGAATTGTCTCCTATCACCAACAGGCCTGGGGAGTTGGGTTTGGTGTTCTAGGTCCTTCGCTCCCGGCAGCATTCCGTGCTTTCAGCCACTGACCTGGTTCATTTCAGCCGTGCTCAGCCCACTGAAGGCTTCACCTACCTCCGTGTCATTGAAGCGATGGGGCTCCAGGCACGGGTTCCACCTGACCAGCCGGGGCGGTGGCATGAAGTCCAAGAACGGGTAAATGGATGATCTTGTGAAGTTGAATCCATGGATTCCATCTTCTGGGAACACTATAATCTGTACACCCTGTAAGCACGAGAGCAAAGTGTGGCCATCAGAAAGCTGACTCTACCACAGCCCACTGTGAAGAAGGGGTATTCACTCTCATCGTGCCAGACCAATTGCAAGGGAACAGAGGTGGTCCTCTAGGACCTACCATGCCTGTGCAGGGCGTGTGCTGAAGGGTGCAGGGCTCAGGAGCCAGCAGGTAGGCAGGCGGAGTCCTGGCTGGCAGAGTGGGAGGTCAGCCAATACTGTGAAGGGTCCAGAATACTGGGCACATTCACAGATGGGACGTCCCTAGCTCAGTGGTTCTCCACCCTCCCTCCTGCATAAGTCACTTGGGGGACGTCTAAGAAAACACTGCACTGATGCTGGGGCCAAACCCTAAAATGGCTGACTGGATTGTATGTGAGTTCTGGCAACAGTGTTTAATGAGGATCCCAGGACTGGAGAGATGGCTCAGCAGTTAGGAGCACTGACTGCTCTTGCAGAGGACCTGAGTTCGACTCCCAGAACCCACATGGTGGCTAACAACTGTCTATTACTCCAGTTCCAGGGGAATTCGACACATTCTTCTGACTCTGTGGGCACTGCACAACACAGGTGCACTTACACACATGCAAACAATACACTCATACACTAAAAAATAAAGAGGATTCCACTGAGCAACCGTGGATGGGACTCCAGAGGCCACAGGAAAAGGTAAGTGTGCTGATCAAATCAACTCCCACCCAGAAACCTGGAGGCTTGCTCCCCTAAGGTCTCCAGCATCCCTGTAGGCCTCGTCCCACACCTGAGGACATCCTAGGCCCCCTGTGGCATCTGCAGTAGTGTAGGGAGATGGAAACCAGGCCAGCTCCCAGCACCTGGGGCTCTCTACCTCCGAGGATTAAAATGTCAAAGCTAGAAAGTTGGCCTGGTGCAGAGGGCAGAGACAGCCGGCAGTGAAAGCCTGAACGATCTGAAATAGCAGCTGTGTGAGCATTTATTTCTGGAGTGCACTGCGGGCTTTTTAGGCTCCCCCAACCCCCCAGGAAAAGCTCCAAAGTTTAACCATAAAAATTTTGGAAAGTAGCTGGGCGTGGTGGCGCACGCCTTTAATCCTAGCACTTGGGAGGCAGAGGCAGGTGGATCTCTGTGAATTCAAGGCCAGCCTGGTCTATGTAGCGAGTTCCCCGGGCCATTTGGGGCTACAGGGAGACCGTGTCTCAAAAAGACCAAAAAAAAAAGGAAAATTTCAAGTTCTCAACACACATGTCAAACAGCTTTTCGGGTAGGCTACACTACACTAGTGTGGCTTCCTCCAGCACAGTGGCCTTCCCATCCCACAGTCAAAAGTGACTGTAAGGCTGGAAACAGGTACGATGGAAATGGCATGCCCTTCCAGATGCCCAGGACTGAGGAACAGGTTGGCTCCAGGGTTATACAATGTAATCACCTAGAGAACACGCCACTGTTATTTAGATCACCCCAGGAAGATCCTGAGTTTCAGGGTCAGTCTGACTACACAGAAAACCTGTCTCAAAATGGAAACCCTCCACTCGAGACTGTCCTGTAAGACATTAGTCAGTTTAGTAAGGAGCAGCAAATCCATTTCTCCATTTGCTACACTGATTGGCAGGCGACGTTTCCATTCCTCAGATTCTCCTTTGGCTTCTCCTTTGTAATCCAATGACTTAGAAATGATTTTCATTTTCATTTTCTGAGACAGGGTCACTACCCTTTTAGTCCCAGCTGGCCTGGAGCTCACTATGTGGACCAGGCTGGTCTTGAACTCACAGAGATTGGCCTGCCTCTGCCTCCTGAGTGCTAATATTAAATGAGTGGTGGCACACAGCATAAGAATCATACTTTTACCGGGCATGGTAGCACACACCTTTAATCCCATCTTAACCACTGAGACATCTCTCCAGCCCCATACTTTTAAATTTATGAACATTATATGTGGACAGATATTTTCCTTTATTTAAAACAAAACATAGTTGGGCATGGTGGTACATGCCTTTTTTCCCCTCCTCTTCAGGAGGCAGAGGCAGATGTCTGTGAGTTCAAGGCCATCCTGATCTACCTAGCAAATTCCAGGCTGCCCAAGGTACATAAAAGAGACCGTCTCAAAACAAAACAAAACCCACAACCTGAGCCAACTCTTGTACCACTGAAATTATATCCACAAGTTAAGATTAATGACACCGTACTAGCTCAGCACAGCCAGGAAACAAGGCTGAGCTGGGGCAGAACTCTGCTGTGGTGAGCAGGTGGATTCAGTAGCATTCTGACAGGCATCATGAAGTCAAGAACCCTAGTGGCTGTAGTGTTTGAAGCCTAGGTTTCAAACTGGATGCTTTCCTCCCTCTGTGCTGGGGGAGAAGTGCTTCGAATGGCTGTGAGGACCTCTGCTCTTTGGTAAGTCGGAGGGAATTCTGACAAATGCTATGCCATCAATTTGCCTTAGAAGTTGCTCTGATGCACACAACCACTTTAGAGGACTCGAGTCCCCGGCAGCTCAGAAGGCGGCCCTGTGAGGAGTTGGCACAGGCTCACAAAACCATGTACGGGGACTCCAGGCAGGGATCTGCCAGTCTTGGGATGGTCTTGGGGACAGATGGAGAAGCCAGAGGAGGTGGAGCTGCGCGTGCTTAGGTGGAGCTGCGCACGCTTAGGCGACGCTGTGCCAGCAGGCCCCTCCGCACAGACCCCCCCTTGGCTGGGTTGCTGTTGGAGGGAGGCCTGCCTGAGGATGCAGCTGGGATTTATTTCACACTGACTTCAGCAGACAGAGGGATGGGTGTGTATCAAGTGTGCAAATGATGCGACCAGGAGAGCTGATAGAGGATGTCAGTAAAGGTCCCAAAACAGCAGGCTGCAAAGATGAGTAGCTTGGATGGGAAGGCCCGCGGGGTGGGGGGTCAGGGGGTTGCTCTACTGTCGCGCAGGAGCGCAACGGCGGCACACACATCTGTGTGGAGGAAGGACACAGGAGTCATAGAAGCCTTGAGAGTGCAGTGTGATGCTGCTGCCAGAGGTTTCCTGGGGACATCTGGAACAGGAGGGGTGACAGCCACCTGTTGCCCACCCTGGTCACACAGCACAGCTCTAGGCAGGAGGAACCTAGCAGAAGGCAGAACCTTCCCCCGAGGGCCTGGGGCAGCAGCACTGTCCCCGCCCCGCGTGTCCCGAGGATGCTATGCTATGCTATGCAGAAGGACTGGGCTGCCCTTCTGAGCTCAAGGACAAAACTGAGTGCAGTTAGCTCAAGGAAAGAAAGAGCTTCGGAGAAGCTGCACACTCCAGTACGTGGACGAGGAAATAGTGAATTCCTTCCGAGCCACCAGACGTGTCCACGGGGAAGCCAGGTGCCTGGCTGGACAAAGAAAGGATGGCCACGCATCAGAAGCCCCGTGCCCCACGCATACTCTAGCCCAGATTGTTAAAATGCAGCTCCAGGCCGTGTAGCGGCGTGAGCGGCCTGCACCAGCAGCACCTTCACTGCCACTGCAGCACAGCAGACCTTCTCAGGCAGCTGGGCTTGTCGGCCCCACCCTAGTGCCCAGCTTCCCTTTGCTGCCCAGCGGGGTGCTTTTTCCTGGCAACCCTTCCTGTCCTGTCAGTGGAGGTGCCTATCTCCCATCCCCGCCCTTCCTGGCTGGCAGGAGGGTAAGTGCAGACGAGGAGGAAGCCCTGTCAAAGCCTGGCACACCTCCCCCGTGTGGGCCTGGGGTCCACTCTTTCTGGGCTAAGATCTACCCTCTTGTGTGAAGTGCACCCCGAAATGTGCCGGCAGCGGCAGCGTGGCTGCAGTTTTGTGGGTACTTGGCCTTTCCCGTAAGCTTTGAACGGCACATGGCGGCTTAAGTTTTTCTGATTTTTAGATACTGCCCCAGGGCGGAGGAGCTTTGAGGCTGCGCCCCTCTGGACAACTGGTTACAGAACCCGCCAGGACGCGAACCCGTCCTAGCCAGGGGCTTGTTCCCCTGGGGACCGTGCTACGTGATGCTTCAACTCCGGAGGTCTGCAGTGGGGATCAGGGTGCCGCAGGAGCAGGGTCGGGTCACCATGGAGGGCCGCTCTTGCCTGCTGGGCGGCGGCCATCACTTGCTCTTCGTAGATGTCGAGGTTCCGGCTCATGAGCTGCAGGGCCTGCTGGCGGCTGCGGAGCTCCAGAGGGTTTGGACTCAGGAAGGCCGGATGCTCGTACACCGCGGCCACGTAGGCCTCGGCCTGGCGCGCGTGGGGCTCACGGTGCGCAAGCGCGGAACAGCCCACCAGGAAGAGCGCGAGCACGGCGCGGGCTCCAGCCATGGCGTGGCGTGGCGTGACCTGGAAGGGAACGGGAGGGGAGAGGAGCTGAGCGAGGACGCCTGCCGAGAGCGGAACCTGCGCAGCTGTGACTTGTTAATCCTGGCAATTAAACTCGCCCGCAGTGATGCTGAGGCTCAAAGAGTTTGTTTCATGTTCCTAATTAAAAGAGTGTGTGTTTCTCTACAAACACGCAGGGAGCTGGGCTCCACACGGCTCTGTGTTAATAGACTGCTTTCAGAACATTCCCCAGCAGGCTCAGTGTTTGCCACGCTCTTCTTACCCAGCATCCCCGAACCTGGAAAGCGTCACACAGGCTTTGCCGGGCCGGGGAGGGGGCTGCATTTTAACCTGGAGTAGCTGCTGGTTTTCTGACTTGAATCTGCCCTGGGCCCTGCATACCCAGCACTGCAGCTCGGCCCTCTCCCAGGGCGATGGGCGTGAGGACCCTGAACACAGAACCCTGGCATTCTTCCCACGGTGGTCCTTTGGGGCTGAGAACTACCTTTTTTTTTTTTTTTTTTGTTCTTTTCGAGACAGGGTCTCCTGTAGCCCCAGCTGTCCTGGAACTCACTCTGTAGACCAGGCTGGCCTTGAACTCACAAAGATCCGCCTGCCTCTGCCTCCTAAGTGCTAGGATTAAAGGCTTGTGCCACGACGCCCGGCTCTACAACTACCGTCTTAAAGGTTTACTCTGTCACCTGCAGACAAAAATGTCCCCAGTGGAAGCCCAGCACCATCTACACTGCTGACCCTGAGACCTGGCACCGCACATCACTGTCCTCTCGACCTGTCTGTGCCACTCCAAATCATTTGCTCCAAAGCATACTCGTTTGAAAATAAAATCCTTTTCCGGTAATGACATGGAATTTTCTAGAAAAATAAACTGGAATTCTGTAGCAATTACACTCTACTTATGTAAGAAACAGGAGTGAGTGACATTTCTGTGTCCCCTCTGTCATCCACCCCCCAAGAATAGAAATGTTTATTTCTCATAACTGTGTGTTACTAAGCATTTTACAGTGAAAGCCTGATTCTATCTTGAAAACCAGTCTGGCCTCCTGGCTGAAGCCCTCCCCTGGCAGACAATGCTTAGGCTGTGTGCCACCAGCAGGCAGTCTGCTCTATGGAGACTGCTGGGGCTAACAACCACCAGGAATTCTGTTTCCACACCACAGTAACAATGACAACTGAAGGAATTCCTCTACTGTCTTAAGAAAACAACAGCCAGGCCAGGCATGGTGGCACAGGCCTTCTATCCCAGCACTCAGGAGGCAGAGGCGGATCTCTATGAGTTCAAGGCGAGCCTGGTCTACATGGTGAGTTCCAGAACAGCTGGGGCTATAGGGAGATCCTGTCTCAAAAAAGACAAAAAAAGAAAAGAAAAGAAAAGAACACTCATCGAAACCTCAACTCAGAACACCTATGTCTGCATTTCCAAACAAACTCCTCCTCATTGTTTATGAGTTAAGACATAATTATTTCAGCAAGGGAATAGGCCTAGGTATACTGGCTCAGAATCCTTCAAATCAAAAGCTGCTCAAAGCAGGAAGCCTTCTCCTACACCCCACCCCCCACCCTGCTGCGTTACTTGTTTCCCTAAGGAATAAATGTACCATCTAGAGCCCAGGCTCGCTGCCACTCATGTGGACACTGTAAGCAATGTTTTATGGTAAGAACAAGGGGCCTTTGAGTGAGCAGTCATGAGTTTTGGAGTAGAAACAAAAGCATAATTGATAAGCTTTCTTATCTGAACTTTGCCTCTAAAGACAAGCAAGGAATCATTTTAAATGCCTCAAAAATGTACTCAGTGCATTCTGCAAGGGTGACAAAGGGGGCAGCTTGGGAGAACTTTCATTTTCACAGTCACAGCAATGGCAGTGGCAGGGCGGGCACTCCCAGCGTGTGTGTGTGTGTGTGTGTGTGTGTGTGTGTGTGTGTGTGATGCTAGGCAAGGGCTCTACCATGAAGCCACGTGTGTGTGTGTGTGTGTGTGTGTGTGTGNGTAAGGAAGGTCACTTTTGCAGGGAATGCCCAGAAAAGGAAAGACCAGATAAAGGACAGAGGAATCAGGGATTGCCCCCCGCTCCTTGCCCTAGATGTAAGAAGGGGTATCACTGGAAACGTGACTGCCAGTCCAAGTCAAATGTCTATGCAAGCTCTCTGTGTGTTAACTGTTCTCTCATGTGTCTGAGATTTGTGTCATGTGTGTTCCTCTGTGTTGGTTTCTGTTAAAAGTGGCCACTTCAAAGTTTTTTCATTCTATATTATGCACATAAATTAAGTTTACTTTCGGCATGCCTCTTAAACTTTTTCAAAGGCCTAATTTGAACCCGGGTTCCTAAGTTCCTACAAAAAATTCTAAACTGGTTTTCTAAAGGTTTTATTTGTTATCTGTTAAGACTGGATTTGATCTCCAAATTAAACTGGTCTAAAGTTACAGGTATTTAGCTGGGTGTGGTGGCACACGCCTTTAATCCTAGCACTTGGGAGGCAGAGGCAGGCGGATCTTTGTAAGGCCAGCCTGTTCTACAGAGTGAGCTCCAGGACAGCTGGGGCTACAGGGAGACCCTGTCTCAAAAGTATCCCCAATGTGGGTCTTGGAGACTAGTTTGATAAGCTAGAATCTCTGCAAGATGGGAAATTACACTTTCAAGGAAGCTATGCTCCAGGAGGAATTGTTTTGTGATGTATGGCATGTGTTTGTTGACTGTGTGCTGTGGTTTGCCGTGGCTGTTGCGTTTCAAGTTGCGGCATGGAGAAAGTTTAACATCTCCAAATCAGTGAAGGCATGGGCTAAGGATGAACGCAGAGGGAATTCTCCTATTGACTGGTGGTGAGCCTGTGGATGACGCTGATGGAGATTTGGCCTGTGTGACGGAGACCCTTTCTCTGATAGGCTTTGAGAAGCTTGCATTCTCTTGTGGGTTTTCACCCACTCGGAGGGACACGATTATGCAGCCCGTGAGTGCTGGTTTGGCTTCCCTGGATTGGGGGCATCTGTTGCTTCCCCAGCCTTCCCAGGTGGCGGGTATTTGAATTTGCCCTGCAGCCTGGGGCTCTGGCTTCCCCTTCTGGCCACAGTTCAGGTGGGGAAGGTCACAGAGGCTGGAAGGATGGGCATGCCCGCAGAGCATTTTGGAGCAAGCATTGCTAGTCTTCTATGCTGCAAATTGAGCTTGTGGATTCTGGGCTTGGTGGTGGCCCACGCATTTAATCCAAACGGATGTCTGTGAGTTCTGAGCTGCCTAGTCTCCCTGCCCGGGGCAGTGTTCATTGTGTTTTAAAAGTGCAGCCTTGATTCCAATCCTCCGGAGACAGACTGTGGACCTCCACCCTACCAAGTTGTATCAGTTAAGTGATTCAAATCCATCTCAGCATGTTTAACTTAAAGTCTAGAAGAATTTACAGGCCTTGAAGTTCTAACAAAACAACCTTGGTCCGATAAATTGTCTTTTTTTAAGAAACATTGGTAGAAATCTCTTTAACAACGTAAGTTGATATTTTGGTTTAATTTAAATAAGAAATTCTTTGAATAAAACTGTTTTATGCTTCTTTAGGCCCATCTTCAAGCTGTGTGTATGTGTGAGTGAGTGTGAGTTCCTGCTTTCAATTCATTATAGTCCTACAGGTTTAAATCTGTTTAGCTAACTATAAACAAAAATAGATCCAATTCATAGAAAATGTTTGCTTTATACCCCTTAGTGTTTATTGTTATTGAATATATGTAACTGAACCAAATAAACTTCATGAGTTGACCCATCTAAACTGGAGGGGATTACAGGTAAGATTCCCCCATATACCGGTCTCAGAACTTAAGAAAATTGTACATACCTGCAAATCTTGTAAACCTTTTCTCAATGTTCCGCCTCTGCAGGGGCCGGGAGTAAATCCCCGAGGCCTTCAACCCAACATCATCTGGCAGACAGATGTCACCCACTACCTGGCTTTTGGGAAACTCAAATTTGTCTTTGTCTCAGTAGATACACATTCAGAAGCATGTTGGGCAACGGCCCACTCTGGAGAAAAAGCCGCCCATGCTAAATCACACTTTATACAATGTTTTTCAACCCTGGGCCTACCTAAACAGGTCAAAACAGACAATAGGCCTTGCTTTACAGCTCAGTCCCTAAGCCAATTTTTTAATAGATGAAATATCAAACACATCACCGGTATTCCTTATAACCCACAAGGACAAGCGATCATTGAAAGAACTCACCAGACTTTAAAACAACAAATACAAAAACAAAAAGGGGGAGAGGACTGGTACCNTATCTGAACTTTGCCTCTAAAGACAAGCAAGGAATCATTTTAAATGCCTCAAAAATGTACTCAGTGCATTCTGCAAGGGTGACAAAGGGGGCAGCTTGGGAGAACTTTCATTTTCACAGTCACAGCAATGGCAGTGGCAGGGCGGGCACTCCCAGCGTGTGTGTGTGTGTGTGTGTGTGTGTGTGTGTGTGTGTGTGATGCTAGGCAAGGGCTCTACCATGAAGCCACGTGTGTGTGTGTGTGTGTGTGTGTGTGTGATGCTAGGCAAGGGCTCTACCACGAAGCCACGTGTGTGTGTGTGTGTGATGGCATGGAATAGCCAAGAAGATAGGCCTGAAGGACAAAAGAAAGCCTGAGCTAGAGTTTCGCAAACTCACCCCCGCCCATCGAGCAAGGAAGGCTAGTTTCACTTCTTTACTTCCGCGTACTAACATGATAATTAGGGACTATGCTAGGAAGGGAAGGGATTGGATCAATTAGGGACTTGTAAATTAAGCCTCCTAAAAGGACCAATTAGGAAGAGACACATACCCCAGTAGGGAAGCCGGCACGGCTTATAAACCTCTGTAAACCTGCAATAAAGTGAGTTTAAGCTGTAACACCCTGACTCGACTCCCTGCCGTGGTTACTTTCGGTTCGGCAGCGCACTTACTCTCCCCAGCCCCACTCCGTCGCGGGCCGACAGAGTGAAGATCTTCGGCGGCGAGGAAACTGGAGAGGGTGGTCTTTGCCTACCACCTCTCTACGACCCCTGCATATGTGTGTGTGTGTGTGTGTGTGTGTGTGTGTGTGTCATGCTGGGCAAGGGCTCTACCATGAAGCCACATCCCCAGCCCTGAAATACAGAACATTTAAATCTAAGTAATTTGTAATCCAGCAAAGTAAGGAAACTGCAGAAGCAGCGAGATACCACATTCCTTTCTATTTCCAGAAAATAAAGTCTGTATTATTTGCAGGCGTCCAGAAGGAAAGCCACAATGGCAATCATTTGTGTGTGAACAAAGGGAGATTAATAATTAGAGGTTATGCAGATTTAACCAGGTATTCATGCTTGAAAGATGCAGGCTTAATGAGGTAGGAGAGAATGAATAATTACACTAAAAATAGCTACAAGAATTTGCCCTTCCCAAACAGTGGTGAACCAGGAGACATGCACACTGAAGCGGTGAGGCCAGTTCCCTCTGCACTTGGCATCACACACTGTCTCAGGAAAAATCTAAGTGGGCTGAGCAAGGACATGGAAGGGCTTGGTGGCAGCAGGAGGTGCTCAGCTTCACAGTGACAGGCCTGGGGACTGTGGACATGATGCAGATGGTGGACTCTGCGTAGTGTGCATGAAGCCCTGGGTTTGACCCCTAGCACTGCATAAATCAGCCGTGATGGCACACATCTGTGATTCCAACACCTAAGAAATGGAGGCAGGCGCAGCGTGGTGGCACACGCCTTTAATCCCAGCACTCAGGAGGCTCTGAGTTCGAGGCCAGCCTGGTCTACGGAGTGAGTTCCAGGACAGCTGGGGCTACAGGGAGACCCTGTCTCAAAAAGACAAAAAAAAAAAAAAAATGGAGACAGAAGAATCAGAAGTTCAAGGTCATGGATCTGGGGAGCTGGCTTACATGTAGATCTAAGAGCTAGGCATGGCAGTATACCTGTAACCCCAGCACTGGGGGGGGGAGACAGGTGGACCCTGGGGACTCACCTGCCAGCTAGTTTAGCTGAGAAACCCTATTCAAAAAAGTAAGGTAGTAACCAGGTGTAGTGGCACACCTGGGAGGCAGAAGCAGGCCAATCTCTGTGAGTTCAAGGCCAGCCTGGTCTACACACTGAGTTCCAGGTGGATCTCTGTGTGACAGAGGCCAGCCTGGTCTACACAGTGAGTTCCGGGTGGATCTCTGTGTGACGGAGGCCAGCCTGGTCTACACAGTGAGTTCCTGGTGGGCTGGGACTAAGGAGATCCTGTCAAAAAAAAATGAAGTGGAAAATGATAGAGAAGACTCCTGATGCTGACCCCAGAAAGCTCCACGTGTGCACGCATGGTCGAAGGCATGGTCACACGCACACATGTGGTTACCTGCTTTCACACATACCAAAACCAAAAAGGAAGTTCAAGGTCTTCCTTAGGTACATAGAGACTTCAAGGTTGGTTTCAGAGGGAGGGAGGGAGGGAGGGAGGGAAGAAGGAAAGGAGGGCAAGGCAGACTGGAGGGGCAGCACTTCTGAGTGCTGGCTCATGATCAAGCCCCTGAAATAAGGGCTCTAGAGACAAGGAGTTCTTGGAGACCCAAACTGTGACCCATCTTTAGAGGCAATCAGGACTTAGACACCAAAGAAAACACACAAGTAAGTGCCTGGCAGCATAGTGGCAGATGGTGGGCAGCATGGTCCTTTTACTAAAGGACAGCTGACTCAGGACACTGCAGCAGGACCTCGTTCAGTACACAACTGCAGGGACACTGTGCCTGTCCTCTCTGAGGTACCCACTGTCAGGAGAATGTTCTCTTCAGATATCCATGCAGCAGCCCACGGAGCCAGGCCCAGGATCCAGGATGCATCAGTGGGCAGACTGCTCTCCTTGGAGCTCATGTCCAAATGCAGCGTCACAGATAATCTCTATATGCCAGACAACAGTAAGTGCAAAGGAGAAACAGAGAAGGTGCGGGTTGCAACAGTGCAGGAAGGAAAGTCAACAGATGCTGATTCTGAGCAGAGACCTGGAGAGGGTGAGAGAGGGCAGGAGCTGTGGAGGAGTGTCCAGGAGAGAGCAAGGTCCCAGCAAGCCTCTCCGCCAGAGATGAGCCAGCAGAGGGAGCGTGTGGTTGGAGCACAGGAAGCACAAGGACAGTGGCAGAACAGGAAGAATGGCAGTGTCCACTCACTGGCCTGAAGACCTCCATCCTGGCCTCACTGCAGCAGCCTGAGAACACGGGCTGTTTGGGGCACTCTGTTCAGAATCTTCCAGTGACTCCCCATTTCATCCTGAATACGAGCCAGAGTCCTACAATGTGCCAGTAGGAAGAATCCAGGTCACAGGAAATCATTGGCTAATGGAGTGGAGACACAGGCAGGAGGTCCTTAGTGAACGACTGCTCCTACGAAGGCCCGGGCTCTGCTCCTCACTCCATAATGTGGCCCCAACACCAACCCTGTCAGAAATGTTCTTTTGATCTATGAGGAAAAGAAACCAAAGTCAAAATGACAGAGCCACCCACGCCAGTAGGTGGTGCTGTCTGGGGGGTTGGAACCACTGGGTCTGCCTAGCTGGAGGAGGTATGTGCTCAGGGCAGGCTTTGGCGTCTATAGCCCTGCCCCACTTCCAGTTCCCTCTCTCTGCTTTCTGATCTCAGGTGAAGACCTGAGTTCTCAGCTTCCTGTTCTCACCACCAGCTGTCCTGCCTTCCTCGCCACGGGGCCACGGGAACAGTCCACCCCACACCTCCACATCCTCAGAACGTAAGCCAAACAAACGTTCCTCATTAGTCATTTTTGGTCATGGTAGTTTATCACCACAACAGAAGAGTAACTATACAGGTGCCTGACTGGGAAGGGAGTCCAGGAAAGGTGTGGGAGTGCACAGCCTGCACTGCTGTGTGGAGCTGGCAGAGCAAGAAAAAACTGTTCCAAACAGCTTCAAGACTACTGCCAGAAACTTTCTGATTAACTTATCTGTTTTTATTAGTTAGTTAGTCAGTTAGTTAGTCAGTTACTTAGTTTTAGGTGCTGGGGATGTGAGCCCTGTGCCTAAGGTAGCACTGTACCACTGAACTACACACCCAGCCCCTGAATTATTTTATGTAAAGGGTAGAAATAATATCCACCTCTGCCTAAGTTACATAATCAGAATGTAAACAACTGAGGCCTTTTATTTCCCTAAAAGCAACATAACCACCTCTTGTTTTCCAGTTCTTTGGTGGAAGCTGACCCTAGTGGGCCTGCAGCAGGCTGGAAACAAAACACTCCAGAGCAGCTTTAGCCTGGACAGCTCTGTCCCAACCTATCCAAAAAGCCTGCAGATTTCTGTTTTGTTTTCATTTTTCCTTTTTTTGAGACAGGGTCTCCCTGTAGCCAGAGTTGGCCAAGAACATGCTGTATGGACCAGGCTAGCCTCTCCCTCTGTCTCCCAAGTGCTGGGATTAAAGGCATTGGCCACCATGCTAGCTAGCCTGACATCTCAGTTGAAAGGCTAGCACAGCTGGGCAACAATGGCTGCATCCAAATTCACAGCTGAACCCACAAGGAACAGAAAGTAAAGGATCAAGTTCTCTGAGGTGAACTGGGAAACTGACTTCACTTTTTTAAAGTTACAGTTCTTGGGGCTGAAGAGATGGCTCAGCCATTAAGAGCACTGGATGCTCTTGAAAGGACCTGAGTTTGCTTCCCAGTACTCACGTGGTGACTAACCACTGTCCATAACTCCAGTTTCAAGGATCTGAAGCCCTCTTCTGGCCTATACAGGCATTGCATGCCAGGTGTACTTACATGAGGCAAAAACACTCATACACATAAAATAAAACATTTAAAAAATGTGCAGCTCTATCCTTTGAGGAGGATCACAGGCAGAAGTAATTTTGTGCTGCACCTTTGACTAAGGCCAACTTCTGCTTCATTGACTAGGATACGCTATCTTAAACTAAAAGATAAACAAAAAGATCTTGGCATGTTAACCTAAAAGCTGTCTTTCTCCCAAATGGGGAATTATCTTCATAATTTAAGTTGAATAAAACTTCCTGGACTAAAGATATAGCTCAGTGATAGACCATTTGCCCAGCATGTGCAAGGTCCTAGATTCAGGCCCAGTACATCAAGCATCCGCCTGAATCCTAAAGTGTTTAAAGGAAGACTCCCCCCCAACACTGTTTGGATGAAAATCTTGGGGTCTTTCTGTTGTACTCTGCGTGGGAAGACTGATTTCCTAAGTTTGCTACTGCCACCTGGTGGAGCAGCCAAGCATTGGGAACACCAGTGGGTGTTTGATCCTAAGAATCAAACTGCAGCAAAGAACAGGAGGGTTTTGTTTTCTCCTTTCCTTCTTCTTTTCTTTCATCTATTTCACAATGAAACAAAACTTGGATACATTGATTTTTTTCAAGATTTGGGCTTCCTAAGCTAGGAATCAGAAGTATCACCCTTCTTTCTCTCTTTTTTTTTTAACTTTACTTTTTTATGTGTATGCATGTACTGTCTGCATGCAGGTTTGTGCAACCGTGTCATGCAATGCTGCTGAGGTCAGAAGAGAGTCTTGGATTCCCCTGGAACTGGAGTCAAAGACGGTTCTTAGCTGCCATGTGGGTGCTGGGGAATGAACCCAGGTCCTCTGCAAGAGCAGTCGGCAAAGCTAGGCCATCTCTCCAGCCCCCACCCTTCTTTCTCAAAAGTGCCTCTCTAGGGCTGAAGAGATGGCCTAGCAGTTAAGAGTACCTACTGCTCTTGCAGAGGAACCGGGTTCAATCCCCAGCACCCATGTGGTGGCCGAGAACCGTCTGAAACTCCAATTCCAGGAGAACTCCAGTTCCAGGGCAATCCGAGACCCTCTTCTGACCTCCACGGCATTGCACAACACGGGTGCACCAACCTACATGTAGACAGTACATTGATACACATAAAAATAATAAATAAGGGGCTGGAGAGATGGCCTAGCGGTTAAGAGTGCCGACCGCTCTTACAGAGGACCCGGGTTTGATCCCCAGCACTCACATGGTGGCTGAGAACCGTCTGAAATTCCAATTCCAGGAGAACTCCAGTTCCAGGGGAATCTGACACCCTCTTCTGACCTCCGCGGCATTGCACGACACGGGTGCACAGACTTGCATGCAGACAGTACATTCATACACATAGAGAAAAATGAAAAAATAATAAAATAAAAAAAGTGCCTCTCTAATAGGGCCCATAGAATTCAGACAGATTTTCAAGTGTTTCTGCCACATCTGTTGAGAATGAACAACAAGAAAGTATTTAGTTGTTACATGGTGAAGACTTCTGCCTAGGCAGAGTTCCTTGGTTGTTTTAACTGTCAACTTGACATGGCCTAACATCACTCAGGAAGAGGATCTCAATGAAGCATTAACTAGGTCTGGCTGGCCAGGGGCACATCTGTGGGAGAACGATCCTGACTGCTGATTGGTGTAGAAGGTGCTGCCCACTGTGGGCAGCACCATTCCCTAGGCTGGGGTTCCTGATGGGGTGAGAGAGGAGAAAGCTAGCAGCAGGCAAGCAGGGGCCCCTGTGTTTGTTCCCTCTCTGCTCTTGACTAAGGATGTGATACTTTACATTCCTGCCTTAACTTCCCTGAAATACTAGACTGTAAGCTGGAGCTCCCCACAGTGGCTTGTGGTCAGAGTGTTTCATCCAGCAGCAGAAAGGAGTAAGACAGTAAGTCACAGACTGGAGGGGGCATTTCTGCCATGGCAGGTGGGCGTTGGATAGCCAGCATCCACTCTTTTAAATAAGGTGCCTGATTAAAAATAATCAAAACATGGAATCATGACTGGGCGTGGTGGCGCACACCTTTAATCCCAACACTTGGGAGGCAGAGGCAGGCAGAATTCTGTGAGTTCAAGGCCAGCCTGGTCTACACAATGAGTTCCAGGACAAGGGAAGCTAAGGGAGACCCTGTCTCAAAAAGACCAAAAAAAAAAAAAAAAAAAAAAAAGCAAAATAGGGTAGCTTCTGAAAACTTTTCCAAACATATCTTACAAAATACAACCAGTTTTTTCACAAATCAGAGTTCACAAGAAAATTAAAGACTATCCTGGAGGAGGAGGGGCCAATGGAAACTATGAGAAAGAAAATCTTAAGCTGTGACCAAGCACTAAGGAGCACGAACACACACAGAAGCTCTTTTTTTTTTCTCAGTCCTGGGACAAAAGGGCAATAGGGCACTTCCTGGCAGTTAACTTTCCATAATGCTAACAGCTTCCAAAACCATCAACGATGTCTCCAAAATGCCAAGCATGGTGATATGCAACTGTGCTCCCGACTATTCAGGTGGATGAGACAGGAGGAAACCTAGTTAATGGGTTCAAGACGAGCGTGGGCAGTATATTCAGAATTTGTCTCAAAAAGAAAAAATTCTTTGAAGTAAGCCTTAATGGGTTCTAGTAAGAAACTGTTATAGGGGAAATATCTCAAATCGGGGGGGAGAAAAAAGAAAGAAAACCATCAAGAAAAAATAAATATTAAATATTCATACAAGAAGTATGAATTCCTGATATTAAGTAAAAAGCTGGACAAACAGGACCAGCAACTCTAACAGACAATCAAAGTCCCATGGAGAGCTGATGCCACAATATCAGAGAAACGGGAGGGGCGTAGAGAGAACCACAACTTCCTAGGGAAGCCCAAAGACCAGAAACTTCCCCGGCAACAGGTCCCAGTGGAGAAGCCTAAACTATAACTGCTGCTTGCAGGAGGCAAAGTGTGGCCCCTTGAATGTACCCACGTTTTCTGAGTTTGTATCTCTAGGAGAACTACTAGATTTTCACACTGAAGATGAAAGGAAATCCCCTCCTGCCTCAAGGAAAAGTAGCCAGAAGGTTCTGTTCTGTAGGCCCACCCTGAGAAAGGCCATTTTACCAGAGCCTAACCTTACAGAGTTTCATCTGAACCTATCCGACCTGGAGGAAGAGAAATACCAACTCTGCCCATTTCTGGCCTTCCACACAGGCCAGGGAAACACCTTACACTTTCAGGAGGAGAGAGCTGAACAGCAGATGTGAAGTTAACTGTTCACAATGCAGAAAGCCTGAGATACTTGTCAGACTCAAGGATGTTTCTCACATCTCCCACCTCATTGGCAGATGCCTACCCACCACATTTGCGTGCTTTACCAGAGCACTGTGTCCAGATCTCCACACAATGTTGCATGGCATGCTAAAAAGCCAAACTGCTGGGAGCCAAAGCTGTCAGACATACATGCTGTCAGAAAATTACTAACCTGCTTATCTCATGAGTTCACCAACGCAGTTTACTTACCTCAGGAATTTACAAGCCAGCTTACTTACCTCAGGAATTTGCTTATCTCAGAAATTTACGAGTGCCAAGAATTGTGAGTGCCTGGCACTTCTCCAAATGTACCCTCTCCCTGAACTGTGCCTGCCCCCTTTCCCGCCACAAATTTCCCGCTCCCTTGTCCATATAAACTCTGCACCTAATAAAGACAATGAGACCTCGATCAGATTATAGACCTGGTCTTCTCCTTGTGTTTGGTTTTTTGTCTCTTAATTCAGGTTATTCTCTCCCCGGACCCTAGCTGAAAACCCTGCAGGTCAGGGTGAATACAAATGGCGCCCAGCGTGTGGGGCTTGGGGTACGAGAGCTGACCTGAACGCCGCTCACAACAGAAAGGGCCCTTCACTGAATCGCCACCGATCCGGTGAGTGAAGATTCGCATGGTGATCACTGCAGGAGTAACCCGCCTGTAATACAGATCACGAGGTGAGTATAGAGCGGCGAATTACGCGGTTGGTTTTTCATTGGATCGCCACCCATTAGGTGAGACAGATCCGCATAGTGACCACTGCAGGCACCTGCTTGTAATACAGGTCACGCGATTATAAAAAAAAAAAAAAAATGGGACAAAAAACTCAGTAAACGGAAAACTGTTTACATACAGGGTCAGTGAACCCTCAAAACACAAGGACAGGGTTTAGAAACAGAGTTCAGTAAAAGATCCCTCAGGAAAGAAGGAACTATGGGACAGACATTGGACAAACATGGTTTATTTTTAAAGGGTCTTAAGGAGTCACTCAGGATGCGAGGAATTAGAGTTAAGAAAAAGGACCTTGAGAAATTTTTTGCCTTCATTTTTGATGTTTGCCCTTGGTTCCCCGGAGAAGGAACCATTGATGAAAAAAGATGGTGCCGAGTGAGAGACTGCCTACAGGATTTCTATAAAACCTTTGGTCCAGAAAAAATACCTGTTCAGGCGTTTTCCTATTGAAATTTAATTCATGATGTCCTCAAGGTTTCAAACAAATGGCCAGACCTCCAAGAAGTAGTTAAAGGGAAAAAAGGCTTTAAAAGAACAGTCTCGGCCCCCCTCAGTTTGTGATTCTATTTCCATCTCAATGCAGGATCTGGGAGAGCCCGCCTCTGCAACTGTGCCTCCGACAAACCCCCCCTCCCCGCTGCGCGCCGCTTTGGCTGCATGGAGGAGGAGGCGGCTGTTCAGAGCACATCACTGCTACTGGCTCTGTCCCCAAACGCCCCAGGCAAAGCCTGTCAGCCCCCTTTTTGCTCTCCAGTACTCAACACTCAATCTGACTTAGAAAAAATGACTAGACAAGCCACTGTTCCCTTATTTCAGTTACCCAATCCCATTCCAAAACCACCGAGAAAGATTTTAACGAGGCTATGCCTCCAAACTCTGATAAGGGAGAGACAGAACCAGACAGAAAGACCAGGTAAGTCGATAGCCAGGAAAAAAGAGGAAAATACAAAATCCATCATATTAAGATGCCAGGCAGCAGGCCCTGCTTAACATAACTGTTAGTTAAGGTGAAACAGACATTTAGTAAATCAATCCAACATTTGGTGACTTTGAGTACAAAAGTATTCTAATGGAGTTAACTAAAAAATGTCATATGTCCATGCTAGCTGTCTGTGTGTTAACTGTTCTCTCATGTGTCTGAGATTTGTGTCATGTGCGTTCTTCTGTGTTGGTTTCTGTTAAAAGTGGCCACTTCAAAGTTCTTTCATTCTATATTGTGCACATAAATTAAGTTTACTTTTGGCATGCCTCTTAAACTTTTTCAAAGGCCTAATTTGAACCCGGGTTCCTAAGTTCCTACAAAAAATTCTAAACTGGTTTTCTAAAGGTTTTATTTGTTATCTGTTAAGACTGGATTTAATCTCCAAATTAAACTTTTAAAGTTGCACATATTCTAACTTCAGTTTCCTTTCAAGCTGTTTTACAACAAAGTATGTGAGTTTATGCAATACAACCACTAGGATAAAAATCTCTTACATAAATGTATAGATAAATTGCGTATCTATGTGGGTGATACTGTTAACAGCTCTGTAACAACATATTAAAAATCTATCAGACCATTGATGGACAGTATATGATGTTTTCTCCAATGTGTGTATATCTATATATGATAACAATGTATGTCTGTGCCTCTGTTCAGTACAACTTTTATAAATTGCCATCACCAAAACTAAGTTCTAAAACCTTGTGTATAAGTGTGAACATAAAGTACTGATCACTTTTAAAGACTATTTTACACTTAAAGTAAAACATACCTTTTGTTTTCCTTAGATGTGTTACAGATCTAGTCTTTAATTTCTTGTATGTTTATTGTAACTTCCTGTTGGTACATTAGCTTCTATAACACTGCTATATATTTATTATACTTGACACGTCACTTTTAACATTTTTAAGAAAAATTAGGTTTCATTTCTAGAGACCACATGAGAACAGCCCAAGTGAAACCAATTCTGGTGAGCTTGATAGATTGTTGTTAATTATTATTAGTAATCGTTATTGATGGTTACAGTTATTGTTATTGGATATAATTATTAATAACAATTGATAAAAATGCAGTCAAATGGCAAATTATTCATTGTTGGCTATTATTGACAATTATTAATGATAATTATTAGTGATTACTGTGACTAATAATGGTTAATAGTAATTATTGATAATAATAATTAATAATGCTTATAGTTGTTATAATTATAAATAATTATTATTCTTCCAAAGTCCTTAATAGTAAGACAACATGGAACATTCCAAGACTACAAACAACTTTGACCTGTCTACTTTAATATGGATTTTTTTCTCTTACAGGTCAACCTAACAAATCTTTCTTATGTATGTGTGTATGTATGTATGTGCGCGCACACGTGTGTATGGATGAGTGTACTTTTTGTGTTCTAAGTATATTATGTTAACAGACATGATAAAATAAAAACATTGCCTCTAAGCTGGAACTGGCCCTTCCATCTTAAGACGCAAATTTATATTAATCAGCCAAAACATAGTTCAATTTCAACAAAGGTTATGGGTTATCTATCAAAAAATTTAAAATAATAAATCTACACTGGTTACACTCTTTCAACATCTAAAACAAAGATGCAACCAGATTTTCAGTGTATTAAAGTGTTAATAAGTTTTTGGATATTTGAAAATAAAAAATAAAAGGTATAAAAAAAAATTTTTTAAGAGCTAGATATTAAAAAATCTTTAAAGTAGGCTTTCATGCCAGGCCTAGAAAAGGCCAAGAACTTGGAAAAAGACAGCTATTATAATCCACCTTGTAAGGTTTACAGTTTAAAATGGTAATACATTTAAACTAATTGGAAAAATAAGATGTTAATTGTTTTATTTGTAATCTGTATTGAATTTCCAACAATGGCTTTGGGGTTAAGGCACACAAATGGTCTCTGTATTTTCCTGTGTTATACAGTATCACCTTATAACATTTTTCCTTTACTTGTAGGATAATTTAAAGAAATTAAGTCTGAGTTCACTTCCCAAATAAGCATACAGTCAATGATAAACTGATTTGATGAAAACTTACACCTTGGTTCCTGTTTATGGGTATTTGTAATACAATTTAGTCATCTATTGATCAAAAAAGAGGGAGGTGGTATAATATTCCCTCTATATTCCAAACTTTTTGATAAATTTTTAATTTTAAAATCTTGAAACTAACAATGGAAGGAGATTTGTATGTTCTCACAGGTAAAAACACCAACCTAAATGCCTGAAAATACACAATCTTTGACTGCAAGATGGACTGAGAAATGCCAGCAGAGAGGCTGACCCATCTGAACATTAAAGAAAAAGAAACCTCAGATTGCCTGAGTCACAGACACTGAACATCTCTCTAAATTCTATTTGGGATAACTGTTTATAATGTGATCTAATGAAGTTTACCTTCCAGATGCTGAGAAACCTTTCTACCTCTCACCTTTATATAAAAAAGAAAAATATGATGGTAATAAAGTCATTCCCCAACTGTAAATTAGAACCAACTGCTATAATGGTAAATGCTTATAAAACAGGTATAACTACCTTCTTTAATTGATTGATAGACATAAAAACTGTACAAAGATAATACTCTATCTAGAGCCAAATATAAATGTAATTTATAAGTGGTACAATTGAGCACAATATGTTAATACAGAAAAGCCCTGATGGCAACAATGGATTGTTCTGCCAAGGAGATGTTGGCTGGGGGATCCAAGCCCCCCAAATTATAAAGGCCCTTGCCTATAAAAAATGGGATATCTGCAAGGAGAAAGGTGGTAAGTCCCTGTTGTCGAAGACCTGGTGTAAACATGAAAAAATATTTTGAGACATCACTTGCTAATGTGCAGTTGGCCGCTGAAATGCCAGAGAGCATTACCAAAGGCCACTAATGTGATAAAGCAAAATATTGGTCTCCTTGAATCAAGCAAGACTCCTGTGTCAGTATCAGCTACACCTCAACTGCCTGGAGATACTGTGCAACAGTGGCAGCCATGTGTCTATACATATCCCAAATCTAATTGGCTATTAGCTCTCTCCTTGGAGGAATAATTCATGGCTGATGCCATAAGCTTATGTCCTCTAGTGGTTAGGAGATTATATGAGCCACAATAAAAACTTGTCATCTTTTATAGAAAAACCACAGCTTGTGGATTAACATACCATCCAAACATCTGTGTCTATGCTCACAGCTTAGCTTGCCATAATAATATTGTTTAAATGCCTGTACATCTAATTGCTTGTGCTTTGTTAATAGGACTAAAAAGGTACCCTGGATAAGCTGTCAACCCATGAAGGGAAACAACCTGACTAGAGTCAAAAATTACATCCCCAGAGAAAACACTGCTTTGCTTCTCACCCACTGTGCCCCTCCCCTCTCCCAAAGCCTAGGGAACAACTTGCGGAAGAGGAGGCGTGGTAGAATGTAAGGGCTGCGGAGAGACTGGGGTGAATTGTGAGACTACAACAATATGGACTGGACTCTTAATTGATCAACATGCTTCTTGCATACAAGCTTCTCCAATTAGACTATGGGAACCTTGGGTTGTTCAACATATAAACATAGATACTTGCAAATTGGTTTTACATGAATGTTACATTCATTGCTTATACTTGACAATCAGCTTACTTCATGGTTGGGATTCTTGAATATTAATTGGCCTTAGTGAAAAAATAAAGTTTACAGCCCAATTTATTAAAACCCACCTTTACAAGTGGGGCTCCCCCTCTTTTTGTATAAAAGAAGGGAGGAGATGCTGGGAGCCAAAGCTGTCAGACATACATGCTCTCAGAAAATTACTAACCTGCTTATCTCATGAGTTCACCAACGCAGTTTACTTACCTCAGGAATTTACAAGCCAGCTTACTTACCTCAGGAATTTGCTTATCTCAGAAATTTACGAGTGCCAAGAATTGTGAGTGCCTGGCACTTCTCCAAATGTACCCTCTCCCTGAACTGTGCCTGCCCCCTTTCCCGCCACAAATTTCCCGCTCCCTTGTCCATATAAACTCTGCACCTAAATAAAGACAATGAGACCTCGATCAGAATATAGACCTGGTCTTCTCCTTGTGTTTGGTTTTTTGTCTCTTAATTCAGGTTATTCTCTCCCCGGACCCTAGCTGAAAACCCTGCAGGTCAGGGTGAATACAAATGGCGCCCAGCGTGTGGGGCTTGGGGTACGAGAGCTGACCTGAACGCCGCTCACAACAGAAAGGGCCCTTCACTGAATCGCCACCGATCCGGTGAGTGAAGATTCGCATGGTGATCACTGCAGGAGTAACCCGCCTGTAATACAGATCACGAGGTGAGTATAGAGCGGCGAATTACGCGGTTGGTTTTTCATTGGATCGCCACCCATTAGGTGAGACAGATCCGCATAGTGACCACTGCAGGCACCTGCTTGTAATACAGGTCACGCGATTATAAAAAAAAAAAAAAAAAAATGGGACAAAAAACTCAGTAAACGGAAAATTGTTTACATACAGGGTCAGTGAACCCTCAAAACACAAGGACAGGGTTAAGAAACAGAGTTCAGTAAAAGATCCCTCAGGAAAGAAGGAACTATGGGACAGACATTGGACAAACATGGTTTATTTTTAAGGGGTCTTAAGGAGTCACTCAGGATGCGAGGAATTAGAGTTAAGAAAAAGGACCTTGAGAAATTTTTTGCCTTCATTTTTGATGTTTGCCCTTGGTTCCCCGGAGAAGGAACCATTGATGAAAAAAGATGGTGCCGAGTGAGAGACTGCCTACAGGATTTCTATAAAACCTTTGGTCCAGAAAAAATACCTGTTCAGGCGTTTTCCTATTGAAATTTAATTCATGATGTCCTCAAGGTTTCAAACAAATGGCCAGACCTCCAAGAAGTAGTTAAAGGGAAAAAAGGCTTTAAAAGAACAGTCTCGGCCCCCCTCAGTTTGTGATTCTATTTCCATCTCAATGCAGGATCTGGGAGAGCCCGCCTCTGCAACTGTGCCTCCGACAAACCCCCCCTCCCCGCCGCGCGCCGCTTTGGCTGCATGGAGGAGGAGGCGGCTGTTCGGAGCACATCACTGCTACTGGCTCTGTCCCCAAACGCCCCAGGCAAAGCCTGTCAGCCCCCTTTTTGCTCTCCAGTACTCAACACTCAATCTGACTTAGAAAAAATGACTAGACAAGCCACTGTTCCCTTATTTCAGTTACCCAATCCCATTCCAAAACCACCGAGAAAGATTTTAACGAGGCTATGCCTCCAAACTCTGATAAGGGAGAGACAGAACCAGACAGAAAGACCAAGTAAGTCGATAGCCAGGAAAAAAGAGGAAAATACAAAATCCATCATATTAAGATGCCAGGCAGCAGGCCCTGCTTAACATAACTGTTAGTTAAGGTGAAACAGACATTTAGTAAATCAATCCAACATTTGGTGACTTTGAGTACAAAAGTATTCTAATGGAGTTAACTAAAAAATGTCATATGTCCATGCTAGCTGTCTGTGTGTTAACTGTTCTCTCATGTGTCTGAGATTTGTGTCATGTGCGTTCTTCTGTGTTGGTTTCTGTTAAAAGTGGCCACTTCAAAGTTCTTTCATTCTATATTGTGCACATAAATTAAGTTTACTTTTGGCATGCCTCTTAAACTTTTTCAAAGGCCTAATTTGAACCCGGGTTCCTAAGTTCCTACAAAAAATTCTAAACTGGTTTTCTAAAGGTTTTATTTGTTATCTGTTAAGACTGGATTTAATCTCCAAATTAAACTTTTAAAGTTGCACATATTCTAACTTCAGTTTCCTTTCAAGCTGTTTTACAACAAAGTATGTGAGTTTATGCAATACAACCACTAGGATAAAAATCTCTTACATAAATGTATAGATAAATTGCGTATCTATGTGGGTGATACTGTTAACAGCTCTGTAACAACATATTAAAAATCTATCAGACCATTGATGGACAGTATATGATGTTTTCTCCAATGTGTGTATATCTATATATGATAACAATGTATGTCTGTGCCTCTGTTCAGTACAACTTTTATAAATTGCCATCACCAAAACTAAGTTCTAAAACCTTGTGTATAAGTGTGAACATAAAGTACTGATCACTTTTAAAGACTATTTTACACTTAAAGTAAAACATACCTTTTGTTTTCCTTAGATGTGTTACAGATCTAGTCTTTAATTTCTTGTATGTTTATTGTAACTTCCTGTTGGTACATTAGCTTCTATAACACTGCTATATATTTATTATACTTGACACGTCACTTTTAACATTTTTAAGAAAAATTAGGTTTCATTTCTAGAGACCACATGAGAACAGCCCAAGTGAAACCAATTCTGGTGAGCTTGATAGATTGTTGTTAATTATTATTAGTAATCGTTATTGATGGTTACAGTTATTGTTATTGGATATAATTATTAATAACAATTGATAAAAATGCAGTCAAATGGCAAATTATTCATTGTTGGCTATTATTGACAATTATTAATGATAATTATTAGTGATTACTGTGACTAATAATGGTTAATAGTAATTATTGATAATAATAATTAATAATGCTTATAGTTGTTATAATTATAAATAATTATTATTCTTCCAAAGTCCTTAATAGTAAGACAACATGGAACATTCCAAGACTACAAACAACTTTGACCTGTCTACTTTAATATGGATTTTTTTCTCTTACAGGTCAACCTAACAAATCTTTCTTATGTATGTGTGTATGTATGTATGTGCGCGCGCACGTGTGTATGGATGAGTGTACTTTTTGTGTTCTAAGTATATTATGTTAACAGACATGATAAAATAAAAACATTGCCTCTAAGCTGGAACTGGCCCTTCCATCTTAAGACGCAAATTTATATTAATCAGCCAAAACATAGTTCAATTTCAACAAAGGTTATGGGTTATCTATCAAAAAATTTAAAATAATAAATCTACACTGGTTACACTCTTTCAACATCTAAAACAAAGATGCAACCAGATTTTCAGTGTATTAAAGTGTTAATAAGTTTTTGGATATTTGAAAATAAAAAATAAAAGGTATAAAAAAAAATTTTTTTAAGAGCTAGATATTAAAAAATCTTTAAAGTAGGCTTTCATGCCAGGCCTAGAAAAGGCCAAGAACTTGGAAAAAGACAGCTATTATAATCCACCTTGTAAGGTTTACAGTTTAAAATGGTAATACATTTAAACTAATTGGAAAAATAAGATGTTAATTGTTTTATTTGTAATCTGTATTGAATTTCCAACAATGGCTTTGGGGTTAAGGCACACAAATGGTCTCTGTATTTTCCTGTGTTATACAGTATCACCTTATAACATTTTTCCTTTACTTGTAGGATAATTTAAAGAAATTAAGTCTGAGTTCACTTCCCAAATAAGCATACAGTCAATGATAAACTGATTTGATGAAAACTTACACCTTGGTTCCTGTTTATGGGTATTTGTAATACAATTTAGTCATCTATTGATCAAAAAAGAGGGAGGTGGTATAATATTCCCTCTATATTCCAAACTTTTTGATAAATTTTTAATTTTAAAATCTTGAAACTAACAATGGAAGGAGATTTGTATGTTCTCACAGGTAAAAACACCAACCTAAATGCCTGAAAATACACAATCTTTGACTGCAAGATGGACTGAGAAATGCCAGCAGAGAGGCTGACCCATCTGAACATTAAAGAAAAAGAAACCTCAGATTGCCTGAGTCACAGACACTGAACATCTCTCTAAATTCTATTTGGGATAACTGTTTATAATGTGATCTAATGAAGTTTACCTTCCAGATGCTGAGAAACCTTTCTACCTCTCACCTTTATATAAAAAAGAAAAATATGATGGTAATAAAGTCATTCCCCAACTGTAAATTAGAACCAACTGCTATAATGGTAAATGCTTATAAAACAGGTATAACTACCTTCTTTAATTGATTGATAGACATAAAAACTGTACAAAGATAATACTCTATCTAGAGCCAAATATAAATGTAATTTATAAGTGGTACAATTGAGCACAATATGTTAATACAGGAAAGCCCTGATGGCAACAATGGATTGTTCTGCCAAGGAGATGTTGGCTGGGGGATCCAAGCCCCCCAAATTATAAAGGCCCTTGCCTATAAAAAATGGGATATCTGCAAGGAGAAAGGTGGTAAGTCCCTGTTGTCGAAGACCTGGTGTAAACATGAAAAAATATTTTGAGACATCACTTGCTAATGTGCAGTTGGCCGCTGAAATGCCAGAGAGCATTACCAAAGGCCACTAATGTGATAAAGCAAAATATTGGTCTCCTTGAATCAAGCAAGACTCCTGTGTCAGTATCAGCTACACCTCAACTGCCTGGAGATACTGTGCAACAGTGGCAGCCATGTGTCTATACATATCCCAAATCTAATTGGCTATTAGCTCTCTCCTTGGAGGAATAATTCATGGCTGATGCCATAAGCTTATGTCCTCTAGTGGTTAGGAGATTATATGAGCCACAATAAAAACTTGTCATCTTTTATAGAAAAACCACAGCTTGTGGATTAACATACCATCCAAACATCTGTGTCTATGCTCACAGCTTAGCTTGCCATAATAATATTGTTTAAATGCCTGTACATCTAATTGCTTGTGCTTTGTTAATAGGACTAAAAAGGTACCCTGGATAAGCTGTCAACCCATGAAGGGAAACAACCTGACTAGAGTCAAAAATTACATCCCCAGAGAAAACACTGCTTTGCTTCTCACCCACTGTGCCCCTCCCCTCTCCCAAAGCCTAGGGAACAACTTGCGGAAGAGGAGGCGTGGTAGAATGTAAGGGCTGCGGAGAGACTGGGGTGAATTGTGAGACTACAACAATATGGACTGGACTCTTAATTGATCAACATGCTTCTTGCATACAAGCTTCTCCAATTAGACTATGGGAACCTTGGGTTGTTCAACATATAAACATAGATACTTGCAAATTGGTTTTACATGAATGTTACATTCATTGCTTATACTTGACAATCAGCTTACTTCATGGTTGGGATTCTTGAATATTAATTGGCCTTAGTGAAAAAATAAAGTTTACAGCCCAATTTATTAAAACCCACCTTTACAAGTGGGGCTCCCCCTCTTTTTGTATAAAAGAAGGGAGGAGATGCTGGGAGCCAAAGCTGTCAGACATACATGCTCTCAGAAAATTACTAACCTGCTTATCTCATGAGTTCACCAACGCAGTTTACTTACCTCAGGAATTTACAAGCCAGCTTACTTACCTCAGGAATTTGCTTATCTCAGAAATTTACGAGTGCCAAGAATTGTGAGTGCCTGGCACTTCTCCAAATGTACCCTCTCCCTGAACTGTGCCTGCCCCCTTTCCCGCCACAAATTTCCCGCTCCCTTGTCCATATAAACTCTGCACCTAATAAAGACAATGAGACCTCGATCAGAATATAGACCTGGTCTTCTCCTTGTGTTTGGTTGTCTCTTAATTCAGGTTATTCTCTCCCCGGACCCTAGCTGAAAACCCTGCAGGTCAGGGTGAATACACCAAACCAGAGTTCAAAGAGACAGAGTGTGTATCAGACCAGCAACCACAACTACAATGCCTATGGCTAAAAGCGCTACTGGAAAAGCGCCAGGGATGAACACATGGGCAACAGAAGCAAAACGGGGACGGCCTAAGAATTTCTTAAGTTTCAAGATGAAAACCAATGTAACATTAAAAAAAATAATAAAATTAAGAAAATAAAAGAAAAGAAAAAAACCCCCACTGTAACAGGTGCAAAGAATCCCTTAGATGCCCGTTAGTGGAACAGAGGTGGCTGAGGAGAGAAGCTCTGACTTTGTATGGCAGAGAAACCTTCAATAAAAGAACTCAGGATGCAAAAGGAGGCCAGCATGGGAGATACACCAAGACACTCTCAAACAACAAAAAAGAAACTTCAGAAAGAAAACACCAAAAAACATAGAATAAAATGTCTGAGAACTATGGGGCAGTTACAAAGATGAAACCCAAACAGTCAGAGCACCTTTAAAAGCAGAGCAAGGGGCAGAGCAGGATCCAGAGCAGTAACTGAGAATTCCCCTAGGTGAATACACACAGTAGTCCACAGGGCCGGGCAGCTCAGCAAACACCCACTTGCAGGGTAAGATGATACACTAGAAGTTTCCTCTGTGCAATTTTGAGAGTCCCAAGAGTCAGAGTAATAGAAGAAACTCTATTCCAAGGACAGAAGGAGCTCTGGGAAGCAAGAACAGGCAACACGGAAGCTCACAGGTGTGGGATGGCAGCCTTGGGTTTGAGTTGCATTGCACATGCCTACCACCATATGCTGATCTGCTCACCTGCATGTCCCTTCCTTAACCCAACTCACAGGAAAAATGCATGACATAAAGGGTCTTGGATTGGCTGCTAAGGAGGTGATATCACATTGCCTATATAAGTCACATATTGCATTTAATAAATAGGAATTACACTCAGAATTGTACTCTGACATGTTTTCCCGGGCTGTTACTGAACTACACACATATTTTCTCAATGGCCTCTTCCACTATGGAACTCATACATTCCCACAACTGATGCCTTGGAACATGGGACTTGAAGGAATCTGGGAGAAATTCATGTGGAACATGAACCCCACAAACCTAGCAGGATATGGGGAAACTGTATCTTAGGAAGCTTCTTTTTTTTTTTTTTTTTTTTGGTCTTTTTGAGACAGGCTCTCCCTGGAGCCCCAGCTGTCCTGGAACTTGCTCTGTAGACCAGACTGGCCTTGAACTCACAAAGATCTGCCTGCCTCTGCCTCCTGAGTGCTAGGATTAAAGGTGCGCGCCACCACGCCCGGCAGGAAGCTTCTCATTCTAGCTGAGCAACTAAGGGACCTTGCCTCCCAACATGCCCTCTGGTTCTTTGCTATTAACCTTTGTCTTTCTTAATTTCTACTTTGTACAAATCCTTGTTCCCAGGATTAGTTGGGTGGTGGCAAACGCCAACAGCCTCCAGCCACAGGGTGGGGGCTGCAGAAGCAGTTTCTTGGCCTGCTGTGGGTTGGGAGTTACCAAGTCCCCAGCCAGGCTTTGCTGTATGTTCACACATGGGGGCTGTGGAAGCCACCGGCTTCCCAGCTGGGTTTGACCATGAAGAACATCAGATTCATTGCTGTGTGTTGATGGCAGGACTATCAGCCTTGCAGTCCTGAGCTACCAGCCTCAGGCACAGCTTGGCCTTGGGATCACTTTAAATAATTTTTACACACCTGAGATGGGACTATGGGTTCTAAAATTAAAAAAGAAAAACGATTAAAAATTCTCAGGTTTGCCGCCCTCCCCTCCTCCTCCCCTTCTGCCCCCCCCCAAAAAAAAACCCAGGTTTTGACCACCTGGACTTGGTCTTGGCCAGCTGGCTCTTTTAGAAATGCTAATTATGGCTTGCCAGGGTTCCTGCCCTTTCCTCATTCTGATACAAATTGGGACTCTTCTAAATTTAAAAAAATGGGACAAAATTTTCTACTTTGACACTTCTCCTAATTTCCAAAGAGGTTTGTACATGGAATATTGTAGATTTCTTTCTACAGCTCTTAGAAATCAATCACAGGTTTAACTTTCTGTTTTGTTCCTAGAAGCAGTAAATTTGGCTAAGCCCTAGAGCCACTGCTCCCTCACCCTTTTCGGATGCAAATTGAGGAGGACATATCTGAAAGGCTGAGGCCCAGACCTTTTAATGCAAATTAAGGGCTTTTCACAGCCAACCTGGCAACAACCAAAGGACAAATTAAAACAAAACAAAACAAAAACAAAAACATTTTCCTCTAAGCTAAAGTTAAAAAATGGTATTGTAACTGCCCTTTTTACAGCTTGTTTGGGTTTTCCTTTTAGAAAGTTTTATCAAACTCTTTCTGGATAGAGTTATTTTATATTTTAGCTTCTTGTGAATCTTATAGGTAACCACCTTTGGATTTCAACACTGTTCATGTAACATTTGCCTATTTTTAAGGAATTACTTTAGATTTTGACATCTTCAAGGGAGTATATTTTACATAATGTTTATCAATTCCCAGTTCTCTCTATATCCTTTAAAATTTAATTCATGTCTTTTAAAAAGTTTCCTTATCAAAAAAATAAAAAAGTTGACAGGCGTGGTGGCACACACCTTTAAACCTAGCACTCAAGAGGCAGAGGCAGCTGGATCTTTGTGAGTTCAAGGCCAGCCTGGTCTATGGAGTGAGTTCCAGGACAGCTGGGACTACAGGGAGACCCTGTCTCAAAAAGATAAAAAAAAAAAAAGTTTCCTTATCATGTCATGTTCTTATATGTTTCCAGGTATTAGGATCTAATATACTTCCACACAGAGAGATAGCACATAATTATATTTGTAAGGTCATAAGCCCACTTAAGTTGGGGACTTTCCAGGACGCCAACTGAGGTAGAATTTCCAAGAAAGTTGCTCTAGGGGCTGGAGAGATGACTCAGCAGTTGGGAGCAGGAACTGTTCTTGCAGAGGACCCAGGTTCAATTCCCAGCACCCACATGGTGGCTAAGAACCATCATTAACTCCAGTCCCAGGAGAATCTGACTCACTCTTCTGACCTCTGCGGCATTGCACAACATGGGTGCACCAACCTACATGCAGACAGTACACTCATACACATTAAAAAAAAAAAGCCAGGCGTGGTGGCACACGCCTTTAATCCTAGCACTTGGGAGGCAGAGGCAGGCAGATCCTTGTGAGTTCAAGGCCAGGCTGGTCTACAGATCGAATTCCAGGACACTTGGGGCTACAGGGAGACCCTGTCTCAAAAAGACCAAAATAAATAAATAAATAAATAAATAAATAAATAAATAAATAAATATAAATAAATAAAATGCTTAAAAAAAAGAAAAGAAAAGAAAAAAGAAAGTTGTTCCAATCAGGCTCCAACTGATATGGGTCACAAGCCTCAGTTTATTTCCATATGGTTCTACTGATACCAGCCACAGATCCACCTATGCTCATTCCCTTACCTTCCCATACCCATTTCATTGTAAGCCCACTTCCTTGTGTGCTTGGGTATAAAAACTGCCACTTTGGGATATTCTGCTTGGTGGTCATCCTAATCCTGACACAGGCAGGCCAGCCACCTTGCCTGAAATAAACCCAATTTCTTTCTCATCAGAGTCCTGACCCTTTTCCCTCTGTGCCAAGTTTCCCCTCAAAATGAACCTAAAAATATTGTCTTTAAATTATGGCCATTAATCTTGTGTACAAAAACTACTGTGTGGGCTGGAGAAATGGCCTAGCGGTTAAGAGCGCCGACCGCTCTTACAGAGAACCGGGTTCGATCCCCAGCACCCACATGGCGGCCGAGACCGTCTGAAACTCCAATTCCAGGAGATCTCCAGTTCCAGGGGAATCCGACACCCTCTTCTGACCTCCGCGGCATTGCACGACACGGGTGCACAAACTTGCATGCAGACAGTACATTCATACACATACAGAAATAAGTAAAGTTAATAAAAATTAAAAAAAAAAAAAACTACTGTGTTTAAATTCAATATTGGCATGCCTAATAAAAGTATAAATATCGATTTAGAAACCTGGGTACCCTGAACATCTTTTCCTCTTTTTTTTTTTTTTTTTTGAGACAGGGTCTCATTGTAGCCCCAGCTGTCCTGGAACTCACTCTGTAGACCAGGCTGGCCTTGAACTCACAAAGGTCTGCCTGCCTCTGCCTCCCATGTGCTAGGATTAAAGGCATGTGCCTTTAATCTTTCACTGAGGAAAAGAAAAGTTTTAACCAGTAGGCTTCCTGGCTTCACATGACCTGTGATCCACACCCTGTGTGTGTGCCCACCAGCCACCACTCCACACCCGACACGGCTTTGCAGCGCACTTGCTCTACTATTGTGAACTGCCTTTTTTTTTTTTTTTGGTCTTTTTGAGACAGGGTCTCCCTTTTAGTCCCAGCTGGCCTGGAACTCACTCTGTAGACCAGGGTGGTCTTGAACTCACTGAGATCCGCCTGCCTCTGCCTCCTGAGTACTAGGATTCAAGGAGTGTGCCACCATGCCCGGCTTAAAGATGGTTCTAAGCCACCATGTAGGTGCTGGTAATTGAATCCTGGTCCACTGCAAGAGCAGTCAGCACTCTTAACCGCTGAGCTATTTCTCCAGCCGGTGAACTGCCTTTTAAAGCTAATTTGATAAAAGGCTTTTAATTCTATCACTCTGGAGGCAAAGGCAGGCAGACATCTGTGGGAGTTTGAGATTAGCCTGGTCTGTCTGCCTATCAAGTACCAAGAAAGCAACTGCAAAGAAACCCGGTTTAAATAAACTGCCTCTTGTTAGCCACTAGTAAAAATTCTTATTAACAATATAAACTAAAAATCTTGGTCCAACTTAATGGAGATTTTTGGATAAGGTTTTGTGTTTCTCCTTGAGTATTAAGCAATAATACAATTTCCGTTCCACAGGTCATGTGTGTATGTGTGTATGGATGCATGTTTATATTTTAATCTCTATGACTTTCTAGGTTTCTATCTATTAAAGAGTCACCTAGGGGGTGGGGACAGGAGCATGCCTGGTGTCAGGTTTCCTTACATTACTGGAAGTCACCATAGGATCTGGGAGCCAGACTGCAGGGGACCCCCTGGTGTACCTGGTGCAGTTTGGAGCTCTGCACATGGGGCAGTGAGACAAGTCCATCCCTTGCCACCAGAGTCCTACTGAAAGCTGAGCACTGTGTGGGGACCAGAGTCCCCCTGTGCAGCAGTGATCACTGCTGTGCATTGGGAGACACCTGGGAGCCAGGCGCATCCCAGCACACCATTGAACGCTATGCTGACAGAGCTGGAGCTGTAGTGTGCTGCTCAGCTCCTGAGAATTGGAGATAAACTGGATTCCCCTGGGTGTGCTACCAGCATCACTACAGTGCTGGTGGAGATGCCCGAGAAGAAGGCTCAGAAGAGCCCAGAGCAGAGCCTGAGGCCTACACGGATGTGGGCAGATCTGGAAGTTCAGTGTGTTCAACTCAGGATTTGGAGACAAACTGGACTCCGGCAGAAACTTCTGAATTTGACCTCCAAACTCTTTAATAACCTGATTTCTTCAGACCCTTTGGAATGAAGGGACTTCTAGAAAGGAAGTTTTCCCAGTTTGTACACATTTCAATAGAAATGTGATAGGGAGGGATGTGAAGGAATGCTGGCTTGCTTTTGCTTCCCTTCATGGAAGTAGGAATGAATGATAAACTTAGATGAAAAGGGGCTTCTGAGGAAGGTTTCCTAGAATTCATTCTTTGAGATGTGAGACCATAAAACCACTTCATTTATTTTAAAATAAGACTAGACAAGCCCTGGAAATAGGGGAGTGATTAGTAATACATTTCTATTTTGCTAAGATAATTGATTAAAAAATACAGAAAAATTATATTTTTGCTGAAGGCTGATGCCCAGAGGGCTTCACAGGTGATTGTGCTGGATGTGGGGAGGAAACAGTTAAGCATGTATTTTTGCTCTTAAAGACAACTACAGAACAATATATGATGTTTGGTTTTATATGAATAGCTTTGGTAAGAGTAAACATTTCATTTTGATAACACTGAATGTCATGGAATATTGATTTAAAAGTTCACTACAAACTCAAATTGTATTGTTTCTGTTTAGATGAACTTTTAAGTGTGTTACTATAGTCATTAACTGAAAAGTATTGGAAAACTAGGAAGTATTTGGAAAATATTAAACAGCAGTATATCGAGGTTACTTGGAGCCAGTAAAGCTCTCTAAGACTGAATAATAAATGGTAAAGAATGTTGAAATTGTATATAACTCTAGACTGAAAAATAAGGAACTTTTAAATTGTGGTAATTAAAACCTTACTAGGTTTAGAGATATTCCTAAGAAGGTTCTAAAAGTTTATTAGAACACAATAGAGTTTCAAAAAAAAAGAACACAATAGAGTTTCACGAATTTCATTTTTTAATCCTATTAAACACTTAAACAGATAAGATACTGAAAAGATATACTGATGTCCAACACATTGATGATTCAGAGAAATGTAAATGAAAACTATTATGATATACCATCTTAGACCAGCTGTTACTAAAAAAATGAACAGGGGCTGGAGAGATGGCTCAGTGGTTATGAACACTAACTTCTCTTGCAGATAACCTGGGTTAGGTTCCCAGCACCCATATGGCAGCTAAGAACCGTCTTTAGTGCTGCGTGTGCACATCTTTAATGCCAGAACTTGGGAGGCAAAGGCAGGTGGATCTCTGTGAGTTCAAGGCCAGCCTTGTCTACAGAGTGAGCTCCATGCCAGCTGGGACTAAAGGTAAACCCTGTCTCAAAAAAATACCAAAAATAAATAAATAAACAAATAAATAAATAAACAATAACAAGTATGAGTAAAGATGTGGAGGAAGAGAACAGATCCTAATATATCTTCATTAGTAGCATAAGTTAGTGTACATGTTTTGGAAAGCAGTATGAAGGTTCCTTTTTAAAAAATAAACATATAGCCGGGTGCGGTGGTGCACGCCTTTAATCCTAGCACTCCAGAGGCAGAGACAGGCAGATCTTTGTGATTTCAGGGCCAGCCTGGTCTACAGAGTGAGTTCCAGGTCAGCTGGGGCTACAGGGAGACCCTGTCTTGAAAAGACCCCCCCAAAATGATATATAGCCAGGCATGGTGGCACACACCTTTAATTCTATCACTTGGGAGGCAGAGACAGGCGGATCTTTGTGAGTTCAAGGCCAGCCTGGTCTACAGAGTGAGTTCCAGTACAGCTGGGGCTACAGAGAAACCCTATCTTGAAAAGGCAAAAAAAACCCCAAAAGCATATATATTCAAAACAACTGAGTTTTACGTGTTCTCACCACAAAGAAATGGTTAATAAGTCTCATTTTACCCTTCCAGAGTTAATCAATATATTGAAACTTAACCACATAAATACATAACAATTTGTCAATTAAAATGAAAAGGTTTCTAGGGGCTGGAGAGATGGCTCAGTGGTTGAGAGCACTGACTGCTCTTGCAGAGGACCTGGGTTTGATTCCCAACACCCACATGGTGGCTAAGAACTGTCTTCAACTCCAGTTCCAGAGAAATCCGACACCCTCTTCTGACCTCTGCAGCATTGCATGACAAGGGTGCACCAACCTACATGCAGACAGTACATTCATACACATAAAAATAAATAAATAGGGCTGTGGGGATAGCGCAGCCATTAAGGCAGAGGCTAAGAACCCCAAAATAAATAAATAAATAAATAAATAAATAAATAAATAGAAATAAAAGGTGTCTAAAAAGAGGAAGTAATCTCATAACTGAGTTTTACCAGGAATATTTATTTTCCCTATTTATAATTAAGATATTTTTCTTTGGTTAAAAAATGTGTATTAGCTTCATTGTTGTTATGAGACAATATTTCATAACCACTTGAATTATAGTAAAAATGTTATGTTTGGTGAAAAGTTACCTCAGCAGTTAGTGGTCCTCAGTATTAAGGCTGTTTAGTTCAATTTTTTGTTTCTTTTCTTAAAGGCAGACTTTTGCCAAATGGGTATTTATGGTCTGTAACTGTATTTATTTATTTATTTATTTATTTATTTATTTATTTATTGGTCTTTTCAAGACAGGGTCTCCCTGTTGCCCCAGCTGTCCTGGAACTCACTCTGTAGACCAGGCTGGCCTTGAACTCACAAAGATTCGCCTGCCTCTGCCTCCCAAGTGCTGGGATTAAAGGCGTGCGCCACCACACCTGACTTATAACTGTATTTACATGTACATGAGGATGAAATTTTAAAAATTACTACCAAAAAAAAGAATCAACTATAAACAACTGTGGATGAATCTAACTCATAAAAGCTATTTGCTTCATACTTTTGGTATTATCAATTTTTGATTTGTCTTATTTAAATTATTAATGTATGTTTGCATACTGTTTGGGGTCACTAAAAGGCTGACTCTGGGATGGAACTTGGCCCATCTACTCCACACTCAGGCCTGTTAATAAAATCAAACAGCTAATGGATAAACTAATTTCAAAAAGGTCATTGTTGTGTATCTATGTTTTATTTGTCTATATGAAAAGTAACTAATTATAAATGTATGATACCAATTAAATATTTTACTGAGTATATGCTCCCACCTACTGGTACACTCCTTCAATGCCTGAGGCAAAAAATTTTAAGTAACCTCTAATAGGTTCTAGTGTAAACTAAAACTGTTAAATTACAATAGAATTCTTAGTCTTTAAGGATTAGTTTATTTTAAGAAATAATTACTTCTAGGATACAATTCATGTCTATATTTAAATGCATTTTATTTAAAAAAATTTTTTTTAATTTTTAAAATTTATTTTTGTATGTGTATGAATGTACTGTCTGCATGCATGTTTGTGCACCCGTGTCGTGCAATGCCATGGAGGTCAGAAAAGGGTGTCGGATTCCCCTGGAACTGGAGTTAAAGACGGTTCTCAGCCGCCATGTGGGTGCTGGGGATCAAACCCGGGTCCTCTGCAAGAGCAGCTGGCGCTCTTAACTGCTAGGCCATCTCTCCAGCCCCTTAAATGTGTTTTATAATTAAGACATTTAACCTCTAGATAAAACATCTTTGGAGTAAATAGAGTGTTGTGCCAAGCCTAGGTAAATGATCTCAAAACATTTAAAGAGAAATGGTCATTTAGAACCTGCTCCAAAACTTACTAGAATATCTTAGAGTTTGTACTGTAAAATAATGTGTTTGAAATAATTGGATTTATATATAGATAATAGGACAGTCTTTATAAGTAGTTTACTAAAGGGGTTTGTTACGATAGGTAAAGGATAAAGCTATATAAATAAGTTTAATTTCTCTAAGGTCATGGTTCAGTCAAGTAGTTAAAAAAACAAAATGTAAGCCAGGCGTGGTGGCCCACGCCTTTAATCCTAGCACTCAGGAGGCAGAGGCAGGTGGATCTCTGTGAGTTCAAGGCCAGCCTGGTCTACAGAGTGAGTTCCAGGACAGCTGGGGCTACAGGGAGACCCAGTCTCAAAACAAAACAAAACAAAACAAAACAAAAAAAGTAGTGATACATATTGGAAAGAACAACAACAGAAAAGACTGTGTCAAAGAACTGACTGAAATGGTGAACTTCTGTTAGAAACAGTCAACTTCTGCATCAAGAATTTTGAGAGAGACTGAGAAAAAGATGTAAAACATGTTTGGCAGAATGCATGAGCTCTGGTGGGGTGGGGGCGTAGGAAGGTGGACACGAGTCTAGATTTGATTTGTAATGTAATCTTGTATATAAAAAAACTTAAAAAATAAAAAAATAAAAAAATAATCAACAGCACACACACAAAAAAAATGTACATGGAGTGTGGTGGTGCATGACTTTAATCCTAGCACTCAGGAGGGAGAGGCAGGCAGATCTTTATGAGTTCAAGGCCAGCCTGGTCTACCGAGTGAGTTCCAGGCCAGCTGGGGCTACAGGGAGACCCTGTCTCAAAAAGACCAAAAAAATTATTTTCAATATAAAAAATAGTAACATCCTTAAGCTAATTGAGGATACAAAAATGTTCTTAATGGGGCTGGAGAGATGGCCTAGCGGTTGAGAGCGCCAACCACTCTTACAGAGGACCCGGGTTCGATCCCCAGCACCCACATGGTGGCCAAGAACCGTCTCACACTCCAATTCCAGGAGAACTCCAGTTCCAGGGGAGTCTGACACCCTCTTCTGACCTCTGCGGCATAGCACCACACGGGTGCACACACTTGCATGCAGACAGTACATTCATACACATACAGAAATAAATAAAATAATTAAAAAAATATTAAAACACTTTTTAAAAAGTTCTTAATATTTAATCTATTCCTAATTTGTACTAAATTCTGGGTGAGTTTTGGGATTATATGTACATAAGTGTTCTCCATATTTCTCTGTGTTGTATAAATATTACCGTTTTCACAGACCTGTACCGAGTTCCGTGAGGATGACAAAAAAAAAAAAAAAAGAAAAAGAAAAAAAAATAAATAAATATTACCTAAGACATTTCCTTTGCCTATAAAGATAATTTGACTCAAGAAAGACTGGATTTTACCTCCTTAAACTGACAGTATACTGTCCAATAGGAGACAGTCTGGATGGACTTACCAGACCTTTACAACTTAGTTTCTTGTGAGGAGCTGTAAGCCTGTTCGTAAAGAGTTAACTCTGAAATAACTTCAGAGCTGTTCCCTAAAGGTACAGATATGCAGAGAAGCTTCCTACCTGCATACCTGAGGTTCCGGAGGTAGCTTATCACAAGTAAACAGCTTCTGCTGGAAGCCAACAGCCAGCGGAAGAAGCTTATCGCGAGCAGCCAGCCCGATAAACTTTAACTTTTACAAGACCTACCTTCCACCCCCTCCCCACTTCCTGATTCTTCCCGCCTTTTACTAAATAAATACTGCTGTCTTTGTTCAATAAATCAGACTTTGAAAACCTCGCAAAGTCTCGTTCTTTTCTCTCGCTTATCTTACAGGCTTTGGGGTCCTCTCGGGTACCCAACGTTACATGACCCGTAGACAGGGTCATATTGGCGCCCAACGTGGGGCTCGAGGTAAGAGACCCCTCTACCAGACAAGGAACACGGAGGTCCGGCCGGACAACTATACCGAGGGCGCTTCGCCATCAGCGGAACGCGGAAAACCTCGGGAAAGAGAGGGCGCTTCGCCATCAGCGGAGCGTGGAAAACCTCGGGAAAGAGAGGACGTTTCGCCACCCACAGAACGCAAATCCTCGGGAGAAAAAGGTAAGTGGTTCCTTGATCTTTAAAGATGGGCAATTCGCTGTCTAAGGAAGAGAGACAGCCTCCAGGGAGAGAAGAATCCGGGTTACAGACTCCCCTTCTTTAGCACCTATCCTTAAAACTACAGAACAGTTCCTAAAGCCTAAAACAATCCAAGGAAATAATGAGCCTTATGTTCAATTTGTGGGGCTCGGGGTATGAGAGCTGACCTAAACGCCGCTCACAATGGAAAGGGCCCAGGTCATGCAAAGAAAAAAAAAATTGGTAAAGTTTTTTATATTAATTAGAGATCTCTGTCCATGAGTTATATTGGACAACCCCTCCATTCATCCCAAAATATGGGACAAGGTGGGTAGGAAACTTAATGCCCACCTTAAGGAAAAAGGAAATCTCTCATTATATTAAGTCAAATGTCTATGCAAGCTCTCTGTGTGTTAACTGTTCTCTCATGTGTCTGATTTTTGTCATGTGTGTTGCTTTGTGTTGATTTCTGTTAAAAGTGGCCACTTCAAAGTTTTTTCATTCTATATTTTGCACGTAAATTAAGCTTACTTTCGGCATGCCTCTTAAACTTTTTCAAAGGCCTAATTTTAACCCGGGTTCCTAAGTTCCTACGAAAAATTCTAAACTAGTTTTCTAAAGGTTTTATTTGTTATCTGTTAAGACTGGATTTGATCTCCAAATTAAACTGGTCTAAATCTACAGGTATTTAGCCAGGCGTGGTGGCGCACGCCTTTAATCCTAGCACTTGGGAGGCAGAGACAGGCGGATCCTTGTGAGTTCAAGGCCAGCCTGGTCTACAGAGTGAGCTCCAGGACAGCTGGGGCTACGGGGAGACCC
>VZQC01010550.1:3341905-3427922 GCA_009823505.1 Rhizomys pruinosus | reverse complement strand
AAAAAAAAAAAAATTAAAAAAAAAAAAAAAGAAATGAGTAAATAAAAAGCCCAAGATCTTCTGAAAGACTGTAAGAACTGAAAATTATTCACCAGGAGTGCACAGAGCTCAGATCGGGGATTTTGCTGACCACTTGAAGCACAGGTAGGGGCCAGGGGCTTCAGCCAGGTGGATTATCAGATAATTGAAACACTGGCTTGTGTGGCTGTGAGTTGCCCAGCTGGCAGGTACAAAGGTGGGCCTTTTGCCACTGGGGGACCCGAGTGCACAGAGCTTAGATCAGGGGATTTCGCCGGACCACCTAAAGCAAAGAGAACCGGGGTGCAAGCTAAGCAAGCCAGTCATGTGTCATTGTCCCCCAACACCCCCAACTGGAATTGCGGAGGGAGTGTCTAAGTGGGACCACAATAGTGATTCCAGGGCATAAGGCAATAAATGAAACAGCGAATCTGAGACAACTTCAGTTCCATAACACCAAGCTCTACAAACAAACTAGAGGATCAAAGATCAAAGGAATGCAGAAAAAACTAGTTTGTCATGACATTATGTCTAACCACAATATTTATTTTATGGGAGTGCTTCTTTTTTTTTAATTTTATTTATTTTTTATGTATATAAATGTACTGTCTGCATGTAGGTTTGTGCACCCATGTCATGCAATGCCTCAGAAGTCAGAAGAGGGTCTCAGATTCCCCTGGAACTGGAGTTAAAGACAGTTCTTAGGGTGCTGGGGATTGAACCCGGGTCCTCTGCAAGAGCAGTCAGTGCTCTTAACCAGTAGGCCATCTCTCCAGCCCCCGGGAGTGCTTCTTAGTATTTCTTATACAAGGCTGCTTGACCTTTTGTCCATTTTCTTTTATTTTTTTTTATGTGTATGAATATACTGTCTGCATGTAGGTTTATGCACCCGTGTCGTGCTTTGTGCACCCATGTAGTGCAATGCCTCGGAGGTCAGAAGAGGATGTCGGATTCTCCTGGAACTGAAGTTAAAGATGGTTCTGAGCCACCATGTAGGTGCTGGGGATCGAACCTGGGTCCTCTGCAAGAGCAGTCGGCACTCTTAACCGCTAGGCCATCTCTCCAGCCATGTCCGAGCATTTTTTTTTAATTTTTTTAAAATTTCTGTATGTGTATGTATGTACTGTCTGCATGCAGGTTTGTGCACCCGTGTCGTGCAATGCCGCGGAGGTCAGAAGAGGATGTCGGATTCCCCTGGAACTGGAGTTCTCCTGGAATTGGAGTTTCAGACAGTTCTCGGACACCATGTGAGTGCTGGGGATCGAGCCCGGGTCCTCTGTAAGAGCGGTCGGTGCTCTTAACCGCTAGGCCATCTCTCCAGCCCCGCATTTTCTATAATATTATAGAGTAGTTAAAATTATCAGGCTGGTAGCCGGGCATGGTAGCGCATGCCTTTAATCCTAGCACTTGGGAGGCAGAGGCAGGTTGATCTTTGTAAGTTCAAGGCCAGCCTGGTCTACAGAGTGAATTCCAGGACAGCTGGGGCTACAGGGAGACCCTGTCTTGAAAAGATCAAAAAAATAAAAAATAAAAATAAAGTATAAGGCTGGTGTAACAGCCTTTCTGGATGCTTAATGACCATACTTAATGCCCATACCAATTTGGCTGAGGGACTTAAGGGATAACTTTGTTCCTTGCCCTCAGAGGTCAACTAAGTCCCAGGGGACTATGCATGGGGGCATCTCTTGAAATGTCCTGCAAATGTGAGTCACCAGTCTTCCTGTGCAGGGAGGTCTTGGAGATACCCTAATGTGACTTAAGCCAGTGTCCAGTCAAAAGGTCTGGAGTTGGTCACTATATATTGTATGTTGCCTATATAAGTGTCATGTTGCATTTAATAAACTGGAATTGCACTCTTCCATGTGTCCACTGGTTGTTACTGAAGTGCTCCCGCACACATACTTTCTCCATGGCCTGTTCCAATGTGGAACTGATACTTCCCACACACAGGGATGAAGAAACAGAAAACCAACATAGAGAAAAACAGACAATCCAAGGCCCCAACCCTGGCTCCCCAGGGTTAGGAGCACAGGAGGGCCTTAATTCCAGACCAGAAGTTTATCACTGATAGGGACTGCCCTATGTGGTAGGCCAGCATGGGAGAAGAACCCCTTGTAACACACCCCATGGCTCAGTGCTATAGCCAGGTACCATCCTGACAGGGGCCCTGAAACTCACTATGTAGACCAGGCTGACTCGGATCTCATAAGAGATCTGCCTGCTCTGCTTCCCAAGTGCTGGAAACCGAAGATGTGTAACACCAAGCCCAGCCCTAACAATAGACTTTCCAAGAGCTGAGAAAAAAGTCCCCTATCTTCTAAGTTCTGAAAAAAGTCACTATTGACACAGCCTTGTTTACCTCTTACATAAACATCCTGCAAATAAACCCAGACAGTGGAGAAGAATTCACTCACTCAGAAATGAGTAAATAAGGGGCTGGAGAGATAACGCCTAGCGGTTAAGAGGCGCGACCGCTCTTACAGAGGACCCGGGTTCATCCCCAGCGCCCACATGGCGGGCGTAAGAACTGTTTGTAACTCCAATCCAGGAAGAACTCCAGTTCCAGGGGAACCGAGACCCCTTCTGACCGTCCGCGGGCATTTGGTGCAACGACAACCGGTGCACAGACCTGCATGCAGACAGTCACATTCATACCATACAAAAAGAAAATTAGTTAACTCTGAAATAACTTCAGAGCTGTTCCCTAAAGGTGCAGATATGCAGAGAAGCTTCCTACCTGCATACCTGAGGTTCCGGAGGTAGCTTATCACAAGTAAACAGCTTCTGCTGGAAGCCAACAGCCAGCGGAAGAAGCTTATCGCGAGCAGCCAGCCCGATAAACTTTAACTTTTACAAGACCTACCTTCCACCCCCTCCCCTCTTCCTGATTCTTCCCGCCTTTTACTAAATAAATACCGCTGTCTTTGTTCAATAAATCAGACTTTGACAACCTCGCAAAGTCTCGTTCTTTTATCTCGCTTATCTTACAGGTTTTGGGGTCCTCTCGGGTACCCAACGTTACATGACCCGTAGACAGGGTCAGTTTCTGTCTATGGGTATGTAATGCAACTCCTACCTTTAAAAAGAAAAATTACACTGCAGGGAGACCCTGTCTCAAAAAAAAGACCAAAAAAAAAAAAAAAGAAAAATTACAGATGGGCATGGTGGTGCACACCTTTAATGCTAGCACTTGGGAGGCAGACGCAAGTGGATCTCTGTGAGTTCAAGGCCCGCCTGGTCTACAAAGTGAGCTCCAGGCCAGCTGGGACTAAAGGGAGACCCTGTCTCAAAAAGACAAGAACAAATTACAGATCAAGATACATGTGTCTAGGAAACAAGACAGACTGTTCTGTTCATGGTACAAAAACAAAAAGGGGGAGGGGAAATATGCCTCCCTCTGGGATACAGTTTGCAAAGCACTCTTTTCTCTGAACTTTTTGATTTTTCAATTTTGAAATCAGAAATGACAACTCCAATCCATAAACATTGGAGGCCTCTGACAGGCCATGATAGATTCCACTGGTGCTAGGCCAGGGTGCAATGCTGGGACAATGAAAAAACCCAAATCCACTGCTAACTATAAGAAAATGGATTGTTTCATCCTCCCACAGATGGAGCCCCCATTTGGTTTCCAGCAAGAAACATTTAAGATATGGATTGGGGCCTGCCAGTAGGGTACCTGACCTGTCTAGACATTAAGAAAGTGTGGTAACATGGACATTTGTGCCTTTGGATTAATGCCCTACCTATAAGTTTTGCTTTGTGGTAGGGTGAGGCTTCAATATCAGCAATGTGCTACTTTTACCAAGGAGCTGTTGGCTAGGGGGCTCTAAAAGCCCCCCTAAAGAAGGTTATTTGCCTGTGATGTTGGGGTACATGCAAAAAACGGAGCATAAGAACCTGTTGCTGGATATGTGGTGTTACCATGAAAAGGAAAAATTGTGTTGAGACCTTGTATTGCAAATGGACAGCACACAGTGCCAGAGAGCACTATGCAGATCACTGGAAGGAACTGGTCTCCAGAGTTACACAAAACTCATAATCTACACCTTACTTGCTGGTGAAGAGCACAGATAGTCCCAGGCTAATATTTGTACACCCCCCAAAAATCTAATTGGATCTATGGCCCACTCCTTGGGGTGGTAGCATATGACTGATAACAAGCTTGTCACCCTTTAGTGGCTAAAGATGTTATAAACCACAATAGGAAGCTTCTACCATTCCTTTGCACAAAAGGCCACAGTTCCTAGACTAGCATACACCATCCAAACATTTGTGTCTGTGCCCATAACATAACTTGTTATGACAGTCAATGTTTGTTTGCCTATACTTCTTGCAAATGTTAAAAAGACTCCTAGCTGAGCCACCAGCCCACTGGAAGCAAAGCTTTGACATACCTGAGCATCTGATGTGTCACTTCAAAGAAAAATGGATCCGTTTACTTCTCACCCTCTGTTTCCCTCTTCTCCAAGGACCAAGGGGCAATTCTTGGAAGAGGGAGCATGCCAATTTGTAAGAGCTAAAGAAGAGGGAAGAATTGTGAGATTACAGCAAACACAGACTGGACTTTGTTTGGTCAGCATGGTTGTATGTGCAGGCCTTTCCAGCTGGACTTGAGACTTTGGGACACAACCAAATTCCCTATCTGTGTAAAATTGGACACAGATGTTTGCTAATTGGGTTTGTATGAATAGCTTGTATTTACTGGTTGGTTTTCTCTGGATCAAGTGTTTATTTGGACATTGATTAGTTTTGGTATTTTTACAGAGAGGTCATGGCCATTCAGGGCAGACAAAGGTAACTGACCACAACCTCTATAATACTTTTTTTTTTTAAAGAGGGTCTTGGATTCCCCTGGAACTGGAGTTCTCCTGGAATTGGAGTTACAGATGGTTTTTAGTCGCCATGTGGGTGCTGGGGATCGAACCCCAGTCCTCTGTAAGAGCAATCGGCGCTCTTAACCGCTAGGCTATCTCTCCAGCCCCTCTCTATAATACTTTTTATGAGTCTATAGGGGCAAAAACAAAAAGGGGGAGATGCAAGACAGCAGTCTTGGGTTTGAGTTGTACTGCACATGTGTGGACAGGCATGTGCCTGCCAGCATGCACTGATCTGCTTACCCATACATCCCTTCCTTAACTCACCTTACAGGAAGAACATGTGATATAAAAGGTCTGGAGTTGGTCACTATATATTGTATGTTGCCTATATAAGTGTCATGTTGCATTTAATAAACTGGAATTGCACTCTTCCATGTGTCCACTGGTTGTTACTGAAGTGCTCCCGCACACATACTTTCTCCATGGCCTGTTCCATTGTGGAACTGATACTTCCCACACACAGGGATGAAGAAACAGAAAACCAACATAGAGAAAAACAGACAATCCAAGGCCCCAACCCTGGCTCCCCAGGGTTAGGAGCACAGGAGGGCCTTAATTCCAGACCAGAAGTTTATCACTGATAGGGACTGCCCTATGTGGTAGGCCAGCATGGGAGAAGAACCCCTTGTAACACACCCCATGGCTCAGTGCTATAGCCAGGTACCATCCTGACAGGGGCCCTGAAACTCACTATGTAGACCAGGCTGACCTTGATCTCATAAGAGATCTGCCTGCCTCTGCTTCCCAAGTGCTGGAACCGAAGATGTGTAACACCAAGCCCAGCCCTAACAATAGACTTTCCAAGAGCTGAGAAAAAAGTCCCCTATCTTCTAAGTTCTGAAAAAAGTCACTATTGACACAGCCTTGTTTACCTCTTACATAAACATCCTGCAAATAAACCCAGACAGTGGAGAAGAATTCACTCACTCAGAAATGAGTAAATAAGGGGCTGGAGAGATAGCCTAGCGGTTAAGAGCGCCGACGCTCTTACAGAGGACCCGGGTTCGATCCCCAGCGCCCACATGGCGGCTAAGAACTGTTTGTAACTCCAATTCCAGGAGAACTCCAGTTCCAGGGGAATCCGAGACCCTCTTCTGACCTCCGCGGCATTGCACGACACGGGTGCACAGACCTGCATGCAGACAGTACATTCATACACATACAAAAATAAAATTAAAAAAAAAAAAATTAAAAAAAAAAAAAAAGAAATGAGTAAATAAAAAGCCCAAGATCTTCTGAAAGACTGTAAGAACTGAAAATTATTCACCAGGAGTGCACAGAGCTCAGATCGGGGATTTTGCTGACCACTTGAAGCACAGGTAGGGGCCAGGGGCTTCAGCCAGGTGGATTATCAGATAATTGAAACACTGGCTTGTGTGGCTGTGAGTTGCCCAGCTGGCAGGTACAAAGGTGGGCCTTTTGCCACTGGGGGACCCGAGTGCACAGAGCTTAGATCAGGGGATTTCGCCGGACCACCTAAAGCAAAGAGAACCGGGGTGCAAGCTAAGCAAGCCAGTCATGTGTCATTGTCCCCCAACACCCCCAACTGGAATTGCGGAGGGAGTGTCTAAGTGGGACCACAATAGTGATTCCAGGGCATAAGGCAATAAATGAAACAGCGAATCTGAGACAACTTCAGTTCCATAACACCAAGCTCTACAAACAAACTAGAGGATCAAAGATCAAAGGAATGCAGAAAAAACTAGTTTGTCATGACATTATGTCTAACCACAATATTTATTTTATGGGAGTGCTTCTTTTTTTTTAATTTTATTTATTTTTTATGTATATAAATGTACTGTCTGCATGTAGGTTTGTGCACCCATGTCATGCAATGCCTCAGAAGTCAGAAGAGGGTCTCAGATTCCCCTGGAACTGGAGTTAAAGACAGTTCTTAGGGTGCTGGGGATTGAACCCGGGTCCTCTGCAAGAGCAGTCAGTGCTCTTAACCAGTAGGCCATCTCTCCAGCCCCCGGGAGTGCTTCTTAGTATTTCTTATACAAGGCTGCTTGACCTTTTGTCCATTTTCTTTTATTTTTTTTTATGTGTATGAATATACTGTCTGCATGTAGGTTTATGCACCCGTGTCGTGCTTTGTGCACCCATGTAGTGCAATGCCTCGGAGGTCAGAAGAGGATGTCGGATTCTCCTGGAACTGAAGTTAAAGATGGTTCTGAGCCACCATGTAGGTGCTGGGGATCGAACCTGGGTCCTCTGCAAGAGCAGTCGGCACTCTTAACCGCTAGGCCATCTCTCCAGCCATGTCCGAGCATTTTTTTTTAATTTTTTTAAAATTTCTGTATGTGTATGTATGTACTGTCTGCATGCAGGTTTGTGCACCCGTGTCGTGCAATGCCGCGGAGGTCAGAAGAGGATGTCGGATTCCCCTGGAACTGGAGTTCTCCTGGAATTGGAGTTTCAGACAGTTCTCGGACACCATGTGAGTGCTGGGGATCGAGCCCGGGTCCTCTGTAAGAGCGGTCGGTGCTCTTAACCGCTAGGCCATCTCTCCAGCCCCGCATTTTCTATAATATTATAGAGTAGTTAAAATTATCAGGCTGGTAGCCGGGCATGGTAGCGCATGCCTTTAATCCTAGCACTTGGGAGGCAGAGGCAGGTTGATCTTTGTAAGTTCAAGGCCAGCCTGGTCTACAGAGTGAATTCCAGGACAGCTGGGGCTACAGGGAGACCCTGTCTTGAAAAGATCAAAAAAATAAAAAATAAAAATAAAGTATAAGGCTGGTGTAACAGCCTTTCTGGATGCTTAATGACCATACTTAATGCCCATACCAATTTGGCTGAGGGACTTAAGGGATAACTTTGTTCCTTGCCCTCAGAGGTCAACTAAGTCCCAGGGGACTATGCATGGGGGCATCTCTTGAAATGTCCTGCAAATGTGAGTCACCAGTCTTCCTGTGCAGGGAGGTCTTGGAGATACCCTAATGTGACTTAAGCCAGTGTCCAGTCTATAAAGAGGAAAATCTGCTCATGCTTCAGAAAGGGAAACCTGGTCTAGCAAGACCTGACTTTGTCCTTGAGTGGATGGAACTGGTGATTGAAAAGCCAAAAGGAGTCAGGGACTCCCTCCCGCCCCCCCCAAAAAAAACCAGAGTGAGCTGGAGAGATGGCCTAGCAGTTGGGAGCATCGACTGCTCTTGCAGAGGACCTGGGTTCGATCCCCAGCACCCACAGGGAGGCTAAGAACCGTCTGTAACTCCAATTCCAGGAGAACTCCAGTTCCAGGGGAATTCGAGGCCCTCTTCTGACCTCCGCGGCACTGCACAGCACTGGTGCACAGACCTTCATGCAGACAGTACATTCATACATATACAAAAATAAATAAAATTATTAAAAAAAAAACAAACCTGAGGACCAGATCCTCAACTGACCTTCAAAAAACAAAAACCTTGGCCCACATGTGTGGCCTTAAACACCCAAAAGGAAAGTATAACCATAAATAAATAAATAGTCCTGAGAAATTGTACTTCCGGTATAAAACTTGAGATCTTAGTAAAAAGACAAAAGAGCACAGTTGTTTTGCCAAGTGCAGCTACCCTGTGGCTGCTACTGCTTTTGGCATCCTTCAAAGACGTGAGAAGACACAGCTTTTCAACCTTCCAATACAGACTGAAGACTCATGTTTCTCTAAGAATCCTCCAAACTTTCAGTGCCAGATGGGGACTGCTGAGACATCCAACTTGTGGACTGAGCTACTACTGGGGTTTCCACTTCTTCACAGTATAGACTGTCATTGTTGGACTAACCAAGCTATATCATGGAGAGCAGTACAGGACATGGTGCTTACTGGACCTCATTTGGTGACCATGGCGGGCAGGAAGCAGATCACTGAGCACAGTACTCAGCAAGGTATCGACTGGGTTGTTACCTACCCAGTTTTTGGAGAACCTTCAGAACAGAAAGGGAAGAGTGAGTTAGACTTCCAATATATAACCAAAATTGAAAGCCTGAAACATAGACAAGTCAGAAACAAGGAGAAAACAATGAAGGGATCTGAAGGAAGCAAGCAAAGCAAGCCTTCAACACAGTGAAGAAACATTTGAGATTTGTGTCAGAATACAAAAAAACAAACAAACCCATATGCCAAAAACACAATGAAAGATCAACATTGGAAAAGCGCAGAATAATTTCACACCAAATTCTACCAACCTTATAGAAGACTCCTACAATGAGATCTCCCTAGAGGTAACCCAGACACAGATCTTAGAAGAATAATCATAGACATATTGAAAGAAATCAAAGAATATAAAGAATAAGATAGAGAACTAAGGAGAGAGAATGAAAAACTCAAAAAGGAACTAGAGAGAGAGAATGACAAACTTTGGAAAGAAGTGGAAACATTGAAAAGATCCCATGCTGAAATAAAAAAAGAAACCAACCAGCAAACAAGGAGCTACAGGAAGAGATTGAGAAGCTCCAAAAGGAAGTGGAAATACTAAAGAAATCACAGGATGAAATGAAAAAGGAAATCAAACACTCATCCAATCAAGAAGAAAGTATGAGAAAAAGCATCAGAAGTAGAATGGAGGAAGCAGAAGAAAGAATATCAGACCTGAAAGATAACACAGAACAACTAAAAAGCTCAAGTAAAGATTATGAAAAAATTTAAAATATATAAGAGTGGAACATCCAGGAAATGTGGGACACTATGAAAAGATCAAACTTCTGCATGATAGGGATAGAGAAAGGAGAAGAAACCCAAGAGAATGGTATTGATCAGATCTTCAACAGAATAATAGATTAAAATTTCCCCAAACTAAAAGACAAACCCATACAAATACAAGACATGTAGAACTCCAAATAGACAAGATCAGAAAAGAAGCTCCCTACACTATATCATAGTTAAAATGCCAGACACCCAAAACAAGGACAAAACTCTGAAAGCCATAAGAGAAAAAAAACAACAAGTTATATAAGAGGAAACCCATCAGAATTACAGCTGATTCTTCAGTGCAAACTATGAAAGCAAGAACATGGACCAAAGCATTCCCACAGCTAAATGACTATAGATGCCAACCCAGGTTACTATACCCAGCAAAAATGTTGATTATAGTTGAAGGAGAAAGAAAAATCTTCCATGAAATAAGCAAGATGATAGACTACATGTCTGGAAAAACCCAGGTTACTATACCCAGCAAAAATGTTGATTATAGTTGAAGGAGAAAGAAAAATCTTCCATGAAATAAGCAAGATGATAGAATACATGTCTGGAAAAGCAGCCCTTCAGAGAATACTTGAAGCAATTCAAAGAACAGAGGAGAGGAGCAACTATCCCTAGGCACCTAGAAAGAGAAATTAGTAAAAGCATAACTGCAGAAGCAGAAACCTAAACCAAAAATGCAAATGGATAATAAGGTGAAAGGAAGCAACACACATCTCCCTATTATAATCTTAAATATTATAGCCGGGCATGGTGGTGCACCCCTTTAATCCTAGCACTTGGGAGGCAGAGGCAGGCAGATCTTTGTGAGTTCAAGGCCAGCCTGGTCTACAGAGCAAGTTCCAGGACAGTTGAGGCTACAGAGAGACCCTATCTCAAAAAAGAAAAAAAAAAAAATTAATGGACTAAACTTCCCAATCAAAAGACATAGACTGGGAGAATGGATTAGGAAACAGAATCCATGTATATGCTGTCTACAAGAAACCCATCTCACTCTCAAGGATAGGCACCAACTTAAGGTGAAAGGATGGGAAAAAAATATTCCAGGGCTGGAGAGATGGCCTAGCAGTTAAGAGCACCAACTACTCTTGCAGAGGACCCGGGGTTGATCCCCAGCACCCACATGGTGGCTGAGAACCATCTTTAACTCCAGTTCCAGGGGAATCCGACACCCTTTTCTGGCCTCCGCAGCAGTGCATGACATGGGTGCACAAACCTACATGCAGACAGTATATTCTACACATAAAAAATAAATAAAATTGCCGGGAGTGGTGGCGCACGCCTTTAATCCTAGCACTTGGGAGGCAGAGGCAGGTGGATCTCTGTGAGTTCAAGGCCAGCCTGGGCTACAGAGCAAGTTCCAGGCCAGCTGGGGCTACAGGGAGACCCTGTCTTGAAAAAGACCAAAAAATAAATAAATAAACAAATAAATCAATAAAATTAAAAAAAATCCAAGCAAATGATACCAAAAAGCAAGCAGGATTTGCTATTTTAATATCAGACAAAACAGCCTTCAAAGTAAATGTAAACAGAAGAGACAAAGAGGGCCATTATATCCTTATCAAAGGAGCAATTAACCATGAACATTTCACAATCATGAATATATATGTGCCAAACTCTGGTGCACTGAACTGTATAAAGACAATTCTCCAGGACCTCAAGGCACAGATTAACCCCAGCACACTCATAGTAGGGGACTTCAATATTCCACTAACCCCATTGGACAGGTCAACCGGACAAAGATTAAACAGAGAAACATCTGAACCAAATGATATGATATACCAAATGGAACTCACACACATCTACCCAATATTCCACCCAAGTACCTGAGAATATACTTTCTTTTTTTTTTTTTTAATTTTATTTATTTCTGTATGTGTACGAATGTATTGTCTGCATGCAAGTCTGTGCACCCGTGTCGTGCAATGCCGCGGAGGTCAGAAGTGGGCGTCAGATTCCCCTGGAGCTGGAGTTCTCCTGGAGTTGGAGTTTCAGACGGTTCTCAGCCGCCATGTGGGTGCTGGGGATCGAACCCGGGTCCTCTGCAAGAGCGGTCGGCGCTCTTAACTGCTAGGCCATCTCTCCAGCCCNCCCAGGTTACTATACCAGCAAAAGTTGATTATAGTTGAAGGAGAAGAAAAATCTTCCATTGAAAAATAAGTCAGATTAAGGCAAGATGATGGAATACATGTCTGGAAAAGCCAAATAAGCCCCTTCAGAGAATACTTGAAGCAATTCAAGAACAGAGGAGAGGAGCAACTATCCCTAGGCACCAAGAAAGAGAAATTAGTAAATCAAAAGCATACTGCAGAAGCAGGGGAAACCTAAACCAAAAATGCAAAATGGATAATAAGGTGATCGAAAGGAAGCGGAAGCAGCAACACAATCTCCCTATTTATAATCTTAAATCTATCATAGAGGCCATGGTGTGGTGGTGCACACTTAATTCCAGCCTTGGGAGGCAGAGGCAGTCAGAGATCTTTGTGAGTTCAAGCCAGCATCCCTGGTTACCGAGCCAAGATTCCAGGCCCAGTTGAAGGGCTACAGAGAGACCCTATCTCACCAAAGAAAAAAAAAAAAAATTAATGGACTAAACACCCCAATAAACACGACATAGACTGGGAGAAGGATTAGGAAACAGAATCAATGTAATATTGCTTGTCACAAGACAACCCCATCTCACTCTCAAGATAGGCACCAATAAGTTGAAAGAAAGGATGGGAATGGGGTGTGGAAAGGTGCTGAAAAGGATGGGAAAAAACAAAATTATTCAGGGCTGGAGAGATGGCCTAGCAGTTAAGAGCACCAAACTTACTCTTGCAGAGGACCCGGGGGGATCCCCAGCACCCACATTGGCTGATAACCATCTTTAACTCCCAGTTCCAGGGGAATCCGAACGCCCTCTTTTACATGGCCTCCGCAAAGCAGTGCATGAACATGGTCACAACAAACCTACATTCAGACAGTCTATTCATACACATAAATCTAAAATAAATAAATTAATTATTAAAAAAATAAAATAAAATTGCGGGACAAGACAGTGGTGGCGCAACGCCTTTAATCCTAGCACTCTTGGAGCATTTGGGAGGCAGAGGGCAGAGGTTGGATCTCTATGAGGTCAAGGCCGCCTGGTCTACAGAGCAAAGTTCCAGGCTAGCTAGCTGGGGCTTTAAGGGAGACCTTGTCTTAAAAAAGACCAAAAAAAAAAATTAAATAACTAAACAAATAAATCAAATAAATAAAAATAAATAAATCAATAATTAAAAAACTCCAAGCAAATGATACCAAAAAGAAACCGCCAGGACTTGCCTATTTTAATATCAGACAAAACAGTCCTCAAAGTAAGTAGTCAAATGTAAACAGAAACGAAGAAGAGACCAAAGAGGGGCCCTTTTATACCTTATCAAAGGAACGATTAGCCATGAACATTTCACAATAATGAAATATATGTGCCAAACTCTTGTGCACTGAACTGTATAAAGACAATTTCTCCAGGACCACAAGGACAGATTAACCCCAGCACACCACTCTTAGTAGGGGGGACTTCCATATTCCACTAACCCCATTGGACAGGTCAACCGGACAAAGATTAAACAGAGAAACAATCTGAACAAAAATGATTCTATGACATTATACCCAATGGAAAACTACAAAACCACATACTACAACAATATTCAAACCAAGTACTGAGAATATATAATCTCTTTTTTTTTTTTTTTTTTAATTTTATTTATTATGTATTTTTCTAATTTATTTTCTCTATCAAAGTCTTCGCACCCGTGTCGTGTGCATGCAGCGGACGTGTCAGAAGTGGGCGTCAGATTCCCCTGGAGCTGGAGTTTACTGGCGTTGGAGTTTCAGACGGTTCTTCAGCCGCCACTCGTGGGTGCTGGGGATCGAACCAGGGGTCCTCTGCAAAGACTGTAGGCGCTTTAACTGTTGGCCCATCTCTCCAGCCCCCAGAGAACATACTCTACACTTAGCACCTATGGAATTTTCTCCAAAATTGTCCACCTACTTGGACACAGAAAAAAAAAAAATACACTCAATAAATACAAAATGACTTCTATAAAATAATTTTATGCCTTCTATCAGACAACAGAGCACAATAACGCTCAATATCAACACCAGGCTAAGCCCTACTACCTAGAAGAACACATGGAGAACAAACAACAAAACTCCGAATAATGATTGAGTCAAGGAAGAAAACATAAAGAACAGAAAAATATTATAAAAAGCTACACTCTGGAAAAAATGACAAATACAAACACAAGAAAAAGAAAGCTATGGATACTTTAAAAGCAGTCCTGGGCTGGAGCGATGGCTCAGTGGGTTTTAAGTGCCACTGACCTGCTCTTGCAGAGGACCTTGGTCGAATTCCCAGCACCAAGATGGGGCTTTTGCTTTAATAAATACTATAAAAACCAGTTCTTTTGTTGCCAGGCGTGTGGTGCACACCGTTATCCTAACACTTGGGAGGCCAGAGGCAGGAGGAGGAGGGCTAGGAGGCTCTCTTGTTCAGTTTGCCAGGCAGCCTGGTTTTCTACATAGTGAGTTCCAGGCAGCTGGGGCATAGGGCGGGACCCTGTCTCAAAAAAAACAAAAAAAAAAAACAAAACAAGCCTCTAAGAGGGAAAAGTGAGTTTGTAGCCCTGGGTGCCTACAGTAAAAATAAATAAATAAACTAACCCAGCAGAAAAGCAAAAAGGAAGACCACACATATATCATATATAAACGATCTAACACTGCAGCTAAAAAAGTCTAATAAAAAAACACCTTGAGATGGGACACACAAAACCAATGAACCCTAAAAGCAAAAAAAAAACACAACAAAAAGGAAGAAAGAACAAAGAAAGGAGAAAAGAAATAAGAGAAATAAAAAACAAAAAAAAAAAAAAAAAAAAAAAACAAAAAAAAGGAAAAAAAAAAAGGACGAAAATAAAACAAAAATAGAGCAGAAACCAATGAAATCGAAACAAAGAAAAACAATTACAAAAAAACAAATCAATGAATCCAAACGTGGTTCTTTGAAGACATAAACAAAATAGACAGACCTCTAGCCCAGCTAACTAAAAGAAAAGAAAGAAAAAAAGGGCGCCACTCCAAATAAATAGGAATTCGTGATGTGAAAGGGGAAGTATCACAACGGACAATGAAAAAGTCAGACGATCCATATGCGGAATAACTTCAAAAACACTTATACTCTACTCAAGGTCTTGAAAAATAAGAGACAATGGATCTTGGAATATCGAAATCCTGGGAATCGGGGAATCAACAAAGCTTAACCCAGAAGAAACTGACAGCCTTCAACAGATCTTATCATATATGAAGAATGTGAAAATGTTATTTAATAAGAACCTCCCAACCCAACTTAACAAAAAAACAGGCCCAGATAGATGTTTTCACGACATAAACCCAAGCCAGAATTCTATAATAAATATAAAACATTGAAAAAAACTTACAACCATTACTACTCAAAACTATTCAGAAGATTACAAGCAGAGGGAAATTCCTTCAGCTTTCCCCTTCTATGAAGCCAGCCATCATTCTACTACCCAAACCAGGCAAAAGATACAACAAAAAAGGAACTAGGCCCATTCATTAATGAACACAAAAAGCAAAAACATTCTCAACAAGATTACTCACAAACCGATACAGACCCACATCAAAAAGATCATCCATATGGACAATTTGGATTCCATACCAGAGAGCAGGGAGGTTTTCAACATAAATAACACAATCAACAGATATCAAAAACCACACATTTAAAAATGGACTTCGACCGACAAATCCCGAAAAAACCCCGACATACAAAAAACAACACATTACCTGATCATCTCACTTTGCTGCCAAAAAAGCCTTGACCAAAATACAGCATCCCTTCATGCTTTTTAAAAAAAAAAACTCCTAGAGGGAATTGGAATTGGAGGGAGGGATCATTCTTCCATGTAATCAAAGCCATATACAGGAAAAACACAGCCAATATCATCCTAAATGGTGAAAAGACAGAAAAAGACCAGACAGAGAAAAGACCGACGACACCGACATTCCATTTAAGGGTAGGAACTCAGCAATGTTGCACCCTGTCACCACTCCTCTTTGATATAGTGCTTGACTTGAAACCACTTGCTAGGGCAACTAAGACAAGAAACAGAAAAGAAATCAAACGGACTACTAATTGGAAAAGAGGAAGGAGGAAAAAGTAGGAAGTCAAGCTATACTTTTTTCAGGCGATATTGGGACAGTCAGTTTACCTACGGGATGCTTAAAAACTCCACAAGAAATCTCCTAGAAAAGATTAGGGGCTTCAGTTACAGTAAATTCCCAAGATACAAAATTACCCCTAGAAAAATCAGTCAGTAGCCTTTCTTTTTTTTTTTTTTTTTTTTTTTTTTTTTTTTTTTGGTCTTTTCAAGACAGGGTCTCCCTGTAGCCCCAGCTGTCCTGGAACTCACTCTGTAGACCAGACCAGGCTGGCCTTGAACTCACAAAGATCCACCTGCCTCTGCCTCCCAAGTGCTAGGATTAAAGGCGTGCACCACCATGCCCAGCTAGTAGCCTTTCTTTACACCAAAAACAAGCAACTGAATACAATGGAATACAAGGAGACCTTCCCACTCACAATAGCCTCAAAAACAATAAAATACCTAGGAACAAACCTAATCAAAGACACCAAAGATCTCTACAAAAAAAATTTTAAACCCCTGAAGAAGGAAATTGAAGAAGACATCAGAAGATGGAAAAACCTCCCGTGCTCATGGATTGGGAAAATTAATATAGTAAAAATATCCATTCTACCCAAATTAATATATAGATTCAATGCAATCCCAATTAAAATCCCCAAGAGGTTTTTCACAGGCTTGGGGAAAAAAAAAATCCTTAATTTCATATGGAAAAACAAAAGACCCTGAATAGCCAAAACAACACTGAGTGAAAAGAGCAGTACGGGGGGATCTCTATACCAGACTTCAAACTATACTACAGGGCTGTTGTCATAAAAACAGCTTGGTACTGGCACAAAAACAGACCTGTTGACCAATGGAACAAATCTGAAGATCCAAACTTGAACATAATTTCACCCATCTCATATTTGACTAGGGGGCCAAGAAGATACAATGGAGGAAAGACAGCATCTTCAGCAAATGGTGTTGGCAAAACTGGATCACCACTTGTAAAAGAATAAAATCAAACCCCTACCTCTCACCCTGTACAAAAGTCACCTCCAAATGGATCAAAGACCTCAACGTACACCTCCAAATGGATCAAAGACCTCAACGTGAAACCTGAAACTGTGAAGGAGATAGAAATAAAAGTTGCCAGCAACCTACAAGACATAGGTGTAGGAAAAGACTTTCTAAATCAGACAGCAGCTGTGCAGGAAATAAGGTGCACAACTGACAAGTGGGACCTCATTAAACTCAAAAGCTTCAGCCGGGCATGGTGGCACACGCCTTTAATCCTAGCACTCAGGAGGCAGAGGCAGGCGGATCTTTGTGAGTTCAAGGCCAGCCGGTCTACAGAGAGAGTTCCGGGACAGCTGGGAATACAGGGAGACCCTGTCTCAAAAAGACAAAAAAAAAAAACTCTCAAAAGCTTCTGTACAGTGAAAGCAACAATCAGGGATGTGAAGAGAAAACCTACAGAGTGGGAGAAAACCTTCACTGCTGATACATCTATAAACTACTCAAGTAACAAAGAAAGAAAACAAATGATTCACTCAAAAGATGGAGTAAAGAACTGAAGAGACTTTACAAGTGAGGAATTAGACATGGCTGAGACAACACCTTAAAAAGTGTTCAACATTGCTAATAATTAAGGAAATGCAACTTAACACCACTTTAAGTGGGCTGGAGAGATAACTTGGCAGTTAAGAGCACCGACTGCTCTTGCAGAGGACTGGGGTTCAATTCCCAGCACCCACGTGGCGGCTGAGAACTGTCTTTAACTCCAGTCCCAGGGGAATCCGACACTGTCTTCTGACCTCCACAGCATGGCATGACATGGGTGCACCAACTTACATGCAGACAGTACACTCATACACATAAAAATAAAAAATTTTTTAAAACCCTTGCCGCCAGGCATGGTGGCACATGCCTTTAATCCTAGCACTTGGGAGGGAGAGGCAGGTGGATCTTTGTGAGTTCAAGGCCAGCCTGGTCTACAAGTGAGTTCCAGGACAGCTGGGGCTACAGGGAGACCCTGTCTCGAAAAGACCAAATAAATAAATAAATAAATAAATAAATTTAAAGCCCCACTTTAAGATATCATCTCATTCCATTAAGACTGATAAGACTGGCTAGGATTGCCAGGCATGGTGGTGCACGCCTTTAATCCCAGCACTCAGGAGGCAGAGGCAGGCAGATCTCTGTGAGTTCAAGGCTAGCCTAGTCTACATAGTGAGCTCCAGGCCAGCTGGGACTAAAGGGAGACGCTGTCTCAAAAAATACCAAAAAANTGTAAACTCATACAACCACTATGGAAAACAGTGTGGAGAACCCTTAAAAGACTCAAAATGATCAAACATCTTTGTGGATCCTATTTGTAACCACTGTTTATAATGAGTCCTATTGAACCTTACCTTCTAGGTGTCGCAAAGTTTTAATATGAGAGACTTTCTTACCTCCTTTTCATGGAACAAAGAAAAGTATGATGGTAATGAAGTCATTCTCTAACTGTAAATTAGAGCTGACTGTTATAGAGGTTATCTCTTATAAAACTGGTAAAACTGCTTCCTTTAATTGACTAATAGACATAGGAACTGTGAAAAGGATTATTCTCTATTCAGAACCAAATATAATACTAGAGTCTCTTTAAGCTGTGCATTTAAACAAAATATATTAATACAGGAGAGCTCTGATATCAGCAATGGATTATTCTGCCAAGGAGATGTTGGCCAGGGGATCCAAGCCTCCCCAAAAGGTAAAGGCTTCTTGCCTGTAAACTGGGATACGTGCAAGAAGAGAGGCAGTAAGGCCCTGCTGTCGAAGACCTGATGTAAGCATGGGAAAGATGTATTGAGACCACACTTGCAAGTGTACTGTTGGTCTCTGGAATACCAGAGAGTGTTACCAAAGGCCACTAAACCAATAAAGCAAATATTGGTCTCCTGAGTCAAACAAGACTCCTCCATCAGCATCAACTACACCTCACCTGCCTGGAAATACTGTGTAGCAGTGGCAGCCATATGTCTGTATATCCCAAATCTAATTGGCTATTAGCTCTCTCCTTGGAGGAATAACTCATGGCTGATGCCACAAGCTTACATTCTCTAGTGGTTAGGAGATGTTATAAGCCACAGTAAGACCTTGTCATCTTTTACAGAAAAAACGTAATTCGTGGATTAGCATACAATCCAAACATCTGTGTCTATACAAAGTAACCTAACATAATAATTAGTACTGTTTAAATACCTATATCTAACTGCTTGTGCTTCATTAGTAGGATTGAAAGGTTATTCCTGAACAAACTGTCAGCCCATGAAAAGAAACAGCCAGAATTGGTCAGAGTCCAAAACGACATCTCCAAAGAAAGACTGTTTTGCTTCTCATCCACCTGTTCCCCTTTTCTAAGCCTAGGAAACAATCTGTGGAAAAGGGGCCATGGTAAAATGTAAGGGCTGCGATGGGGGTGAACGGTGAAACTACAGCAATATAGACTGGACACTTATTTGATCAACTTGATTGTACATACAAGCCCCCCCTGCTGGATGGTGGGAGCCTTGGGCTGTGTGGGTTTGGGCACAACTGCTTGCAAATTGGTTTTACCTGAAGGATGCTTGTACTCATAACTTATTACTTATTGTTAAAAAATGAAATAAAAGAAAGTATATATATATATAAAAAAGACTCAAAATGAGCTTATTACCTGACCCAGTCATACCACTCCTGGGTATATTCCCTCAAGACTCAGCCTACCACAGAGGTACATACACAGCCATGTTTATTGCAGCTCTCTTCACAATATCAAAGAGCTGGAACCAAACCAAGTGCCCCTCAACCAACAAGTAGATAGAGAAAATGTGGTACATCTTCACAATGGAGTTCTATGCAGCAATAAAGAAAGATGCCATCATGAATTTTGCAGGTAAATGGATGGAACTAGATATTATGTTAAGTAACACAGTCCCAGAAAAACAAATTATGAATGGTATCCCTCGTCTGTGGAGTACCTAGTACCTAGTTGTAAGGCAAACTGAGCAACGTTAATGTTATATTCCTCGTGATCTGAAAAAACAACTGTGCTCTTATATTGTGAATCCTTTAACAGGTTCAAGAATTAATCTACCATTTATTTTCAGACTTTGGAATTTTGGTATATGAATAGAGGGTATGTATGCATATTTTAGAGTAATATAAAATCAAAAGAGTGAGAAAAAACTAGTTTGTCATGACATTGTGTCTAACCACAGTATTTATTTTATGGGAGTGCTTCTTAGTATTTCTTATACAAGACTACTTGACCTTTTGTCCAAGCCTTTTCTAAAATATTAAAAGTATCAGTCTGGCGTGCCATCTTCTGACCTCCGTGGCATTGCACAACACGGGTGTACAGACCTACATGCAGACAGTACATTCATACACATAAAATAAAAAAATTTTAAAAAGTATCAGTCTGGTGTAACTTAGCCTTTCTGGATGCTTAATGACATATTTAATGCCCATACCAATTTGGCTGAGGGACTTAAGGCATAACTTTGTTCCTTGCCCTCAGAGGTCAACTAAGTCCCAGGGGACTATGCATGGGGGCATCTCTTGAAATGCCTGCAAATGTGAGTCACCAGTGTTCCTGTGCAGGGAGGTCTTGGAGATCCACTAATGCGACTTAAGCCAGTGTCCAGTCTATAAAGAGGAAAGTCTGCTCATGCTTCAAAAAGGGAAGCTTGGTCTAGCAAGACCTTACTTTGTAAATGAAAAGCCAAAAGGAACCAGGGGTTCCTCCCCACCCCCCAAACCTGAGTGACCCCTGAGAATCAGATCCTCAACTGACCTTGAGACAACAAAAACCTTGGTTAATCTGGGCTAACTGTGTGGCCTTAAATATCCAAAAGGAAAATATAACCAGAAATAAATAATCAGTAAGGCCTGAGAAACTGTACTTCAGGCCAGGCGTGGTGGCGCATGCCTTTAATCCTAGCACTAGGGAGGCAGAGGCAGGTGGATCTTTGTGAGTTCAAGGCCAGCCTGGTCAACACAGTGAGTTCCAGGACAGCTGAGGCTACAGGGAGACCCTGTCTCAAAAAGAACCCCCCCCAAAAAGAAATTGTACTTCAAGTATAAAACTTGAGATCTTAGTAAAAAGACAAAAAGTATAAAAAATAAATCACTGTTGTTTTGCCTGTCTTTAATTCTTACTGGCAAGTGCAGCTACCCTTTGGCTGTCATTGCTTTTGCCATCCTTCAAAGACATAAGACATAGCTTTTCAACCTTCCAACATGGACTAAAGACTCATGTCTCTCCATGAATCCTCCAAACCTTTAGTGCCAGATGGGGACTGCTGAGACATCCAGCTTGCTGACTGAGCAACTACTGGGGTTTCAGCCTCTTCAGAGTATAGACTGCTATTGTTGGACTATCTACAGTTTATCAGGGAGGCCAGTATAGGAAGATCAAGACAAGACATGGTGCTTACTGGACCTCATTTGGTGACCACAGGAAGGGAAGACCCCAGTGTGGAGCACAAGGGCAGGACTGATGGTTGTTTGGGCTTGCCAAGGAGGAGACTTCAAACAATTCCTTAAGGAAAACATGACATGTTTCACCCTAATAAAGAAAAAAGAAGAAAGAAAAAGAAAGAAAGAAAGAAAGAAAGAAAGAAAGAAAGAAAGAAAGAAAGAAAGAAAGGAGGGAGGGAGGGAGGAAGGGTTGGAGGGAGGGAAGGAAGGAAGGAAGGAAGGAAGGAAGGAAGGAAGGAAGGAAGGAAGGAAGGAAGGAAGGAAGGAAATCATAAACTGAATATGCTAAAACCTGTTGTGCTGGATAGCTTTAGTGTCAACTTGACACACCTGGGTTGAGGGAGCCTCAGTTGGGGAATAGGCTCCATTGGATTGGCCTGTGGCCACATCTGTGGAGTATTGTCTTGATGGTTGAGCAGTGTTGGGAGGACCCAGCCCACAATGAGTGGTGCCACCCTGGGCAGGTTGTTGTGTACCATATAAGAAGGCAGGCTGGGCAAGAGCCAGGAGAGCAAGTCAGTGAACAGCATTCCTCCATGGCCTGTGCTTCAGCTCCTGCCTCCAGGTTCCTGCCCTGAGTTCTTGCCTTGGGCTCCCTGAGTGAAAACTGTGACCCAGGAGATGTAAGCTGAATAAACCCTTTCCTCCCCAAATTGGAGTCAGTCAGAGTGTTTTGTCACAGCAATGGAAGACAAACTAGGACACCTATGATGTCATAATCTTGATATATGTGTGGCATGCATATATGCATATTTTGGAGTGATGCAAATCGGAAGGAACAACAACAACAAGAAGACTGGATCAAAGAACTGACTGAAATGGTGAACTTCTGCCGGAAACAGTAAACTTCTGCATCAAAAATTTTAAAAGAAGCCAGGTGTGGTGGTGCACGCTTTTAATCCTAGCACTCGGGAGGCAGAGGCAGGAGGATCTTTGTGAGTTCAAGGCCAGCCTTGTCTACAGAGTGAGTTCCAGGAAGCTGGGGCTACAGGGAGACCCTGTCTTGAAAAAGACCCCCCCCCCCAAAAAAATTAAAAGAGACTGAGAAAAAGATGAAAAACATGTATGGCAGAATGCATGAGCTCTGGTGGGCTAGGGGGCAAGGAAGGGGGAAGGGGTCTAGATTTGATTGGGAAATATATGAAATGCACAAAGCATCAATAAAAAAATGGCCTTAAAAAAAAGAAATTTATTCACCAGAAAATTGCCACAAAACACGGAAAAATTGTGACTGAACACTTCTATGAATGAAATCAAAGTGACAACTACTTTTTTTCTGGCCTTTTTGGGACAGGGTCTCCCTTTTAGTCCCAGCTGTCCTGGAGCTCGCTCTGTAGTCCAGGCTGACCTTGAACTCACAGATCAGCCTGCCTCTGCCTCCCAAGTGCTGGGATTAAAGGCGTGCATCCCCACGCCCGGCTGACAACTACTTTTATATAAAAAAACCACACAAAATAGACAAGTGACCAAAGCATTAAAAGGAAGACAAGAAACGGGAGTGGAGGGGAAGAGGCTGGGACATGGGAAAAGACTGAGAGGAAGAACCTGCAGGGGAAGAAGGGGAACAGAGGGGAAAGGGAAGGAGAAATGTCACAGGAAAGAGGTACGAGAAAGAAAGAAAAAATCAAAAAAGAAAAGGGCCAGGGAAATGTCTCTATGGGTAAAGTGCTTGGGTGTAAGCAGGAGGACCTGGACCCAGATTCCCCAGCACCCACATGAAGAGCCAAGTGTGTTAGTGCACTTCTGTAACCCCAACTTTTAAGGGGATGGAGACAATTGATCCTAGGTGTTCCCTGGCCTGTCAGCCTGGCTGAAACTGCAAGTTCGAGGTTCACCCAGAGAAGTTGGTCTCAAAAACAAAAAGAAGGTGGACAATGACAAAAGGCACTTGATGCCAACCTCTGGCCACCACATGTGCACTCAAAGACCTGTGCACCTCCATACAAACATACTTCCACACAAGCACACTCACATATAAAATTAAGGCAAACAGGGAAACAGCAGAGAGGAATCAGATAGTGCTATATTAAAGTAAATGAAAGAAAAGTTGAGGAATAAGAAAAGTGAGCAACACGAGTAGGAATACGGAATTAAAATGGCGTCTAGAGGGGCTGGAGAGATGGCTCAGTGGTTAAGAGCACCGACTGCTCTTGTAGAGGACCCGGGTTCGATTCCTAGCACCCACATGGCGGCTAAGAACCGTCTGTAACTCCACTTCCATGGGAATTCGATGCCCTTTTCTGACCTCTGCGGCATTGCACAACACGGGGGCACCAACCCACATGCAGACAGTACCTCATACACATAAAAAATAATAAATAGAGCTGGAGAGATGGCCTAGTGGTTAACAGTGCTGACTGCTCTTGCAGAGGACCCGGGTTCAATCCCCAGCACCCACATGGCAGCTGAGAACATCTTTAACTCCAGTTCCAGGGGAATCTGACACCCTCTTCTGACCTCCGCAGCACTGCATGACACCGGTGCACAAACCTACATGAAGAGAGTACATTCATACACATACAAAAATAAATAAAATTAAAAAAAATATTAAAAAAATAATAATAAATAAAAAAATTTTTTAATGGCATCTAAAAGTAAGGAAGACAGACAAATGAGCTTGAACATATGAAGAGGTCCATGAAATTAAAAGAAAAGAATGCAGGGGCTGGAGAGATGGCTCAGAGGTTAAGGGTACTGGCGGCTGTTCTTGGAGAGGACCTGGATTCAGTTCTCAGCACCCATACGGCAGCTAACAGTGAATGGTCCCAAGCTCCAGTTCCAGGGTACCTGATGCCCTCTCTGGACACCATTCAGTGCTGGCTCTATTTTCCTTTGAGCTTAGCCCAGGCTACCCTGAAGTAAAACTTATCCCACAGTGCCTAAAACCTTGTGGTCTCTTTACGTGTCTAGGGGAGTGCGTCATAACCTAACAGAAATGAAGCAAAAAATGATAGAAAAATAAAATCTATGAAGAAAAGGAAAAGGACCTATGCAAGTTTTAGGCCAACTTAATTATAGAGAAAAACAAGAGAAACAAACGTTAAAAATAAACAATAATAAAGAGGAAATAATTATAAATGCAGAAAAAGTGAAAGAATAATGAAACTTAACTCATTCAATTCTATGTATCTTGAACATTTCAATAAAATGAAGAATGTCCTAGAAAAGGCTCCCCGCACTTGGAAGTCTGAGGCAGAAAGAGGTCTGTGAGGTCAAGGTTGACATGGGCTGCTACACAGTGAATAGGAGGCGTTACCAGAACTTCAGGTAAAAGAAAAAAACTGAATCAAACCAACAATGACAGAATAGTTGTCAAACTGCCACTTCCCAGTCTTCCAACCTCAAAATGGGCCCAGGGAGTCCCTGGAGGATTTCTAGGAGCAGCCCTGTCCAGGGCTGCTGCTGGCATCCCAGAATACAGTAGAAGAAGCCATTTGCTTCTTTTTTTTTTTTTTTTTTTTTTTTTTGTCCTTTTGAGACAGTGTCTCCTCTGTAAGCCCCAGGCTGTTCTCCTGGTAAGAAGCATTGCTTCTTCTTTTTTTTTTGGTGTTTTTGAGACAGGGTCTCCCTGTAGCCCCAGCTGTCCTGGAACTCACTCTGTAGACCAGGCTGGCCTTGAACTCACAAAGATCCGCCTGCCTCTGCCTCCCAAGTGCTAGGATTAAAGGCGTGCGCCACCACTCGAAGCACTGCTTCATATGAGGCGGGGATTCCACCCCGATCCTTCTCCTTCGGCCTTGCTGTCCTTGGCACGGTCCACCTGCAAGATGGCAGCTGTGACTCCAGTTACTATGTGTTCAGAAGTAGGAAGTTACCTCCAACTCCATCAGCTTCCCGAAGCCCTGCCTGGTGTCCTCTGTTTAAACAGGCATAGAGGAACATATGGCCACTTGTAGCTACAAGGAATGCGGGCCAATGCAAGCTACTTTACCATCTTGAGTAAAACCATGGTTTTTGCAGGTACAGGAGGCTCAGTTAAATCTGAATTTCAGATAAAAGTTAGAATATCCTTATACTAAAAAAAAAATCTTTTTCTCACTATTAAAGTTAAAATTTAGGGGTCTGGAGAGATGGCTCAGGGGTTAAGAGCACTTACTGCTCTTACAGAAGATGTGAGTTCAGTTCCCAGCACTTACACTGCATGGCTCACAACAAAATGTAACTCCAGCTGCAGGGGAATCTGACACGTCCGGCTTCAGAGGGTACCGCACTCGGGTTACGGATAGCCCGCATCTATTCACAGACACACATACAGATAATTTAAAAAATAAACTACTATTTCACTAAGTATCTAGGTTTCATTTTTGTTTTGTTAAATCTAACAACCTTCCCCATGTAAGACCCCAGTCAACTTGGACCTGGAAATCCCGAAAGTGCTCACCCTCGACCACCATCCCACACTCTGGGAAAAGGTCACTGTTTCTTGCTGTTTGAAAAAACAGATCTGGGGCTGGAGAGATGGCCTAGTGGTTAAGAGTGCCAACTGCTCTTGCAGAGGACCCAGGTTGATCCCTAGCACCCACGTGGTAGCTGAGAACCATCTTTAACTCCAGTTTCAGGGGAATCTGACACCCTCTTCTGACCTCTGCAGCACTGAATGACACAGGTGCACAAACCCACATGCAGACAGTACATTCATACACATAAAAAATAAATTAAAAAGAAAAGAAAAAATAGATCTGTTTTGCTAGGTATTGTGGCTCACGCCTTTAATCCCAGCATTTGGGAGGCAGAGGCAGGAGGATCTCTGTGAGTTCAAGGCCCACTTGGTCTACATAGTGAACTCCAGGCCACCTTGGTCAAAAAGACCAAAAAAAAAGATGTTTTAAGATCAATTTGTTTTTTTTTAATAGCTTGTTTTATTATTTTATTTATTTTTTTGTATGTGTATGAATGTACTGTCTGCATGTAGGTTTGTGCACCCGTGTCGTGCAATGCCACAGAGGTCAGAAGAGGGTGTTGGATTCCCCTGGAACTGGAGTTAAAGACAGTTCTCAGCCGCCATGTGGGTGCTGGGGATCGAACCCCGGTCCTTTGCAAGAGCAGTCAGTGCTCTTAACTGGTAGGCCATCTCTCCAGCTCCAAGATCAATTTGTTATTATATCTGTGCTGCATACCTTTAGTGTCAACGTGACACACCTGGGTTAAGGGAGCCTCAATTGGACTGGCCTGTGGCCATGTCTGTAAGGAATTTTCTTGATTGTTGAGTGATGTGGGAGGGCCCAGTCTACCGTGGGCAGTGCCACCCCTGGGCAGGTGGTTCTGTGTTGTATAAGAAAGCAGTTGGGGGCTGGAGAGATGGCCTAGCAGTTAAGAGTGCCGACTGCTCTTGCAGAGGACCCGGGTTCGATCTCCAGAACCAACATGGTGGCTGAGAACTGTCTTTAACTCCAGTTCCAGGGGAATCTGACGCCCTCTTCTGACCTCTGTGGCACTGCATGACATGGGTGCACAGACCTACATGCAGACAGTACATCCATACACATAAATAAATGAATAAATAAAAAAAAAAAAGCAGTTGGAGCACCAGCCAGGGGAGCAAGCTGGTAAGAAGCATTCCTCCATGGCCTGTGCTCCTACTCCAGGATCCTGTCCCGAGATCCTACCTTGGGCTCCCTCAGTGATGAACTGTGACCAAGGATATGTAAGATGAATAAACCCTTTCCTTCCCAAGTTGGTATTGGTCAGAGTGTTCTGTCACAGCAATTGAAAGGAAACTAGAACAGCCAGGCATGGTAGCACACGCCTTTAATCCTAGCACTTGGGAGGCAGAGGCAGGCGGATCTCTGTGAGTTCAAAGCCAGCCTGGTCTACAAAGTGAGTTCCAGGACAGCCAGAGCTCAAAAAAAAAAAAAAAAGGAAAGGAAACTAGAACAATATCTATATGGTGTTTGCTTGCAAGTATGTATGGATGTGCTACATATGCATGCAGTGCCTGTATCGCCCATTGGTACTTGGTGATGACCAATGTATGTCTCATTGATACGCAGTAAAATGAAACATTGATATACAGTAAAATGAAACATACCCATTGGATAAGCCTTTGCATGTCATGTTTGGTAACCCCCCCAAAAAAAGAGTTTATTTGGCTTATTTCCATATACAAAGCACTTCACATCCATATATCTGGAAATAAAAAAAAAAAAAATATATATATATATATATATATATATATATATGTGTGTGTGTGTGTGTGTGTGTGTGTGTGTGTGTGTCTGTATGGAAATTTGATATGCTGCTGATGACATTATATAAGAATGAACTGTTACAAATAATGCTTCAGGGGCTGGAGAGATGGCCTAGTGGTTAAGAGCACCAACCACTCTTGCAGAGGACCCAGGTTCAATCCCCAGCACCCACATGAGGGCTGAGAACTGTCTTTAACTCCAATTCCAGAAGAACTCCAGTTCCAGGGGAATCTGACACCCTCTTCTGACCTCCACAGCATTGCACGACATGGGTCCACAAACCTACATGCAGACAGTACATTCATACACATACAAAAATAAATAAAATTAAAAAAACAAACAATGCTTCAACAACTGAATATTATGATAAATTGACCATTATGGTTAGACCCTACTCTGGTCCCTACGGTGTAACTTTAATGCTTTACCTCAGAGTCTGGGCTCAGCCATTTAACTTGCTCTGCCTAATGGGATGTTACCAAACATGACATGCAAAGGTTTATCCAATGGGTATGTTTCATTTTACTGTATATCAATGTTTCATTTTATTACTGCGTATCAATGAGACATACATTGGTCATCACCCAAGTACCAATGCATGTCTCAAGTCTCAGCAGCAGGGACGCCAGATGCACAGGTAGATTATCCTGTTAGTGTTAGTGTCAGTCAACCCTGTTAGTCAACCTCCAAGGTCAGAACAGTCTAGGTGTCAGGTGACTGACCACTGACCCATGAATGAGCTCAGCTGAGCCCAGAAACACAAGTTAAATATTGGTAGCTCTTTTTCAAAATTTTTTAAAAATTTTATTTTCGTATGTGTATGAATGTACTGTCTGCATGCAGGTTTGTGCACCCGTGTCATGCAATGCCGCGGAGGTCAGAAGAGGGTGTCGGATTCCCCTGGAACTGGAGTTAAAGACGGTTTTTAGCTGCCATGTGGGTGCTGGGGATCAAACCCGGGTCCTCTGCAAGAGCAGTCGGCGCTCTTAACCACTAGGCCATCTCTCCAGCCCCATATTGGTAGTTCTTTTAAACCACTAAATTGGGGCGGTGGAGGTATGGATAGATACCCAAGCAAAACTAACTGGCACACATATTATACAGGATACAGGAAAATGTGGGTTCCTACTCCCATTTTATGTGTGTGTGTCCATGTCCGCGTCCGTGTCCGTGTCCGTGTGTGTGTGTGTGTGTGTGTGCACAATTTTACCCTGAACATCCCTAATATGGTTTCTCTGCAAGTTTTTTTTTTTTGGTCCTTTTGAGACAGGGTCTCCCTGTAGCTCTGGCTGTCCTGGAACTCACTCTGTAGACCAGGCTGGCCTCCAACTCACAGAGATCCGCGTGCCTCTGCCTCCCAAGCGCTAGGATTAAAGGCGTGCGCCACCACGCCTGGCATTTATTTATTTTTGTATGTGTATGAATGTACTGTCTGCATGCAAGTCTGTGCACCCGTGTCGTGCAATGCCGCGGAGGTCAGAAGAGGGTGTCGGATTCCCCTGGAACTGGAGTTCTCCTGGAATTGGAGTTTCAGAGGGTTCTCGGCCGCCATGTGGGTGCTGGGGAGCGAACTCAGGTCCTCTGCAAGAGCGGTCGGCGCTCTTAACCGCTAGGCCATCTCTCTCTGCAAGTTTTTAAATCACATGAGCAATCAAGGATAATTTATTTCTTTTTCTTCCTTCTAAATAAATTATTGCATTATAATTTTTAAAAAAGTACTTGCGGGTTAGAGAGATTCAGATGTTAAGGCTAGTGGCTGCTCTTCCAGAGGACCTGGGTTCAATTCCCTGCACCCATATGGTAGCTAACAACCTCCATAACTCCAGTTCCAGGAGATCTGATGCCTTCTTCTGGCCTCTGTGGGCTTTGCACAACACAGGGGCATGTATGCAGGCAGACCACTTGTATACTGGGCTGGGGAGATGGCTTAGCAGTTAAGAACGCTTGCTGTTATTCTAGAGGACCTGGGTTTGATTCCCAGCACACACATGGTAGCTAACAATTATCCATAACTCCAGTTCTAGAGTATCCAGCACCTTCTCTAGCCTCTGAAGGTATTATACACATGTGATGCACTCATATATGTATGTAAAACATTCATACAGGCAAAACATTCATACACATAAAATAAATAAAATATTAAAAACAAAAACAATATATACATAAAAATTAAATTAAGAAAAAGAAAAATAAGCTTAGCATAGTGACACACTCCCGTAATCCCAGAACTAAGGATGCTAAGGCAGAACAATACAAGTTCAAAGACAGTTTGGACTACATAGTGAGTTCAAGGCTAGTCTGAGCTATATAGCAAGACCAGATAAAGTAAAACAAAACCAAAGCAAACAAATAAAAAAAAAGTACTTAAAAAATTTTGATTCAGGGGCAGGAGATATGGCTCAGCAGTTAAGAGCACTGACTGCTCTTGCAGAGGACCTGGGTTCAATTCCCAGCACCCACATGGCAGCCAACAGCTGTCCGTAACTCAAATTCCAGGGGATCCAATGCCCTCTTCTGATCTCTGGAGGCATTTCATGACATGGGTACAGTTACATGCATGTAGGAAATACACTCATATATGTAAAATAAAGTAAAAATAATAAAAAATATATTAACAAAGTTAAAAGTGGTTAAGAGCACTAACTGTTCTTACAGAGGACCTGGGTTCGAGTCCCAGCACCCACATGGTGGCAGACAACCATCTGTAACTCCAGTTCCGGTGGAACTGACACCCTCTTTTAAACTCTGTGGGTGGCTGGGCGTGGTGGCGCACGCCTTTAATCCTAGCACTTGGGAGGCAGAGGCAGGCGGATCTTTGTGAGTTCAAGGCCAGCCTGGTCTACAAGGACAGCTGGGGCCACAGGGAGATCCTGTCTCAAAAAACCAAAAAAATTAAAAAAAAAAAGAAAATTCCGTGGGCACGCTGACTACATGCAATGTCAGTGTGCACCTACCTCTGCAGACCTACATTCACATACATAAAATTAAAATAAATAAAAAAAATGGTCAAAATATTAATAGGTGATTACAAGTGAAAACTTCATGCCAAACACTTATGTATGTATTAAAGACACAACAAACACATACATACACCCCACAATGATCACACTTGTTAAGCATACAATTGTCCTCTGAAGGTCAAGCTGTGGACAAAGCCTTCTTCCCAAGCTTGGCTGCGCTCACTTGCTTACTGTCATCACAGACAAACCTGTTGGTTGGAGCCCCCCAAGAGGGGAAGGGCCAGGAAAAAAAAAATCAGTGTTCCAGTTGGCTTCTCCATTGCTGTGACAAAATTAGATTGCCAAAACCAACTTTAGGGAGGAAAGGGTTTATTTGGCTCACAACTACTCCTGGGTCACAGTCATCACTCAGGAGGCCAAGGAAGGAACTCAGGCAGGAACCTGGAGGCGGGAGCTGAAGCACAGGTTATGGAGGAACACGCTTACTGGCTTGCCCCCTGGCCCATGCTCAACCTGCTTTCTTATCAAACAGAACCTGCCCCGGAGATGGCCCGGCCCACAGTGGGCTGGGCCCCTCGACATCACCCAACAATCAAGAAAAACCCCACAGACGGGCCACAGCACTCCGATGGAGATAACCCCAGCTGAGCTCCTTCGACCCAGGTGTGCTAAGTTGACACTAAAGCCACCCAGCAGTCATGCAGTCAGTCACGCCTCCAACCACTGGTCAGCCCTAGTTACACAAGGGCAAGGGACTAGGAGTATACATGGAGGAAGCTGGAAAGAGGCAACTCTCTTGCCATTTTATGTGGCTGCCAGGATGTAGACTTTCCAGTGCAGCCTTGGTAGGGGAGCCCCAACACTTCTGTACCTTACTTTGTCTTAGGGACCAAGGGAGAAGGGGCCTGGGTGGTGGAGGTTGGTGGTGCTTCCGGAGGAATTTTGCAACACGTACATTCATGCACACTACACACACACACAAAAAAAAAAATGTGTATTGAGTGTACTGTCTGCATGTAGGTTTGTGCAAACGTGTATGTGCAATGCCGCGGAGGTCAGAAGAGGGTCTCAGATTCCCCTGGAACTGGAGTTCTCATGGAATTGGGAGTTACAGACGGTTCTTAGCTGCCATTGTGGTGATGGGGAATAGAACCCGGGTTCTCTGCAAGAGGCAGTCAGTGCTCTTAACTGCTAGGCTATCTTTCCAGCCCCTGGATCATGTTTCTTACCCCTCTTGCTAAGCTCCTTCCTCTGCCCCCTTCTACTTTCATGTTTTTTTATTTATTATTTTTTGTATTGTGCTATGAACTCTACTGTCTGCATGTGGTTTGTGCACCTGTGTCATGCAATGCCAGAGAGGTCAGAGAGGGTGTTGGGTTCCCCCTGGAACTGGAGTTGTAAAGATGGTTTTCAGCCACCATGTGGGTGCTGGAGATCGAAAATCCCGGGTACTCTGCAAGAGCAGTCGGTGCTTTTAACTGCTAGGCCACATCTTCCAAGCCCCAAACTTCATGTTTTTAAAAACTATATTTATTATTATTTTTTGGTCTTTTTGAGACAGGGTCTCCCTTTGGTCCCAGCTGTCCTGGAGCTCCACTATGTGGCCAGGCTGGCCTTGAACTCACAAGAGATCGCACCTGCCTCTGCTTCCTAAGTGCTGGGTTAAAAAAAAAAAAAAAAAAAAGGCGTGCGCCACTGCTTTATTTCTTATTTTTATTTTAGGTGTTGAGTGTGTATTGCCCTGCATGTGTAAGTACACCGGTGCAGAGAGTCAGAAGACAGGCATCAAATCCCTGAACTGGAGTAATGTGAGGCTGTTAGACCTTACATGAATGCTGAACTTGAACTGGGTTCCTCTTAAGAGCAGACAGTGCTCTAACCACTGAACCATCCATTTCTCTAGCTCCTCATGGCTTTTTTATTTTATTTATTTCTTTGAGACAGGGCTCATGGCAACCTAGGCTGGCTTTGAACTCATTGAGCTGAGATTAACTTGGAACTCCTAATCCTTCTGATCTACCTTCAGGTGTGCTAGAATTCTCGGATGTAGTACCAGGCCTGTCTAGATTTAGAAAAAAAAAAAAAATTAAGCTTCCCATTGAGGATAGAGAAAAAAGAATTTCTCACACCAAAGTTGGTATGAATGTAGTTCTTTTTTGGTCTTTTCCAGACAGGGTCTCCCTGTAGCCCCGCTGTCCTGAATCATCTGTAGACCAGGCTGGCCTTGAACTCACAAAGATCCGCCTGCCTCTGCCCCCAAATGCTAGGATTTAAAGGCATGCAACCACCACCGTCCGCCGCCCCTCTGAATGTTAGTTCTTACAAAGATTTCAGAGACCAATAGGCAATTTCTGATAAAAGTGATAATGACTCCACATACCGGTAGCATACACAGAAACTCTCACACCAGCGTACAACAAGGAGACATACAAAAACATTCAGAGAACACTGTTAAATAGCCTAAACATCTGATATGGGTTGAATGGGTCACTAAAAAGTCTTGTGTTGGAAGAAGGTGGGGTCTGATGGGAGGTATCTGGCAGGCTATCCTCAAGAATGAATGAAGCTTCTTGTTTCCAACATTAGCCATTGGTATGAAGCGGCCCTCTTCCTCTTTCCCATGTCTGTGGGCCCTTCTGCTCTGAGGCCCTCACCAGAAGCTGAGGAGATATCAGCACCATGCTTTGGGCTTCTGATACCCTAGAACAGAGAGCAAAAAAACTTTTCTTATAATTACTAGTGTCGGTGCTACCTGGGAGCTAAGAAGATCGCCTGGGTAAATAGGAACTGCCCCCTAAAACAAAAAGGAAAAAAAATGACATGACTATAGCGATTGGTCAAATGATCCCTTAGTATACGCAAGGCTCTAGACCCAACCCCAGCACCCCCAAATAAGTAAATAATACTAGTCTCAAGTATTCTTTTATGACAACAGAAAATACACTAGACACTGGAGTACCTTTTCTGTGCTGTGTAAAACACCATGACCAAGAACTTATAAAGAAGGTTTATTTGAGCTTACATTGACGGTTCAGGGAATTAGAGCCATGGGTGGGAAGCTGGCACTGGGCTGGGGTAGAAGACACGGGTCACATCTCAAAATGAGCACAGGAAGCAGAAGAAGCGACTGGAGACCACAAATTGTTAAACTACTAAGCCTGCCCCCAGTGACATACTGTCCTCTTAGCACGCCACACCTTCAAGACTCCAAAAACAACCGTGCCACCAACAGGAGACAAAATGTCTGAATACTTAAAGCCTAGGTGGGACACTCATTCAAACCACCACATCCACTCCCTGGCCCCCTAGCTCCTGACCATATAAAAATGCAAAACGCAATTTAGTCCAACCAAAATTAAAAGTCCCCATATTCTTTATGCAGTTTCAATGCCATCGCAAAAGTCTACAGTCCAAATTCCTTCTGAGACTCAAGGCAATCATCTGTAACTGTAAGTTTCTGTAAAATCAAAAGGCAAAATTACAAACTCCCAATGTAACATGGAACTGAATACACATTCTTCCAAAAGGGAGGAATAGAGGCATAGTGAGGAAATACTGACCAAACAAGACCAAACCAGCAGGGCAAACTTTCCCAAGTCCATTTTTTTTAAGCTCCATGTGCAACTCTGGGCCTTGACTTCCAAAGGGCTTTAGATGGCTCACATCCTCTCCAGGCTTTTCTTTTTGCTTGCCTACATCTCTCTCTTGGCTGGTACACTCCCTGTATGCACTCTCCTTGGCAAAAATCTCACAGGTCTGGCATCTGACCTGTCTTCGTTGGGGTCTCTCTGCCAAACCAGGCTTCACATTCAAGCTTCATTAGCAATGGCCTTTGGCCTTCTTTATTCAGAGATGCCCCTGCTGCAATCTGCCTGGCCTCTGATGGCTCGCGAAACCGTGGGAAGGAAGAAGGAGGAAAGAAGACTAGTGACGGGATGGGAAAAAAGAAAAAAAGGGAAAGCAGAGGGGGGGGGAAGGGAGGGAACAGGGAATAGGAAGAAGGGAGAAAAAAAAAAAGATGAAACAAAAAAGAATAAAAAAAAAAAAAGGGAAGGGAGGAAGAAACGATGACCCTTTCCTCTTGCAAACTTCATGCCTCTAAAGCCAGCACCAGTGAAGAAAATGCCAAATCTGGCTGCAAGTTCGATGGACTCTCTCTCTACTTTAACCACATTTGCAATTTTTCTCTGCCCTGGACTTGTTGAAGTAGAAAACGCTTTCAGTATTTTCTTCAAAAGTTGGAGGATTAGCTGTGGTGTGTAGTCTTGCCCTGAAGGTATGATTCTGTTGTTTAATTGTAAATCCCGAGGCCTCTCCTTAATCCAGTTAATCTCACCTGTTCTCATTGTTTACTGTAAATATCTAGCCCTCTCCTTAATCCCTTTAGTCTCCTTATGAAAGGGAGCTTCTCCTCACATGCCTTGGCCACACCTTATCTTCCTAGTGTACTTTTATCAGATCAAAACTGTATCATTCTGCATTTTCTTTCTGCCCCATTTGCTCTTTTTCACTGTAGATTGTAAAATATCACCATTAAAGCCACAACACCATTTCTATGTTGGCTGTCTTGAAATTCCTCTGCCAAAGAATTAGTCCATTGCTTTTCAACTTAGATCCATGGCAAGCATTTGGCTGGGGCAAAACTGCTGCCAGACTCTTTATAAAATATCCCGTTGCTGCCTAAGTCTTTATTTTCCTCTGGAACTACATTTTTTTGCAGCTGAATGCTTTCAGTTTTCACGGGTTCTACTAGAATGGCCCTTAGCTTGCTTACAGTAGTCAATAGCTTTTCTAGCCCAAAGCCAAAGTCTTCCACTTTCTCCAACATCACATGGTCAGTTCTTCACAACAACAGCCCACTACTCTGGTACCAAATTACTGTATTAGTCACTTTTCTGTTGCTGTGACAAAACACCATGACCAAGGAACTTATAAAAGGGAAGAGGTTTATTTGAGCTTACGATTGACGGGCCAGGGATAGAGTCATCATTGGCATGTCATGGGAGGCATGGCGGCTGGAGCTGGGAGCAGCAAGCCAAGGTCCATCTGGCAAAGAGCACAGGAAAGCAAGAGAGAAGCGACTTGAGACCACAGGCTTGTTAAAAATCACTAAGCCTACCCCCAGTGACACCATACTTTCCTCTAGCATGGCCACCCTTCTAAGACCCTCCAAAAACAGTGCCCCAAACTGGAGACAAAATGTCTGAATACTTAAAGCCTATGGGGGACACCATCATTCAAACCACCACACGGACACCTTAAAAATGGATAACAAGGGTACTATAGACATTAAATCCAAGATAATGGTTCTCCCTATAGGAGAGAGAAGGAGATGTAGTTGGGGAGGGGTGCACCAGAGGCCTTATTGTGTGTTTATATTAAGTGTGAGTGGGGTATGGGTATGTAGCAATTTGTGTCCTTTCCATGTGTCTGGAAGTGTGTATAAAATATTAACTGTATAAAAGCAATAAACTACAGATAAGCCACAAGGAGGATCCCAAAGGTTATGATGATGAAACCAGCTTACAGGCTTAAGTCTTTCATCATGAAAATGGAGTTGCACCCCAGCTCAAACCACACCCTGAGAATCAATCACTCAGTCTCCCCTCACGGTAACTGTCTTTTACTGATACACAGAATGGAGGGAAAGCAGAATAAAGCCTTAAGAGGGCAGCAGTGACTGCTAATGGCTAAACAGAAAAAAACCAGAAAAGACTGTGGCCCCTCCCCCTGAGGACCACCTGGAATGTTCTCTTTTATTTCCTGGAGAAATACTATATTGTGATTGCTAAGTCAGCGTGTCCTCAGAGCACACATGAAGTTGTCTCTATTTTCTGCACATTTTACACACACATGGAGGAAACCCTGTGATGGCAGTTAACGTTGCAGTGTTCCAAATTTACTTTAATAAGAAAAATGCCCAGATCCATAATGAATAAGGCAGAGAAACCTCATTTCTTCTGTTTTCTTCCCTAATGCTCCCTGCTCCAATGCTAGGTAGGTCACAGCTGCATTAAAATGCAGAACAAAGTCCAGGCCATGGGCAGGAATCCAGCTTTCTCTAGGTCAGAAGGTACCAAGAGAAAGTTCTCAGGTTTTACTGTTGACTTATTAACGAACTGTCCCCATGGCTCCAAAATATAAACCTGCTTTCCACTAATTATGCTTCAAGCCTTAGTACAAGATGACACAATCCAAACATTTAATGAGAAGCAAACAAAATAAATGAACCTGTTATTTAACCAACCATTTTTATTACACTATTTCATGTCTTATTTCGTTGCTGTTAACATTATTTACTGCAGGATAGTTTCAGATTGGTTTTTTTATTTATTTGTTTGTTTGTTTGTTTGTTTTTTGGTCTAGAACCGTCTTTAACTCCAGTTCCAGGGGGAATCTGACACCCTCTTCTGACCTCCCACGGCAGCCAACACAGGTGACAAACCCTACAATCAGTACAGTACATTCATACACATAAAAAAATTACAAATTTACAAAAACAGATATATGTTTTATTTTTATCATTTGTGGTGTGGAGGGGGAGTGGCACAACCTGAGTAGACTCAGAGGGAAAACTTTTTTTTTTTTTTGGTCTTTTTGAGGGACAGGGTCTCTTGTAGCTCTAGCGTGTCCTGGAATCACTTCTATAGACCTGGCTGGCCTTGAAACCAAAAGATCCGCCTGCCTTGCCTCCCAAGTGCTAGGCCACCACGCCCCACCAGAGGAAAACTTTAAAGAGTTGGTTTCTCCCTTCCACCATGGTGGGTCCTAGGAATCAAACTAGAAAGTCGTCAGGCTCGTTGGTGGGTCCTTTATGGGTGAGCACTTCTACCACCTAAGATCTGTTGTTATTTACCTTAATAAATAAAATAGTAGCCGGGTGTGGTGTACACACACCTTTAATCCCAGCACTCAGGAGGCGAGGCAGGTGGATCTTTGTGAGTTCAAGGCCAGCCTGGTTACAGAGTGAGTTTCAGGACAGCTGGTGCTAAGGAGACCCTGTTTGAAAAGACAAAAAAAAAAAAAAAGACTAAATAAATAAATATAAATGTCTCTGGTATATTAAAAAAGATGGATTACTTTCGAAGTAGAAAAGAAAAAAGCTTATTTACTTTTTAAAATTTCTTCCTATTTTATTTATGGTCTTTTTTGAGATAGGGTTCCCTATAGCCACAGCTGGCTGGATCACTGTAGACAGGTCTTGAACTCACAGAGATCCCCTGCCTCTGCTGGGATTAAAGCATGTGCCTCTATGCCCGGTTTTGGAATTTAATCAGTATATAATTGTCTAAAATGATATGTTTCACCCTGACATTTTCTTTTTTTAATTTTATTTTTTTTGTATGTGTATGAATGTACTGTCTGCGTCTGCCAGGTTTGTTGCAACCATGTCGTGCAATGCACGGAGGTCAGAAGAGGGTCTCGGATTCCCTGGAACGAGTTCTCCTGGAACTGGGAGTTACAGACGGTTCTTAGCCGCCCATGTGGGTGCTGGGGATTGAACCGGGTTCCTCTGCAAGAGCAGTCGTGCTCTTAACCACTAGGGCCCATCTCTCCAGCTCTCACCCTGGACATTTTCATATATTCTCTCCTTTACTGGTCCAAGTTCCCCCCCCTCCCACTACGTTTTTAAAGAACTCTGGGATTAAAAGAATCTCCATCTTATTGTGTCTGTACCAAAGGGGTGGACCATTTCATCTCTCTGCTTTGTGGGTAGAGAGAAATAAGAGGAGAATTTTGGAAGGAAACTCTGGGTTAGAAATGTTTTCGTTTCCATTAGTTTTGCTTCATTTCAAAACTACAGATTTAGCCTGAAATCCTCCCCCCATATTTTCCCTTCTTTCTTTCTGACATGAATATTGAACCCAGGAATTTATGTTGCTAGGAAGCCCTCTACCACTGAGCCCATCCCCCTCTTTTTTTTCACGGTGAGAGTGTTTCACTAAGTTTGCCCAGGTCTGGGCCTTGAACCCACTCTATAGCCCAAGCCAGCTCACACTGCAATACCCCTGACAGCCCTCCTGAGCAGATGGGGTTACAGGCCTATGCCACCTAGGTCCAGCTTTACCTTCTACTGTTTATGTTTTTGTTACTGAGCTGTGTACACAAAACACTCTTTGCACCAAAGGTAATAAGAGAGAGTTTATTCCGAGCCACATGAGTGACCACCACATAGAAACAGATTTAGACTGGCCCAAATGATATGTTCCATTGTGGAAGAGGCAACATGAAATCTTGAAGTCATAGAACAAAAAAAGTCATATCAAGGCATTTTCAATACATTGGTGGGAATAACAGATGAATTTTAACAAGGAAGGAACCTCTTTTACAGGTTCAGGTATCATAATATTCTTGGTTTTAGGGATAGTGGAAGCTAATGTTTAACTACATTAACACTCCCCTAAAGTTTTACCCAGTAGTCACAAAACAAAAAAATGCTAGATCGGACACAGGTCCATAATAAATGTTAGGGTACTACAAACAGTCTAAGATAACCGTGGCTCTGGAGCTACCCCGTTCCATTCCTCTGAAATCTGGAAGTACTAGTCAACCAGTCTGCAGAATATTACATCTACTTGTGGGGAAGGGGATCGTACTACATTTATTTATCTTGGGGGGAGGGGAGAGCACATGCGTTGGTACAAGCCCAATTTGTGAGTGAGTTTTCTTATTCCACATCCTGTGGGTCCTAGGGATCAAGACTCAGGTTGCAGACTGTGTGCAGTTCCTTTCAGTTCCTCCTGTGAAAACCATCTAGCCAGCCGCCTGAGTCTGTGCGGAATCTTTAACAACACCATATATGCTGTATTAAAGTAAATTTTCTTCAGGAAAAGAAACGTCGGCCCAGCAAAGAAATCCTGCTCCAAACCTCATCTCCTTGCAACAGAATACATCAATATTGGATGGCCTTCCTGTGCGTTTGAGGGAAGATCATTTTCTTACAGCAGTATTCTTTGGAACGTTTTGCTTTTGTTGTTTTTGGTTTGTTTGTTTGGTGTGATTTTGTTGTGGTGGGGGGGGTGGGGGGGGGGGGGGGGAGGGTGAATTTGATCATCTGATGCCAGAAGGCAAAACAACTAACCTGCATTTACGTTTTGCAAATGAATTCAACCAGTTGACAGAAGATTTCCTACGATGAAAACATGAAAGACCTTTGGCATTTCAGTAGTTCTGCATTGAATCACTTGATCACGCCATTTGGCTAGTACCAGAATACTCAAAACCCCCCAATCCACCCCCCCACTCGTGCGTTCACGATCCGGCCAGGCTTTCTGCCTTCTCTGTGATGTGGCTCTCTCTGCAAGCAGGAAGCAGTCAGGCTCTAGCTTTATAAGGTTAGAAAAAGAATGACTGTTGATTTTTAAACATGAATGAAGTATCTATCCACACTGTCTTAAAAGTAAATTCTTACCATAAATATTTTCAAATAAATTTATGTGAAACAAAATAAAAATGAATAAAAGAACTTCAGTTTCACAGAGATGTCTAAATGAGTGACTAGAGGGAAAGCCTCAAAAATTGCAAACTGCAAGTAGGGACATCTGATGCAAGGGCTGAGACTAAGAATTGTGAAAAGCTGTATTTCTGACTTTGGAGAGCCGACGAAGAGTTAATGTGAGAGATGGCACTCGACTGTTATCTCTCCAGGTCCTGGGACATTAGAGTGGACCAATGGGGACAGGCGCAGGGTGTGAAGAACGTCTAAGATCACAGCAGTACGTATGCTCCAGTTCACAGCCTTATGCTACTCTGCACGACCTCCAAGAGTGCAACAGCCGCAAGATCCTGAATCCAAACGGCACAAGACAAGGCGCCCCACACACCAAGGCGTCCGTCAATTTGTCCTCACTAAAGCCACCCCTGTTCCCAGCATCCGTTAGCTAACTGCCCTAGGCACCCAGCCAGCCAGAAGCCCTGGCAGCGGGGCGGGGCCCGGGACTAGGCTCCAAGCCACGCCCCCTCCCGCTCGCTCCCCGCCCACCGTCGTCCTCGAGGAGCGGCGCGTGTGCTGCTCGCGCTGTGCGGACCCCTGGAAAGGCAGAGGACATGGCGGGCTGCCTCAGAGGCCGAGCTGCTCACCTGTTGGGCATAGGCCGCGGCCGCCCGCTCGTCCCGCCTCTGCAGACACGTTGCCGGCGAATGGCGGAGCCGGGAGGAGACTGACTGGAGATGGNAAAAAAAAAAAAAAAAAAAAAAAAAGAAATTCCGTGGGCACTGCATGACTACATGCAATGTGCAGGCACCTACCTACATGCAGACAATACATTCACATACATAAAATAAAAATAAATAAAAAAGAAATGGTCAAAATATATAAATAGGTGATTCACAAGTGAAAACTTCATGCCAATATACTTATGTATGTATTACAGACACACAAACACATACATACACACCATACATACACACTGTAGCATACAATTGTCCTCTGAAGGTCAAGCTGTGGACAAAGCCTTCTTCCCAAGCTTGGCTGCGCTCACTTGCTTACTGTCATCACAGACAAACCTGTTGGTTGGAGCCCCCCAAGAGGGGAAGGGCCAGGAAAAAAAAATCAGTGTTCCAGTTGGCTTCTCCATTGCTGTGACAAAATAGATTGACCAAAACCAACTTAGGGAGGAAAGGGTTTATTTGGCTCACAACTCCCCTGGGTCACAGCTCATCACTCAGGGAGGCCAAGGAAGGAACTCAGGCAGGAACCTGGAGGCGGGAGCTGAAGCACAGGTCATGGAGGAACACTGCTTACTGGCTTGCCCCCCTGGCCCATGCTCAACCTGCTTTCTTATACAATACAGAACAACCTGCCCAGGGATGGCACCGCCCACAGTGGGCTGGGCCCCTCGACATCACCCAACAATCAAGAAAATACCCCACAGACGTGGCCACAGGCCACTCCGATGGAGATAACCCCCAGCTGAGGCTCCTTCGACCCAGGTGTGCTAAGTTGACACTAAAGCCACCCAGCAGTCATGCAGTCAGTCACGCCTCCAACCACTGGTCAGCCCTAGTTACACAAGGGCAAGGGACTAGGAGTATACATGGAGGAAGCTGGAAAGAGGCAACTCTCTTGCCATTTTATGTGGCTGCCAGGATGTAGACTTTCCAGTGCAGCCTTGGTAGGGGAGCCCCAACACTTCTGTACCTTACTTTGTCTTAGGGACCAAGGGAGAAGGGGCCTGGGTGGTGGTGGTGGTGGTGCTTCCCAGGAGGAATTTTAGCAACACGTACATTCATGCACACATACACACACACAATATAAGTTTTGTATGTGTATGAGTGTACTGTCTGCATGTAGGTTTGTGCACACGTGTTGTGCAATGCCGCGGAGGTCAGAAGAGGGTCTCAGATTCCCCTGGAACTGGAGTTCTCCTGGAATTGGAGTTACAGACGGTTCTTAGCTGCCATGTGGGTGCTGGGGATAGAACCCGGGTCCTCTGCAAGAGCAGTCAGTGCTCTTAACTGCTAGGCTATCTTTCCAGCCCCTGGATCATGTTTCTTACCCCTCTTGCTAAGCTCCTTCCTCTAGCCCCCTTTCGACTTTCATGTCTTTTTTATTTATTTATTTTTGTATGTGTATGAATATACTGTCTGCATGTAGGTTTGTGCACCTGTGTCATGCAATGCCAGAGAGGTCAGAAGAGGGTGTTGGATTCCCCTGGAACTGGAGTTAAAGATGGTTTTCAGCCACCATGTGGGTGCTGGAGATCGAACCCGGGTCCTCTGCAAGAGCAGTCGGTGCTCTTAACTGCTAGGCCAACTCTCCAGCCCCAACTTTCATGTCTTTTAAAAATATATTTATTATTATTTTTTGGTCTTTTTGAGACAGGGTCTCCCTTTGGTCCCAGCTGTCCTGGAGCTCACTATGTAGGCCAGGCTGGCCTTGAACTCACAGAGATCCGCCTGCCTCTGCTTCCTAAGTGCTGGGATTAAAGGCGTGCGCCACTGCTTTATTTCTTATTTTTATTTTATGTGTTTGAGTGTATTGCCTGCATGTGTGTAAGTACACGGAGGTCAGAAGAAGGCATCAGATCTCCTGGAACTGGAGTTGTGGACAGTTGTTAGCTGCTATGTAGATTCTGGGAATTGAAACTGGGTCCTCTGTAACAGCAGACAGTGCTCTTAACCACTGAACCATCCATTTCTCTAGCTCCTCATGGCTTTTTTATTTTATTTATTTCTTTGAGACAGGGTCTCATGCAACCTAGGCTGGCTTTGAACTCATTATGAGCTGAGATGAACTTGAACTCCTAATCCTTCTGATCTACCTCCCAGGTGCTAGAATTCTAGGCATGTAGTACCAGGCCTGTCTAGATTTAGAAAAAAAAAAAAATTAAGCTTCCCATTGAGGATAGAGAAAAAGAATTTTCTCACACAAAGTTGGTATGAATGTAAGTTCTTTTTTTGGTCTTTTCCAGACAGGGTCTCCCTGTAGCCCCAGCTGTCCTTGTAGACCAGGCTGGCCTTGAACTCACAAAGATCCGCCTGCCTCTGCCTCCCAAATGCTAGGATTAAAGGCATGCACCACCACGCCCGGCTGAATGTAAGTTCTTACAAAGATTTCAGAGACCAATAGGCAATTTCTGATAAAAGTGATAATGACTCCACATACCGGTAGCATACACAGAAACTCTCACACCAGCGTACAACAAGGAGACATACAAAAACATTCAGAGAACACTGTTAAATAGCCTAAACATCTGATATGGGTTGAATGGGTCACTAAAAAGTCTTGTGTTGGAAGAAGGTGGGGTCTGATGGGAGGTATCTGGGCAGGCTATCCTCAAGAATGAATGCAAGCTTCTTGTTTCCCAATACATTAGCCATTTGGGTGAAGCTGGCCCTCTTTCCTCTCTTCCTCATGTCTGTGGGCCCTTCTGCTCTGAGGCCCTCACCAGAAGCTGAGGAGATATCAGCACCATGCTTTGGGCTTCTGATACCCTAGAACAGAGAGCAAAAATAACTTTTCTTATAAATTACTTAGTGTCGGTTGCTACCTGGGAGGCTAAAGAAAGATCTGCCTGGGTAACTCAGAGACTCTGCCTCAAAACTAAAAATAGGAAAAAAAATGACATGACTATAGCTGATTGGTCAAATGATCCCTTAGTATACGCAAGGCTCTAGACCCAACCCCAGCACCCCCAAATAAGTAAATAATACCTAGTCTCAAGTATTCTTTTATGACAACAGAAAATACACTAAGACACTGTAGTAGTCACTTTTCTGTTGCTGTGATAAAACACCATGACCAAGGAACTTATAAAAGGAAGAGTTTATTTGAGCTTACGATTGACGGTTCCAGGGAATTAGAGTCCATTGTGGTGGGAAGCATGGCAGCTGGAGCTGGAGTAGCAAGCCAAGGGTCACATCTCGCAAAGAGCACAGGAAGCAGAGAGAAGCGACTGGAGACCACAAAGCTTGTTAAACTCACTAAGCCTGCCCCCAGTGACATACTTCCTCTAGCACGGCCACACCTTCTAAGACCTCCAAAAACAGTGCCACCAACTGGAGACAAAATGTCTGAATACTTAAAGCCTATGGGGGACACTCATTCAAACCACCACATTCCACTCCCTGGCCCCCATAGGCTCCTGACCATATAAAATGCAAAATGCATTTAGTCCAACCTTAAAAATCCCCATAGTCTTTACCAGTTTCAATGCCATTCAAAAGTCTACAGTCCAAAGTCTCTTCTGAGACTCAGTGAATTCTCCTAATGTAAGCTCGTATAAATCAAAAGGCAAATTACCAAACTCCCAATGTACAGTGGAACGAATACACATTCCGTTCCAAAAGGGAGGAATAGAGAGCATAGTGAGGAAATATCTGACCAAAACAAGACCAAAAACCAGCAGGCAAACTCCAAGTCCAGTAGCTCCAGTTGCAACTTCTGGGGCTTGACTTCCAAAGGGCTTAGATGGCTAACTCTTCCAGCTTTGCTTGCAACATAAATCTCTTTCTTGGCTTGGTACCCCTCATGTATGCAGCTCTCTTGGCAAATATCTAAAGGTCTGGGGGCATCTCGAATGTCTTCTTGGGGTCTCTGCTGCCAACCAGGCTTAACAATTACAGGTTCAGAAATGGCATATCAGGGTTCTTTATTCAGAGATGCCCTGCTGCACTCTAGCCTGGCCTCTGTGGCTCTCTGAAACCGTGGAGGAAGAACTGATGGCCCTTTCACTCTTTGCAAACTTCATGCCTCTAAAGAGACCCAAAGTGAACGAAATTGCAAACAAATGGCTGCAAGTAACGTTCGGGATGGGACTGTTCTCCTACTTTAACCACATTGTTGTGCAATTTTTTTTCGCCCTGGACTTGTTGGAGTAGAAAAACGCTTTCAGTATTTCCTTTCAAAAGTTGGAGGATAGCTGGGTGTGTAGTCCTTGCCTGAAAGGGGATGATTCTGTGGTTTTACTGTTAAATCTCGAGGCCTCTCCTAATCCATTTCTCACCTTTCCATTGTTTACTTGTAATATCTTGCCTCTCCTTAATCACTTTAGTCTCCTTATGAAAGGGACCCTTCTCATCACATGCCTGGCCACACCTTTATCTTCCTAGTGTACTTTTCAAATCCAACTGTACCTTCTTCTATTTCTCTTCTGCCCCATTGCTCTTTTTTCCACTGTAGATCTGTATAATATTCACCATTAAAAAGCCAAGCACCACACCATTTCTATGTTAGGCTGCTTGAAATATCATCTGCCAAAGAAATTAGTCCATTGCTTTTCAACTTAGCATCAGGGCAAGCATTTGTGGCTGTGGGCAAAACTGCTGCAAGACTCTTAATAAAAATATCCCAGTTGCTGCCTAAGTCTGTATTTTCCTCTGGAACTACATTTTTTTGCAGCCATGCTTTCTTCCAGGCTTCTACTAGAATGGCCCATTAAGCTCTGCTTACAGTAGTCAATAGCTTTTCTAGCCCAAAGTTCCAGTCTTCCACATTTCTCCAAACATCCACATGGTCAGGTTCTTCACAGACAACAGCCCACTCTCTGGTACCAAATTACTGTATTAGTCACTTTTCTGTTGCTGTGACAAAACACCATGACCAAGGAACTTATAAAAGGAAGAGTTTATTTGAGCTTACGATTGACGGTTCCAGGGAATTAGAGTCCATTGTGGCGGGAGGCATGGCGGCTGGAGCTGGAGCAGCAAGCCAAGGGTCACATCTGGCAAAGAGCACAGGAAGCAGAGAGAAGCGACTTGAGACCACAAGGCTTGTTAAACTCACTAAGCCTACCCCCAGTGACATACTTCCTCTAGCATGGCCACACCTTCTAAGACCTCCAAAAACAGTGCCACCAACTGGAGACAAAATGTCTGAATACTTAAAGCCTATGGGGGACACTCATTCAAACCACCACAGACACCTTAAAAATGGATAACAAGGGTACTATAGACATTAAATCCAAGATAATGGTTCTCCCTATAGGAGAGAGAAGGAGATGTAGTTGGGGAGGGGTGCACCAGAGGCTTATTGTGTGTTTCTATTTATTAAGCTGTGAGCTGGGTGTATGGGTATGTAGCAATTGTTGCTCCTTTCATGTGTCTGGAAGTGTCTAAATATTAACTGTATTAAAAGCAATAAACTACAGATAAGCCACAAGGAGGATCCCAAAGGTTATGATGATGAAACCAGCTTACAGGCTTAAGTCTTTCATCATGAAAATGGAGTTGCACCCCAGCTCAAACCACACCCTGAGAATCAATCACTCAGTCTCCCCTCACGGTAACTGTCTTTTACTGATACACAGAATGGAGGGAAAGCAGAATAAAGCCTTAAGAGGGCAGCAGTGACTGCTAATGGCTAAACAGAAAAAAACCAGAAAAGACTGTGGCCCCTCCCCCTGAGGACCACCTGGAATGTTCAAGTTTTATTTCCTGGAGAAATACTATATTGTGATTGCTAAGTCAGCGTGTCCTCAGAGCACACATGAAGTTGTCTCTATTTTCTGCACATTTTACACACACATGGAGGAAACCCTGTGATGGCAGTTAACGTTGCAGTGTTCCAAATTTACTTTAATAAGAAAAATGCCCAGATCCATAATGAATAAGGCAGAGAAACCTCATTTCTTCTGTTTTCTTCCCTAATGCTCCCTGCTCCAATGCTAGGTAGGTCACAGCTGCATTAAAATGCAGAACAAAGTCCAGGCCATGGGCAGGAATCCAGCTTTCTCTAGGTCAGAAGGTACCAAGAGAAAGTTCTCAGGTTTTACTGTTGACTTATTAACGAACTGTCCCCATGGCTCCAAAATATAAACCTGCTTTCCACTAATTATGCTTCAAGCCTTAGTACAAGATGACACAATCCATACATTTAATGAGAAGCAAACAAAATAAATGAACCTGTTTCATTTAACCAACCATTTTATTACACTATTTCATGTCTTATTTCTGTTGCTGTTAACATTATTTCCTGCAGGATAGTTTCAGTATTGGTTTTGTTTATTTATTTGTTTGTTTGTTTGTTTGTTTTTTGGTCTAAGAACCGTCTTTAACTCCAGTTCCAGGGGAATCTGACACCCTCTTCTGACCTCCACGGCATTGCACAACACAGGTGCACAAACCTACATTCAGACAGTACATTCATACACATAAAAAAATAAAATTTACAAAACAGATATATGGTTTTATTTTTATCATTTGTGGTGTGGAGGGGGAGTGGCACACCTGAGTAGATCAGAGGAAAACTTTTTTTTTTTTTGGTCTTTTTGAGACAGGGTCTCCTTGTAGCTCTAGCTGTCCTGGAATTCACTCTATAGACCTGGCTGGCCTTGAACTCATAAAGATCCGCCTGCCTCTGCCTCCCAAGTGCTAGGCCACCACGCCCCACCAGAGGAAAACTTTAAAGAGTTGGTTCTCTCCTTCCACCATGTGGGTCCTAGGAATCAAACTGAAAGTCGTCAGGCTCGTGGTGGGCCTTTATGGGCTGAGCCTTCTCACCACCCTAAGATCTGTGTTTATTTTACCTTAATAAATAAAATGTAGCCGGGTGTGGTGACACACACCTTTAATCCCAGCACTCAGGAGGCAGAGGCAGGTGGATCTTTGTGAGTTCAAGGCCAGCCTGGTCTACAGAGTGAGTTTCAGGACAGCTGGTGCTAAAGGGAGACCCTGTCTTGAAAAGACAAAAAAAAAAAAAAAGACTAAATAAATAAATAAATAAAATGTCTCTGGTATATTAAAAGATGGATACATTCTGAAGTAGAAAGAAAAAAATCTTTATTTACTTTTTAAAATTTCTTCCTATTTATTTATTTATGGTCTTTTTTTGAGATAGGGTCTCCCTATAGCCCCAGCTGTAGATCAGGCTAGCTTTGAACTCACAGAGATCCACCTACCCCTGCCTCTGCTGGGATTAAAGGCATGTGCCTCTATGCCCGGCTTTTGAATTTAATCAGTATATATTGTCTAAAATGATATGTTTCACCCTGACATTTTCTTTTTTTAATTTTATTTATTTTTGTATGTGTATGAATGTACTTGTCTGCATGCAGGTTTGTGCACCCATGTCGTGCAATGCCACGGAGGTCAGAAGAGGGTCTCGGATTCCCCTGGAACTGGAGTTCTCCTGGAACTGGAGTTACAGACGGTTCTTAGCCGCCATGTGGGTGCTGGGGATTGAACCAGGGTCCTCTGCAAGAGCAGTCGGTGCTCTTAACCACTAGGCCATCTCTCCAGCTCTCACCCTGACATTTTCATATATTTATATCATGTACTTTGGTCAAAGTTCCCCCCCTCCCACTAAGTTTTTAAAAGAACTCTGGGACTTAAAAGAAATCTCCATCTTACTTGTGTCTGTACCAAGGGAGGTGACCATTTCATTCTCTCTGCTTGTGGGTAGAGAGAAATAAGAGGAGAATTTTGGAAGGAAACTCTGGGTTAGAAATGTTTTCGTTTCCATTAGTTTTGCTTCATTTCAAAACTACAGATTTAGCCTGAAATCCTCCCCCCATATTTTCCCTTTCTTCTTTTCTGACAATGAATATTGAACCCAGGACTTTATGCTTGCTAGCCAAGCCCTCTACCACTGAGCCCATCCCCCTCTTTTTTTTCACGGTGAGAGTGTTTCACTAAGTTGCCCAGGATGGCCTTGAACTCACTCTATAGCTCAAGCCAGCTTCAAACTGCAATACCCCTGACAGCCTCCTGAGCAGATGGGGTTACAGGCCTATGCCACTAGGTCCAGCTTTACCTTCTACTGTTTATGTTTATTGTTACTGAGCTGTTGATACAAAACACAGCTCTTGCACCAAAGGTAATAAGAGAGAGTTTATTCCGAGCCACATGAGTGACCACCACATAGAAACAGATTTAGACTGGCCCAAATGATATGTTCCATTGTGGAAGAGGCAACATGAAATCTTGAAGTCATAGAACAAAAAAAGTCATAAATCAGTGCATTTACCAAATACATTGGTGGGAATAACAGATGAATTTTAACAAGGAAGGAACCTCTTTTACAGGTTCAGGTATCATAATATTCTTGGTTTTAGGGATAGTGGAAGCTAATGTTTAACTACATTAACACTCCCCTAAAGTTTTACCCAGTAGTCACAAAACAAAAAAATGCTAGATCGGACACAGGTCCATAATAAATGTTAGGGTACTACAAACAGTCTAAGATAACCGTGGCTCTGGAGCTACCCCGTTCCATTCCTCTGAAATCTGGAAGTACTAGTCAACCAGTCTGCAGAATATTACATCTACTTGTGGGGAAGGGGATCGTACTACATTTATTTATCTTGGGGGGAGGGGAGAGCACATGCGTTGGTACAAAGCCCAATTTGTGAGTGAGTTTTCTTCTTCCATCCTGTGGGTCCTAGGGATCAGACTCAGGTTGCCAGACTTGGTTGCAAGTTCCTTTAAGTTCCCTCTGAACCATCTAGCCCGCCTGAGTCTGCTGGATCTTTAACACACATATATGTGTATTAAAAGAAAATTTTCTTCAGGAAAGAAAGTCTGGCCCAGAAATCCTGCTCCAAACTCATCTCCTTGCAACAGAATACATCAATATTGGATGGCCTTCCTGTGCGTTTGAGGGAAGATCATTTTCTTACAGCAGTATTCTTTGGAACTGCTGGGTTGAAGTTTGCATCTGATGCCAGAAGGCAAACATAACCTGCATTTACGTTTTGCAAATGAATTCAACCAGTTGACAGAAGATTTCCTACGATGAAAACATGAAAGACCTTTGGCATTTCAGTAGTTCTGCATTGAATCACTTGATCACGCCATTGCCTAGTACCAGAATGCTCCAAAACTTCCCCCCACCACCTCGTTCGATTCACAGACCTGCCAGGCTTTCTGCCTTCTCTATGATGTGGCTCTCTGCAAGCAGGAAGCAGTCAGGCTCTAGCTTTATAAGTTAGAAAAATGAATGCTGATTTTTAAACATTGAATTATTAATATCTATCACTGTCTTAAAAGTAAATTCTTACCATAAATTATTTTCAAATAAATTTTATGTGAAAAAAATAAAAAATAAATAAAAGAACTTCAGTTCACAGAGATGTCTAATGAGTGACTAGAGGGAAAGCCTCAAAAATTGCAAACTGCAAGTAGGGACATCTGATGCAAGGGCTGAGACTAAGAATTGTGAAAAGCTGTATTTCTGACTTTGGAGAGACCGACGAAGAGTTAATGTGAGAGATGGCACTGAATGTTATCTCTCCAGGCCTAGGGCATTATGAGTGGACAATGGGGACAGGCGCAGGGTGTGAAGAACGTCTAAGATCAAGAGTACGTATGCTCCAGTTCACAGCCTTATGTACTCTGCACGACTCCAAGAGTGCAAAGCCGCAAGATCCTGAATCCAAACGGCAAGACAAGGCGACCCACACACCAAGGCCGTCAACTTTGTACTCACTAAATGCCACCCCTGTTCCAGCAGCCGTTATGCAACTCGCCCTAGGCACCCAGCCAGCCAGAAGCCCTGGCAGCGGGGCGGGGCCCGGGACTAGGCTCCAAGCCACGCCCCCTCCCGCTCGCTCCCCGCCCACCGTCGTCCTCGAGGAGCGGCGCGTGTGCTGCTCGCGCTGTGCGGACCCCTGGAAAGGCAGAGGACATGGCGGGCTGCCTCAGAGGCCGAGCTGCTCACCTGTTGGGCATAGGCCGCGGCCGCCCGCTCGTCCCGCCTCTGCAGACACGTTGCCGGCGAATGGCGGAGCCGGGAGGAGACTGACTGGAGATGGCGTGCTCACGTCCTCGCCACTCCCGGGGCGACTTAGTCCCGCCCCTTCCGCCCAGTTCTTAAAGAGGGTTGGCTGCCCTCCTGTCCGTCAGAGGCACGGTCCCTTCTGCGACAGGAGTATTGCCTTGAGTCCTTCGGCGCTGAACGTTGCTTGAAGTCCTTTCAGGTGGAAGATGCCAGAAGGGAACCTGGCCGAGGGCAGCGACGGAAGCGAGGAGCAGGTGTCTGGTGCCGCGGTCATTGCCCAGGCCCTCAAGACGCAAGTACGACTGAGCGCTCGGGAGGGAAGGTCCTACGGGGGCCCGCTGGGGGACTGGCGTCGTCCTGGAGACTGGGACGCCGACGGGCGGGGAGTCGGGGGAGGAAATGTCTGCTGCTTAGAGCCGGGCGATTATTCCCCCTGTCTCTTGCCCGCAGGATGTGCAGTACATGTTTGGCATCGTAGGCTTCCCAGTGACCGAAATCGCCGTGGCCGCCCAGCAGCAGGGCATCAGGTATATCGGGATGAGGAACGAGCAAGCGGTGAGTGTGCTCACAGGCAGCCAAATGCATTACTGGAATGCATCACTGCAAGCAGCGTCCACCACCTTTTAAAATATTTTTTATTATGCACATGAGTGTATTGCTTGCATGTGTGTAAGTGCACCCGTGTCATGCAATGCTCATGGATCAGAAGAGGCTGCCAGATCCCCAGGAGCTGGAGTTACCAAAGATTGTGCTGAGAATCGAACCTGGGTCCTCTGCAAGAGCAGCCAGTGCTCTTAACCGCTGATCCATCTTTCCAGCCCCTAGTCCACCACTTTCTAACGTGTTGCAGGTGTCAGTCACGTGTTAATCTTGATGAAAAAGTGAGATAGAGACTGCCTATAACTTGCCTGACCTGAGTCATTTGGTAGTGGCAGAGGCAGCATTTGAACTCATATTCTGGGTTTGGGTTGTGTTCAAAACATTTAGCCTTCCTGTACTTATCACGTCTATGTAAGGAATGGAAGAGAAAATCTGACTTCACTATTAGACTGTGAGCTCCAGCAGCTGGTATTGCCAGCAGCAGCTGTGGTGCCTTTACATGAAGGTGCTCAGAGAGCACCTGTGGGATGGGTGAGTGAAGGCCAGGCCAGGGCTCACACTTCTTAATAGATCTGGGCCAAGGTGAAGGATGTCACCCGTGGTAAAGCCGAAACTCATGAGTCTCAAATCCCAGTCTAGTCCTCTTCCCATCGCATCCTGTTTCCGCCCCATTAGGAGCTTGCTTGGAAGCAGGAAGAGCAAGATAGGACATTTTGTGAACCCATTTTTCAGTATTTCCTCGACAACTCAGCTTTACACTCACAGCAGTACTGGCTTAAAAGATCAAGACTCCAGGGCTGGTCTGGGCATGGTGGCACATGCCTTTAATCCCAGCACTCCAGAGGCAGACACAGGCCAGCCTCGTCTACATATTGAGTACCAGGACAGCTAGGGCTATATAATGAGACCATGTCTCAAACAAAGACTCCAGAGCCAGTGAGATGGCTGAATGTATAAGTGTTTTCTACTAAGCCTGACAACCTGAGTTTAGTCGCTGGGAGCCACATGATAGAAGGAGATGACCGATTCCCCAAATTGGGACCTCTATGCCCACAACCAAATTAATAATAATAATATAATAATAGCCAGGCGTGCTGATGCACGCCTTTAATCCTAGCACTCGGGAGGTAGAGGCAGGTGGGAGGCAGAGTTCAAGGCCAGCCTGGTCTACAGAGAGAGTTCCAGGACAGCTGGGGCTACAGAGAGACCCTGTCTCAAAAAGACCAAAAAAAATTAATAATAATGGAAGATCAAGAATCTACTCTGACTGTCAGCCCCTCTATGGTGGAGTCTTGCTTTCTGCTCCCCATGTTGCCTTTATCTGCCCTCTTACCCCATCTTGCATCCCTTTCTCTGCCATCAGATCTGAGCTCCAATACTGCAGAAACTGTGGTTCATTTGTTTTCATATCTCCCTCAGTTCTGTCTTTGTTGAGGCTTTTGTATAACATAAGTGCTTAGTGCATTATTAATTAAAAGATATTTCTTATCTACAATGCTTGAAATTTTTTATCTACAGTGTTTGAAAACCAGCAAGTTTTGAATTTGTGTTGCGTAAACCTTTTATTTTTATTTATTTATTTATTTATTTATTTATTTATTTATTTATTTATTGGTATTTTTGAGGTAGGGTCTCCCTTTTAGTCCCAGCTGTCCTGGAGCTCCCTCTGTAGACCAGGCTGGCCTTGAAGTCACAGAGATCCACCTGCCTCTGCCTCCCTAGTGCTGGGATTAAAGGCGTGCACCACTATTCCCCGCTTGCTTAAACCTTTTACCTATCCCCCACCCCCCTTTTTTTCCAGTTCTGGGTACTGAACCCAGGACCTTGTGCATACTAGGTAAGCCCTGAGCTGTATTTCAAGCCCTACCTTTTAGTTATCTATTTTTGTTTTGTTGTTTTTTGAGACAGGGTCTCCTTGTAGCCCCACTGGCCTGGAACTCACTATGTAGATCAGGCTGTCTTCAAACTCAGATTCACCTACCTCTGCCTCTCGAGTGCTGGGATTAAAGGTGTGTGGCACCAAGCCCGACCTTTACTTGAAATGACCCGCTGCTCTTTTACCTGCATAGGAAAGTGCAAGTATTACCCAATATTTTGCTGTTTTTCTAGAGGCAGTATGTTTGCCACTTTCTTCCTCATATAGCAGACAAACCCTGAGAATGCCCTTTATGTTAGATGCTGCATAAGCAGTGGAAGAGCAGGATATAAAGAATAAATGAGGGTTATTCTTAACCTCAAAGTTGGGAAGGTGGAGACAAAGCATGCCAGAAAGTTGAGAATGATGAGCCAGCAAAGAGCAGTGTCAGCACAGAGCAGGCAGACAGGGAAACTTCCCATAGAGGTGATGTCTGTTCGTGCTGCGTCAAGGTAATGTAAAGGCTGGGCTGGAGAGAGTGGTTACGAGCACTGGCTGGACCCAGGTTCAGTTCCCAGCACCCACATGGGGGCTAACAGTGGTTCAAGGAGATCGACGCCTTCTTATGGCCTCATAGGCATTGCATGACACCAGTGTGCTTAAACACTCATACACATAAAATGAATAAACAAAATTTAAAGATAGTCTAAAGGCAAGGCGGGCTCAACTAGATAGGTAAGCCAAAGGGAGGTTGGGAGAAATTGTCAGCTAAAAGGGAGTTTAGACTTGTTTTTAGTATTTTTTTTTTCTTTTGATATGTATGTGTCTGGTATGTCTTTTTTTTTCTTTTTGAGACACGGTCTCCCTATGGTATATGTCTACATATGTGTGGGCCACAAGTGGAGGGTGCTCATGTACATGTGTGCACATGTAGACAGAAGGCAGCATTCATGCACATGTGTGCATATGCACACGCAGACAAGGCAAGTTGATGTCATGGATCTTCCTCATTGTTTGAGGCGGGATCTGTCATTCACACAGAGCTCACCAGTGAGGCTAGCCAGCTTGCTCTAACTTCCAAGGAGGAATTACAGGTGGGCCCCTCACCCACATTTATTTTATTTTGCTTTGCTTTGCTTTATTTTATTTTGTGTTGTTGAGACAGGGTCTGTCTGTAGCCCCAGCTGGCTTAGAACTCATTCTGTAGACCAGGCTGGTCTTGAACTCACAGAGATCTGCCCTCCTCTACCCCCAAGTGCTGGGATTTTTATAAACAGATGGGAGACAAAATTTAGTCTGTACTTTAGAAATGATGTTCATAGTATTATTAATATGGTTCTAGGAAAGAAGGAACTGAATGACAGACTCCAGCCAAACTTTACCTCAGTTCCTATAAGCTTAGTCGAAGACTTTTTTTTTTATTACACTTCTGTGGTTTTTGTTTGTTTGTTTGTTTTGTGTGTGTATGCATGTATGGAGGTCAGAGGAGAATCTGCAGAACTGTTTTCTCTCTTTCCACTATTTGGGACCTGGGAATTCAACTTAGATCATCTGGCTTGGTGGCAAGCACCTTTACCTGCTCACCCATCTCACCAGCCCTTATTTGAGGGTCTTTAGGTCCTAGGTGCTGGCTGTTGCTGGGCACTAGACAGAAATGAATGATAGTTTTATCCTTGAGGGATTTATAACATAGATATAGAGACATACACATAGATAATTTTCCTGTAATGTGATAGGTGCTTTAACTGATATATATATATATCATATATATATATATATATATATGATATATATATATATATATATATATATATGTGTGTGTGTGTGTATATACATAATATATATGGTACATGTGAGATATATATATATATTACTATGGAACCCAGAAAAGAGTATCTAGTGAGCTTTGAATTTCAGAATCAGGCATAGTGGCTTACACCTGTAATCTCAGATACTCAAGTGAGGTAGGAGGATCACAAGTTTGAAGACAATCTGGGCAACTAAGCAAGACCCTGAAGGGTTTGGGTTGTACCTCTGTGGTTAGAGTCTGCCTAACATGCCTGATGCTCTGGGTTAAATCCCTAGTAGAGCAACAAAATTAAATAAAGGCTTCCCACAGAAGATGATGTCAGAGCTGGTTTGGAAAGGATAGCATTACCTATTAGGAAGAAAAGGCAAACTGGAGATGATTCCTGGGTTTGAGACTCATAGGACTATAGATGGCAGTGCCAAGATTGGGAATATAGAGGGGAGAGCCAGTCTAGAGGGGAAGGTGATGTGTTTCAGAGTAATGATGAAATAATTCAAAGGGAATGTATGAAAAAGCTCAGGAGACTTCAGGAGCATTTGTGCTAGAGAGAAAGGTATAGTTAGGTAGTACTTGATTGGCTTTCATTAGAGTAATCAAGACATTGATCATTTGGCCAAAAAGTAGGCAAATTGTCAGAAAGTTAGCTGGTTTTGGAGCACTTTGTATGTCTGAGATGACTGGTTTCATCCTCACAGCAGTGCTCCGAATTACGTTCATTTTATAGTTGGAGAAGCTAGTGTGCAGAGTAATTTTCCAAAATCACACAGTAGAATTAGGGGAACTGGGATCTGAATCAAAACACTTTGAAAAAAATAATAAATAATAAAAAAAACAGTTTGTCTCCAGACTTTGCTGTCCTCAGGCCTATGGATACTGTTCTGCCTGTGGTTGGAGGTAGCTTGGTAGAGAAGCAGGTTTTATGCCAGAGGAGTTCACCTTCTATGACATGTTTTGTATTTCATGTGTATAACAACATTCTTTGCTATAAGTAGCATGTGAATATTCTTTTTTAAATTTTATTTTATTTATTTTTTTGTATGTGTATAAATGTATTGTCTGCATGCAAGTTTGTGCACCCGTGTCGTGCAATGCCGCGGAAGTCAGAAGAGGGCGTCGGATTCCCCTGGAACTGGAGTTCTCCTGGAATGGGAGTTTCACTCAGTTCTCGTCTGCCATGTGGGTGCTGGGGATCGAACCCAGGTCCTCTGTAAGAGCGGTCGGCGCTCTTAACCGCTAGGCCATCTCTCCAGCCCCAGCATGTGACTATTCTAATCTTAGCAAATACTTTGTTCAATTTACTGTTATTACTGAAGATAAGAAAAGTAATGCTGGGGGGTTGGAGAGATGGCTCAGTGGTTAAAAGCAAGCATTGACTGCTCTTGAAGAGGACCTAGGTTCAATTCCCAGTACCCACACAGGAGCTAACAACTGTCCGTAATTCCAGTTCCAGAGTATCTGATGCTGCCTTCTGACCTTCACAGGCATTGCATGACACAAGTGCACTTACATACATACAGGCAATACATTCATACACATAAAAAAATAAAAATAATAAATACTTCAAAAAGAAAAGTAGTACTATTAAAAAATGTCACAAACTAAAAGTAATTTTAAGAGTACAACCGCCAGGCGTGGTGGCACACGCCTTTAATCCTAGCACTTGGGAGGCAGAGGCAGACAGATCTTTGTGAGTTCAAGGCCAGCCTGGTCTACAGAGTTCCAGGACAACTGGGACTACAGGGAGACCCTGTCTCGAAAAGACCAAAAAAAAAGTACATTCAGCATTTTTCCTGGGTATTCTGTATTTAACCTTAATTTAGCATTTCCTGTCTTCCTAATTATGAGCTAATTGAAGTATAACTAAGTAAAAAATAGCTAAGCATAATACCCCCCCATCAAAGTAAATAGAGTATAAAGAAAGTTTCAACAGATGAAAACATACAGTAATTATGTGTAACCTGATCATGGGAAGCAAACTCAAACTCAGTAACAAAAAAGTCATTGAAAAATCAGAAATTTAATTTAAAATGAGGCTGGAGAAATGGTTCAGCAGTTAAGAGCACTAACTCCTTTTTTGTGTGTGGAACAGTTTTTTTTTCATTGTTATATATATATATATATATATATATATATATATAATATATTATTTATTTATTTTACAAGAAGTTATTTACAAATCAATCTAGACCTGTCATTCCCCCATCCCTCCCCCCCCACCAGAGCTCATGCATTCTGCCAACATTTTTTATCCTTTTTCTTCAGTCTTTCTCAAATATTCTAGATGTAGAAGTTGACTGTTTTTGGAACAGTTCACATTTTAGTCAGTTCTTTGACGCAGTCTTTTCTGTTGTTATTCTTGTTCTTGTTCTTTCCAATATGCAACACTCCCAACTACTTGGACAAAAAGCTCAAGGAGCCCTGCACAAAAAATGCTACTAGGTAATTGGCGCTAGTATCCACAGATGAAGGATACCATTCGTCATTTTTTTTTGGGGGGGGGGGACTGTGTTACTTCACTTAACATAATATCTTCTAGTTCCATTTACCTGCAAAGTTCATGATGTCATCTTTCTTTACTGCTGCATAGAACTCCATTGTGTAGATGCACCACATTTTCTCTATCAACTTATCAGTTGAGGGGCACTGGTTGATTCCAGCAGTTTGCTATTGTGAACAGAGCTGCAATAAACATGGCTGTGCATGTATCTCTGCGGTAAAATGAGTCTTGTGGGTATATACCCAGGAGTGGTATGACTGGGTCAGGTGGTGAACTCATTTTGAGTCTTCCAAGGGTTCTCCACACTGCTTTCCATAGTGGCTGTACAAGTTTACATTCCCACCAGCAGTGGATGAGTGTTCCCCTTTCTGCACAACCTCTCCATCACTTGGTATCATTTCTTTTCTTTTTTTTTTTGGTCTTTTCGAGACACGGTCTCCCTGTAGCCCCAGCTGTCCTGGAACTCCCTCTGTAGACCAGGCTGGCCTCGAACTCACAAAGATCCACCTGCCTCTGCCTCCCACATGCTAGGATTAAAGGCGTGCGCCACCAGGCCCAGCGTATAATTTCTTTTCTTGATCCTAGCCAGTCTTATTGGAGTGAGATGCTATCTTAAAGTGGTTTTAATTTGCATTTCCTTAATTATTAGTGACGTTGAGCATTTTTAAAGATGTTTCTCAGCCATCTCTAATTCCTCACTTGCAAAGTCTCTATTCAGCTCTCTGTTCCATCTTTTGAGTGATTCATTTGTTTTCTTTCATATATACTGGAAATCAATGCTTTGTCAGCTGTATCTGCAGTGAAGGTTTCCTCCCACTTTTTGGGTTTTTCCTTTACTTCCTTGATTGTTTCTTTTGATGTACAGAAGCTTTTGAGTTTAATGAGGTCCCATTTGTCAATTGTCCATCTTATTTCTTGTGCAGCTGCTATCTGATTTAGGAAGTCTTTTCCTATGCCTATGTCTTGTAGGCTGCTGCCAATGTTTTCTTCTATCACCTTCAGAGTTTTGGGTTTCACGTTGAGGTCTTTGATCCATCTGGAGTTGACTTTTGTACAGGGCAAGAGGTAGGGGTTTAACTTTATTCTTCTACAGGTGGTGATCCAGTTTTGCCAACACTACTTGCTGAAGATGCTGTCTTTCCTCCATTGTGTCTTCTTGGCCCCCTTGTCAAATATGAAGTAGCTGAAATTGTATGAGGAGCACTAACTACTCTTGCAGAGAACCAGGGTTCAGTTCGTAGCACCCACATAGTTAATACCAATTGTCCATAACTATAGTTTCAGAGGATCTTACGCCCTATTCTGGCCTCTGTGGGCATTGCTTGACATGATGCACTTATATCCATTCAGGGGAGCCACTCAATACACATAAAATAAAAATAATAAAAGTATTTAAAAAACAAAATGAAGCAACACGTGTTGGCCCTTTGTAAATATCTGAAAATACTAATAAAAATCAATAAGCTTCAAGCCAAGCTGATCAGAAATAAAAGAGGAAACACACAGACTACCAATTTCAGGAATGAAAATGGAGACATCACTACAGACCCTAATTTCTTAGTGAGTTGAAGAAGTCACAGCAGAAAAAAGGAAATATTTTTCTCAATGATAATGAAAGGATGATTATAAAATATCATAAGATAGAGCTCAGTGTTTAGAGGAAATAGTTTTAAAGTAAATCTACTAGTAAAGATTTAAGACCAGTGCTGTGAGCTTCTATTTTGAGAGGCTAAGAAAAGAAAAGCAAATTACACTCAGTGAAAAAAGTTAATTAATGCACAAACAGAAATCAGCAAAACAGAAAACACACAACAGAGAAAAACTGAGAAAGTTAAAAAAAAAAAAAAAGGCATTCGTTTAAAAGAGATTTAAGCCAGGCAAGGTGGTACACGCCTTTAATCCTAGCACTTGGGAGGCAGAGGCAAGCAGATCTCTGTGAGTTCAAGGCCAGCCTTGTCTACATAGTGAGTTCCAGGACAGCTGGGGCTATTTAAAATTGATGCACTGTTGTAATCCCAGCACTTGGAAGGCTGAGTTGTGAATCATGACCCCATCCTGGGCTATGGAGCAAAGGCAAGGACATCCTGAGATAACGAGACCATGCTAAAAGAAAAATTAACCCTTTATAAGATGAAAGAAGACATAAATAATGGATATTAAAAAAGAGAACATTCTGGAGGTAGGCCCTGGGCAGTGAGCCTTGGGGCTCAGGGCATGCTAGCTCCAAAGAGACTGAGTATGTGTGCAAGACCATGTGAGGAACTTTATCACACAAGATGAGTATTTTCCTGACTGTAGGTGCTTCTATATTGATCTCAACATTCTGAACTTAGGATTTGGCAAGTAAGAAAGGAAATAACTGGGGAGCTATGATGGTGGCAGCATGCCTGTGGGCACCAGAGCAAAGTCAGCAGCAGAGGCACGGGGATATAGAGCACGGCTGCAGTAGGGAGATGGCTCATCACTTGTTCCCCCGGGCAGGAACAGTGGGGGAAGATGTGAAAATAGCAAGACACCAAGAAAGCCAGCTGGACCCTTTACCATGAAAAAGAAAACATTCCTGTCTGCAGTGCCCTGGCAGGCAGAGCCCTGTGTTCAGTGCTCCTGAAGAGCTGAGGCACCCAGCCCCCTTGCCACCAAGCAGCAGGCACAACCACCCCACTGTAATCACCCACCCACTGTGCTACATCCCAGTGCACCTCTCCAGCTGGGGTCAGGGCCTGCAAGCAGGCAGTGCACAGTGCGCCCGTGGTCAGCTGGGCCATCATCAGTGATCATCATCTTCATCCTCATCCTCATCATCATCCAGAGGCTGTCAAGACCTGGCTGCAGTTGTCAGCAGCAGTAAGAGCCTGAGAAGTCTACAGATTTTAGAAAATAAGCTAGAGGACACTGGTGTGAAGCTGTTGTGTGAAGCTGTCAAACATCCCAACTGCCTGCCTGCTGTGAGGAACTAGCTGCTTTTACCCACAGTAAACCCCTGTGAGGAATCAGCCTGTTGGAGAACACCTTGGACAACAGGGGGATGAATGTACTGAGATCCTGACACCTGCATCTACTTGGCAGTGAATAACTGACTTCAATGAGGCAATCCAAGTGTTTCTGATCACTAAGCAAGAGAGAAATCCCTAGTTGACAATCCTAAGCAGTGTATAAGATAAACAAAAAACAAGTGTGGGGCTGGAGAGATGGCTCAACATTTAACAGCACTGGCTGCTCTTGCAGAAGACCCAGCTCTGGTTACCAGGACCCACATGGCCACTAGCAATCATCTATAACTCCAGTTTCAGGGGATCTGATGCCCTCTTCTGACCTCTGCAGGCATTGCATGACAGGGTGAACTTACACACATGCAGGCAATATACTCATACACATAAAATATAAATAACTAAAATTTTTTTAAAATAGTGAAAATTTCAATTCAAGAAACCTGGGCATATTCTGACCCAGAAAGCACATACAAAGGAAGGGAGTGGGCCCTTAACTGTGGCCCATCAGTGTGTAAGAATTATAGATCACTGACATTCTAACGAGCTATGATTTTTCTGACACTCATTTCAGATGTTTTATATAAGATGAGGGTAGAAATGAAGGAGGGGTCTTAATATGATCCAAATACATTGTACAAAGTTTTTAAAAATATTTTTATTTGTATGAGTATATTGCTTGCATGTATGTAAGTGCACCTGTGCTGTGGAATGCCATGGAGGTCAGAAGAGGGTGTCAGATGCCCTGGAACTGGAGTTACAGATGGTTGTTACCTGTCATGTGGGTACTGGGAATCAAAACAAAGTCCTCTGCAAAAACAGCCAGTGCTCTTAAACGCTGAGCCATCTCTCCAGCCCCAATATGAAATTCTTGAATCAATTAAAGAGCATTCCTATTGATGTTGAAGATATTTAAACAGTTGTAAGATAACCTGGCTAGCATAGATAGTAAAGACAAATTTAAACATCTAAACAGTTTCTTGAAATTTATAGTTAGCACATCTCTTTTTCTCTCTCTCTCTCTTTTTTTTTTCCTGGTGTTTTTGAGACAAGGTCTCCCTGGAGCTCCAGCTGGCCTAGAACTGGCTCTGTAGACCAGGCTGGCCTTGAACTCACAGAGATTTGCTTGCCTCTGTCTCCCAAGTGCTGGGATTAAAGCCTTGCTAGTTCTTTTTTTTCTTTTTTTAAAATTTATTATTTCATGTGTATGAGTGTACTGCCTGCATGTAAGTAGGTGCACCCGTGTCGTGCAATGCTGTGGAGGTCAGAAGAGGGAGTCACATTTCCCTGGAACTAGAGTCAAAAACAGTTCTTAGCCACCATGTGGGTGCTGGGAATCAAACCTGGGTCCTCTGCAAGAGCAGTCGGTGCTCTTAACCACTGAGCCATCTCTCCAGCCCCACTAGTTCTTAATAATAAATTATTCTTGTACTTGTACTAAAAGGATCCTGATTTGCTAAGTCGCTGTTCTTTCTTTGTAGGCTTGTTATGCTGCCTCTGCAATTGGATACCTAACCAGCAGGTAAACCACAGTCTACTTCATTGTAATTGCATCAGAAAGTTCAGGACATAAGTGTTATGTATTTCAGCTGAAAGTTTAATTGGCTTGAAAAGATTATAGAAGATGGTAATAAAGAACAACAAAGGCCAGGTGTGGTGGCACACACCTTTAATCCCAGAATTCAGGAGGCAGAGGCAGGCAGATCTCTGTGAGTTCAAGGCCAGCTGGGGCTACAGGGAGACCCTGGCTCAAAAAGACAAAAACAAAAACAAAACCCAAAAAACTAAGTAACATTTGAACTACAGCTCTTCATTTGTAGTGACCACACTTGAAGTACTCAGTAACTGCCCTGGTGAGTAGCTGGTATATCAAACTGCAGAGACAACATTGTTGCTACTGCAGAAAGTTCTAGAAGTTTAATCTTTGGTGAGAATTATGCTAATACACTTTACAGTCTGAAAGATTTATTTGTTTTTTTATTTTGTCTTTTTGAGACAGGGTCTCCCTGTAGCCCAACTGGCCTGGAACTCACTCTGTAGACCAGCCTGGCCTTGAACTCACAGAGATCCACCTGCCTTTGCCTCCCAAGTGTTAGGATTAAAGGCAAGCGCCACCACACCCACTACAGTCTGAAAGATTTTTAAGGAATCTGTAAAGTGGTGCACTAAATTATATGGAGATACTTTTTGCTTTTATTTTTATATGTACGAATGTTTTGCCTGATGTAAGTGCATTCATGTTGTGCAATGCACAAGGAGGCCAGAAGAGGGCATCAGATCCCGATGGAACTGGAGTTACAGATGGTCACTTGCTGCCATGTGGGTACTAAAGGAATCCAACCAAGGTCCTTTATAAAAGCAGCTAGTGCGGGGCTGGAGAGATAGCCTAGCAGTTAAGAGCACCAACTGCTCTTGGAGAAGACCCGGGTTCGATCCCCAGCACCCACATGGCGGCTGAGAACCGTCTGCAACTCCAATTCCAGGAGAACTCCAGTTCGAGGGGAATCCGACGCCCTCTTCTGACCTCCGCGGCATTGCACGACACGGGTGCACAAACCTCCATGCAGACAATACATTCACACAAATAAATAAATAAATAAATAAATAAATAAAAAAGCAGCTAGTGCTTTTAACTGCTGAGCCATCCTTCTAGCCCTTGATATGGAGGTACCTTATTTTTTGAGTACTTTAAGATTAGAAAAATTTCATCAAGAAAAAATATGCAGGCAGTACACTCATATATATATATAATAAAAACAATAAATAATTTATTTTTTTGGTCTTTTTGAGACAGGGTCTCCCTATAGCTCCAGCTGTCCTGTAACTCACTCTGTAGACCAGCTGGCCTTGAACTCACAAAGATCCACCTGCCTCTGCCTCCAGGCCAGCTGGGACTAAAAGGAAGACCCTGTCTTAACAATGAAACAAAAATTCCTTCTGTATGCAGTCATTTTTTTTTCTAGCTCAAATATAATTGGAATAAAATATGATGGATTAGGAAAAGGCTATGTGAAGATGACAGGTGCCATATACTTTACAAGAAACTTGATGTTTCTCCTATGTTGATTAAAAATACTTATTTTCGTGCCAGGCGTGGTGGTGCACGCCTTTAATCCTAACACTTGGGAGGCAGAGGCAGGCGGATCTTTGTGAGTTCAAGGCCAGCCTGGTCTATAGAGCGAGTTCCAGGTCAGCTGGGGCTACAGGGAGACCCTGACTCAAAAAGACCAAAAAAAAAAAAACTTATTTTATCAGTTATAGTAAAGACCTACATATCCTTACTTTGATGGCGATGGCCAAGGGGTTTCCTTTTTTTTTTTTTTTTTTTTTTTTTTTTTGAGACAGGGTCTCTCTGTAGCCCCAGCTGGCTTGGAACTCGCTCTGTAGACCAGGCTAGCCTAGAACTCACAGGGATCCTCCTGCCTCTGCCTCCTGAGTGCTGGGATTAAAGGCATACGCCACCACACCCAGCTCCATGGAAACTCTTAACATAATATGAATCAGTTATCAGTATGTGCCAAAAGTGCTTAGGTCAAAGCTGAGATTGTGTGGCATGTGTTTCTTCTTGTTCAGTTGCTAAACTTGATCTGCTATTAATATGACAAATTCTGTTTTGCTTCTAGGCCAGGAGTATGCCTTGTTGCTTCTGGCCCAGGCCTCATCCATGCCTTGGGTGGTATGGCAAATGCGAACATGAACTGTTGGTAATTAAATTATTCCTGCTGAAACTTTTTTTTAAATCATCATTGCATAATTTTACTGAATAGAGCTGAATTAGGGTGGAAATAGTAGGGGAGAAGTAAAAAAAGCACCTCGTTATACCTAGAATCAGAGTAGAAAGTGATTAGCTGGGAAGGGGCAGAGGACCGGGGAGATGGGGTGGTCAGAGATTACAGTGTTTCAGTAATGTTGGATAAATAAGCCTGGAGTTCTAATTTCAGCACAGAACACTAGTTAATAACATTGTACTGTATATTGGAAATTTGCTAAAGAGCAAGTTTGGAGTACTTCTACAACACAAGAAAAGTAATTGTGACAGGATAGGTGTTTGCTTGAATGTAGCATCATTTCACTGTGTATATGGATATCAAAATGTAATGTTGTATCCCTTAAATATGAACAGTACAAAAAGAATGTGAGGAAGAAAATAGAAAACACTATTCCTTTATTAAGAGAGAAACAATTAACATTTTAGAGTTTCACTCTGTGCATCTGTGTTTGTGTATGTGATATTGACATAGTTCTGTTTAAGTAAAGAACTACACATTTACTACTTTTATTGAACCTATGGCCTTGTTCATGCAAGGCAAGCATTCTGCCAGTAAGCTTCATTATTTTTCTTTTTTGAACTTTTTTTTTGGGGGGGGGGTCTTTTTGAGACAGGGTCTTCTTATAGCCCCAGCTGGCCTAGAACTCATAGAGACCTGCCTGCCTCTGTCTCCTGAGTGCTGGGATTAAAGGCACACACCACTATACCCAGCTTGTTATTTTACTTTTTTTTTTTTTTTTGGTCTTTTCGAGACAGGGTCTCCCTGTAGTCCCAGCTGTCCTGGAATTCACTCTGTAGACCAGGCTGGCCTTGAACTCACAAAGATCCACCTGCCTCTGCTTTCTTTTTTTTTTTTTTTTTTTTAGAACTCCATTTCTGGGGGAATCCGAGTACCCTCTTCTGACCTCCGCGCGTTGCAGACACGGGTGCACAAACTTGCATGCAGACATACATCATACACATACAGAATAAATAAAAATTAATAAAAAAAAAAAAAAAAAAAAAAAAAAAAAAAAAAAAAAAGGTGTTTAAAGTCCGGGGCTGGAAGAGATGGTCAGAGTTAAGGGCACCGACTGCTCTTGCAGAGGACCCGGGTTTGATTCCCAGCACCCACATGCAGCTAAGAACCATCTTTAACTCCAGTTCATTGAATCCGACACCCTCTTCTGACCTCCAGGCACTGCACGACACAGTTCACAACCCCCCATACTGCAGACAGTACACTCATACACATAAAAAAATAAAAAAAATTAAAGGTGATAATAGTCCTGGGGCCCACCCAGCCCACAGCTAGGATATGTAAAGTCCTGGGGCCCAGCCAGCCCACAGCTAGGATGTGCAATCTCACCTGCTTCTCACCTGCTACATCTCATCTTGTCTGACATTTCTGCTACTTTTCTGCTCATGTACTCATTGCTAAGCTATCACATCTGAGTTCAGAAGTGGCACTTTCTGCTGTCTAATGTACCTCGAGAATTACAGAGAAACTTTCTCTTGATACTGTTCAGTACGAAGTCTATGAAAATGATAATACCCTTGGTCCCTCAGTCATATGGACTTAAAAGAATTAAGATCTTCCCCAAACTTTCAGACCCTTATGTCCTTTAGTTTTAACAACTTCCATTACAAAGCAGGTATTTGAATTTTAAATCAAATTGTGCTTCAATTTTAAATTTAATCTAATAAACTATTATTTTTATTTTTAGGAAATATACTTGAATAATGAACATTAAAATTCTGCCCCCCCCCATCAATATGAGCGGGGGGGTTTTTTTGTTGTTGTTTTTTTGAGACAGGGTCTCCTTTAGGTCCCAGCTGGCCTGGAGCTCTCTATGAATCAGACGGGCCTTGAACTCACAGAGATCACCTGCCTCGGCTTCCAAGACTCTGGGATAAAGGTGTTGTGTGCCACAACACCTGGCTAAATTTTCTTTAAAATTGTTTTTACATTTTATTTATGTGCTGTTAAATGGGTGGTGTGCAGTAGTCAGAGGATGGCTTTCAGCAGTGGATGTTCTTCTTCCACTACGGCATTGCAGGGATTGAACTCAAGCCATCAGACTTGATAGCAAGCACCCTTACCATGGAGCCATCTCACCTGCCCTCAATTCTCTCTTGCTTTCTTCTTTGCCTCTTCCTCTCCTTTTTGCTCTCTTTATTTTTGAGACAGGGTCTTCCAGCTCAAGATAGTCTCAAATTCACAATCCCCCTGCCTCAGCCACAGAGTGTGTTGGATTTGGTGGTGGGTCCAGCAGAGATCCACCTGCCTCTTGCCTCCCGAGTGCTAGGATATAAGGTGAGCGCCACCACGCCTGGCTTAATAGTGGTTCTTAGCCGGCCATGTGGGTGCTGGGACGAACCCGGGTTCTCTGGAAGAAGCAGTCAGTGCTCTCAACCGCTGAGCCATCTCTCCAGTCCCCTAAAGTCTCCTTTTAACTAGCTAATCACTCTGCTTGTTTTCCGGATAAAAAGCACCTTTTTTTTCCCCGGAGATGAGTCTCACTGTGTCACACTAACTAGAACCTATGTAGACCAGACTTGATTCAAACTCAGAAACCTGCCACCATTCCTAGTATAACCTGGTATCTGCCCTTTTTTTGAGAGCGGGGCCTCCCTGTAGTCACAGCTGGTCGGCAACTCACTATGTAGACCAGGTGGCTGTGACCACAGAGATTCCCCACTACTCTCCTCTTTGAGTGTTGGGATTAAAGGCATGTGCCACCATGCTGGGTCAAGCCCTTGATATACAAGGCGAACTGTCTGTGTTCAGAAAAATTATCTCAGGCATCTCTAATTTATAAAAGTTTTTTATTTTACAAATTAAAAATATTACATTCATTCCCCCCCCCAAAAAAAAAAAAAAGCCCGGCGTGGTTTGGCACACACTCTTTAATTCTATTGCACTTGGAGGCAGAGGCAGGCAGATCTTGTGTGAGTTCAAGGCCAGCCTGGGTCTACACAAGTGAAGTTCCAGGACAGCTGGGGCTACAGGGAGACCTGTCTCGAAAAGACAAAAAAAAAAAAATTACATTCATTCGTTTTTATTATTGTGTGGTGTGTGTGTATGCATGCGTGCACAAGTATTGATCACAGCACATGTGTGATGGGAGTCAGTTCTCTGTTTCATCCATGTGGGTCCTCCGGGAATCAAACTTGTCATCAGGCTTGGTGACAAGCACCTTTACCCACTACGCCATCTCACTTGCCCTACAGTTTAATTTGTTTTCATTTAAAGGGTTTACAAAGTGTGCCTATTATCTTAGTAGTATCTAGCTGTTGCTGGAATATCAGAGTCAGATACCTGAGGAAACTCCTGGAAGGCTCCCATTGTTTCTTGATTTCTTTCAGAGGAACCACCAATTACAATCAAGGGCCTGAAACAGCATTTAAAAGATAATTAAAACACTCGGAGCACAGGTCCAATGCATAACAAAACAACAAATGGAAAAGAAAGAGAACAGACACAGAGAGTATACACTACATCCTCCTTGAAACACTAGAGGTGCAAGCCTTTAATCCCAGATTTAGGAGGTAAGAGACAGTCGATCACTCCATGTTGTTTTCTAGGCCAGCTGGGGCTGCAGGGAAGACCCGGTCTCCAAAAAAACCAAAAAAAAAATTTTTTTAAGGCATTCACCCTGGTTATTATTGGTAAGGAAGCAGAGATAAGGTTAATGTATAGAAAAATAATAAGCATCAAGCACTATGAAACAAAATAACACACACATAATATACATATACATATAATTATAATATTATAATTATAATAAATAAATGGCTTGCTAGCCAGGTTAGAGCAAATGAAGAATTATAATTTTAAAATTATATTTATTATTTTTTCTTATTGTTTTTTTTCTATGGTGTATGAAATGTACGGTCTGCATGTAGGCTTGTGCACCGTATCGTGCAATGCCGTGAGGTCAGAAGAGTGTGGATTCCCCTGGAACTAGAGTCAAAAGGTTCTCAGCGCCACCATGTGGGTGCTGGGGACAAACCCGGGTCCTCTGCAAGAGCAGTCAGTTGCTCTTAACCACTGACCATCTCTTCACTCCCACCAAAGATATATTTTATTATCTGGGCATGGTGGCACAATACCTTTGATCCCAGCACTCGGGAGGCAGGGTCAGGTAGATCTCTGTGAGTTCAAGGCTAGCCTGATCTACATAGTGAGTTCCAGGCCATCTAGGGGCTACAGAGAGAACTTATCTCAAAAAAAAAAAAAAAAAAAAAAAAAGAATATAATTTTTTTTTAAAGTTAAAAAAAAATCTTAGCTAGTGTGGATAGCACAGGCCTGTAATCCTGGATACTTAGGAGGCCGAAAGAGGATGATCACAAGTTCAAGGCCTGCTTGGGCTACAGAAGGAATTCAAAGCCACCCTGGGAAACTTAGGTAGACCTGTTCTCAAAATAAAGCAGAGATGGCCTAGTGGTTTAAGAGCGCCAGCCGCTTACAGAGGAGCCGGGTTCGATCCCCACATGGTGGCTGAGAACCTTCTGAAACTCCAGTTCAGGAGAACTCCAGTTCCAGGGGAATCCGAGACCCTCTTCTGACCCTCTTCGGCATTTGCACAACCCGGTTAAGCAACAGACTTTCAATGCAGCCATACATTCATCAACATACCATGACAGAATNCACATAAGAAAAAAAATAAGAAAAAATAAAAATAATTTTAAAATATATCTTAATTCTTCATCTTGCTCTACCTGGCTAGCAAGCCATTTATTTATATATATATATAATATTATATATTATATGTATATGTATATATGTGTGTGTTATTTTGTTTCATAAGTGCTTGATGCTTATTATTTTTCTATACATTAACCTTATCTCTGCTTCCTTACCAATAATAACCAGGGTGAATGCCTTTAAAAAAATTTTTTTTTGGTTTTTTTGAGACAGGGTCTCCCTGCAGCCCCAGCTGGCCTAGAACTCAACTATGGAGTGATCTGACTGTCTCTGCCTCCTAAATGCTGGGATTAAAGGCTTGCGACCTCTAGTGTTTCAAGGAGGATGTAGTGTATACTCTCTGTGTCTGTTCTCTTTCTTTTCCATTTGTTGTTTGTTATGCATTGGACACTGTGCTCCGAGTGTTTTAATTATCTTTTTAAAATGACTGTTTCAGGCCCTTGATTGTAATTGGTGGTTCCTCTGAAAGAAATCAAGAAACAATGGGAGCCTTCCAGGAGTTTCCTCAGGTATCTGACTCTGATATTCCAGCAACAGCTAGATACTACTAAGAGTAATAGACACACTTTGTAAACCCTTTAAAATGAAAACAAATTAAACTGTAGGGCAAGTGAGATGGCTTAGTGGGTAAAGGTGCTTGTCACCAAGCCTGATGACAAGTTTGATTCCCAGGACCCACATGGATGAAACAGAGAACTGACTCCCATCACACATGTGCTGTGATCAATACTTGTGCACGCATGCATACACACACACCACACCAATAATAAACGAATGAATGTAATTTTTTTTTTTTTGGTCTTTTCGAGACAGGGTCTCCCTGTAGCCCCAGCTGTCCTGGAACTCACTCTGTAGACCAGGCTGGCCTTGAACTCACAAAGATCTGCCTGCCTCTGCCTCCCAAGTGCTAGAATTAAAGGTGTGTGCCACCACGCCCGGCTTTTTTTTTTTTTGGGGGGGGGAATGAATGTAATATTTTTAATTTGTAAAATAAAAAACTTTTATAAAATTAGAGATGCCTGAGATAATTTTTCTGAACAAGACAGTATCGCCTTGTATATCAAGGGCTTGACCCAGCATGGTGGCACATGCCTTTAATCCCAACACTCAAGAGGCAGAGGTAGGGGGAATCTCTGTGAGATCAAGGCCAGCCTGGTCTACATAGTGAGTTGCAGACCAGCTGTGACTACAGGGAGGCCCAGTCTCAAAAAAAGGGCAGATACCAGGTTATACTAGGAATGGTGGCAGGTTTCTGAGTTTGAATCAAGTCTGGTCTACATAGGGGTTCTAGCTAGTGTGACACAGTGAGACTCATCTCAGGGGAAAAAAAGGTGCTATTTTATCCGGAAAACAAGCAGAGTGATTAAGCTAGTTAAAAGGAGACTTAGGGGACTGGAGAGATGGCTCAGCGGTTGAGAGCACTGACTGCTCTTCCAGAGAACCCGGGTTCGATTCCCAGCACCCACATGGCGGCTAAGAACCATCTTTAAGCCAGGCGTGGTGGCGCTCACCTTTAATCCTAGCACTCGGGAGGCAAGAGGCAGGTGGATCTCTGTGACCCACACCAATAATCCCAACACTTCTGTGGCTGAGGCAGGGGGATTGTGAGTTTGAGACTATCTTGAGCTAGGAAGACCCTGTCTCAAAATAAAAGAGAGCAAAAAGGAGAGGAAGAGGGGCAAAGAAAGAAAGCAAGAGAGAATTGAGGGCAGGTGAGATGGCTCCATGGATAAAGGGTGCTTGCTATCAAGTCTGATGGCTTGAGTTCAATCCCTGCAATGCCGTAGTGGAAGAAGAACATCCACTGCTGAAAGCCATCCTCTGACTACTGCACACCACCCATATACAGCACATAAATAAATGTAAAAACAATTTTAAAGAAAATTTAGCCAGGTGTGGTGGCATACAACACCTTTAATCCCAGTTCTTGGGAAGCAGAGGCAGGTGGATCTCTGTGAGTTCAAGGCCAGTCTGATTTACATAGAGAGCTCCAGGCCAGCTGGGACTAAAGGGAGACCCTGTCTCAAAAAAACAACAACAAAAAAACCCACCCCAGCCTATATTGATGGGGGGGGGGCAGAATTTTAATGTTCATTATTCAAGTATATTTTCCTAAAAATAAAAATAATAGTTTATTAGATTAAATTTAAAATTGAAGCACAATTTGATTTAAAATTCAAATACCTGCTTTGTAATGGAAGTTGTTAAAACTAAAGGACATAAGGGTCTGAAAGTTTGGGGAAGATCTTAATTCTTTTAAGTCCATATGACTGAGGGACCAAGGGTATTATCATTTTCATAGACTTCGTACTGAACAGTATCAAGAGAAAGTTTCTCTGTAATTCTCGAGGTACATTAGACAGCAGAAAGTGCCACTTCTGAACTCAGATGTGATAGCTTAGCAATGAGTACATGAGCAGAAAAGTAGCAGAAATGTCAGACAAGATGAGATGTAGCAGGTGAGAAGCAGGTGAGATTGCACATCCTAGCTGTGGGCTGGCTGGGCCCCAGGACTTTACATATCCTAGCTGTGGGCTGGCTGGGCCCCAGGACTTTACACCTTTAATTTTTTTTTAATTTTTTTATGTGTATGAGTGTACTGTCTGCATGTAGGTTGGTGCACCTGTGTCGTGCAGTGCCATGGAGGTCAGAAGAGGGTGTCGGATTCCCCTAGAACTGGAGTTAAAGATGGTTCTTAGCTGCCATGTGGGTGCTGGGAATCAAACCCGGGTCCTCTGCAAGAGCAGTCGGTGCCCTTAACCTCTGAGCCATCTCTCCAGCCCCAGGACTTTACACCTTTTTTTTTTTTTTTTTTTTTTTTTTTTTTTTTTTTTTTTTTTTTTTTTTTTTTTTTTTTTTTTTTATTAAATTTTTTATTTATTTCGTATTGGTGAGAATGTAATGTCTCATGCAGTTTTGTGCACCCGTGTCGTGCAACGCCGAGAGGTCAGAAAGGGTATCGGATTCCCCAGAACTGGAGTTCTCCTGGAATTGGAGTTTCAGACGGTTCTTAGCCGCCATGTGGGTGCTGGGGATCGAACCGGCGTCTCTGTAAGAGCGGTCGGCGCTCTAAACCGCAGGCTCTCTCTCCAGCCCAACTTTACACCTTTTAATAGACATTATCAGCTTCCATTCACCAGCAGTTTGTGAGAATACCTGTTTTTCTGTATTGTGGTACATGGTGTGTATTATCAAACTTGCTGATTTTGCTGTTTGAGAATTTAAAAATGGTATATTGTTTTGTTTCCTGAATCATTTTAAGGAATTTGATTGTGATTGAATAGGCATTAGTTATTAAAAGGAACAAATTTCTCTCTTGTCTCTAATATAATAGGAACTAATGACTTGATATTTTGTCTTTCTTTACAAGAGTAATATGATTGTTAGCTCCATTGTAAATGATTTTCATTTTCTATGTAGGTTGAAGCTTGTCGATTATACAGCAAGTTCTCTGCCCGGCCAAGCAGCATTCAGCATATTCCTTTTGTTATTGAAAAGGTACAGTAATTCCCTGTACTCAGGAGGCAGAGGGAGTTGGATCTCTATGAGCTCAAGGATACCCTGGTCTACATACATAGTGAGTTCCAGGCCAGCTGGGGCTACAAGGAGACCCTGTCTCAAAAAGAGACAAAGACAAAAAAGAAAAAAGAAAAGAAAAGAACAAGGTACAGTGTTTACTAAAGCTGCCCTGGGAGCTAGACCACGGGCTCATACATGCCCGGCACGTGCTCATAGTCCAGCCACACCTCCAGCACTGGTATTTTTATTCTTTTTTTTTTTTTTTTTTTTTTTTTTTTTTTTGTATGTGTATGAATGTATTGTTTGCATGCAGGTCTGTGCACCCATGTCGTGCAATGCCGCGGAGGTCAGAAGAGGGTCTCAGATTCCCCTGGAACTGGAGTTCTCCTGGAATTGGAGTTACAGACGGTTCTTAGCCGCCATGTGGGTGCTGGGGATCGAACCCGGGTCCTCTGCAAGAGCGTCGGTGCTCTTAACCGCTAGGCTATCTCTCCAGCCCCCATGTATTTTTATTCTTAATGGAATGACAGTTAAGAATATTTTCAGGCTTTTAATGTTGTTAAAGAAAAGCTATTTACATTCTAACATTCACTGTCATTACACTTACTTAGAGACACAGAGACAAAATAAGTTATTTTTGGAAAAGATTCTCCTGTGTGTTACATCTTTAAATTATCTTCTTAATTATACCAAAGTAAAGATAGATGTATAATAAAACTCTGGATCCTCTTACATATTTGCAAAACTATTGTAACTAGTAAGATGATCTTTTAGTTAAACAGCATGTTATAGTGCTCGCTTCAGCAGCACATATACTAAAAATTGGAACAATACAGAGTGGATTAGCATGGCCCCTGCGCAAGGATGACACGCAAATTCGTGAAGCATTCCATATTTAAAAAATAAATAAATAAACAACATGTAAATTAATTTTACCTAGACAGAATTTTGCATAAAATTATATTTAAGCTGAAAATTCATTTATTTTTCAAAGCCAATTTTTATTGAACATTTGTGCATTTTAAGCTGAAAAATTATTAAACTCAAATTGATGAGTTACAGAAATAGTTTGACTCATGTTACAGTGTCACCATTTCTGAAAGCTCTGCCAAATCATTAGGACCAGGAGACAAGTGGAAGTCCACGCTGCAGTGTGAAAACACAGCACAGAGCCTAACAAAGAGCTTCCAAGACTCAAGGAGTAGACCATGAATTTTAAAGCTCTATATGAATTCTTTTATTTATTTATTTATTTATTTATTTATTTATTTACTTATTTACTTATTTGGTCTTTTTGAGATGGTCTTCCTTTAGTCCCAGCTGGCCTGGAGCTCACTAACTACATTAATTCTTTAATACCTCCTTTTAAATGAAAATGTTTTTTCAAAATATATAGACTTAATGGAAGACATTTCAGTTTTTTGTTTGTTTGTTTGTTTGTTTTTTGTCTTTTCAAGACAGGGTCTCCCTGTAGCCCCAGCTGTCCTGGAACTCACTCTGTAGACCAGGCTGGCCTTGAACTCACAAAGATCCGCCTGCCTCTGCCTCCAGAGTGCTAGGATTAAAGGCGTGCGCCACCACGCCTGGCTTAGACATTTCAGTTTTAATTATTTAAAACTTTTTTCTCCCACTAGGGATATGTCAAAAAAATTAGTGTTCATTGAAGTTTTAAAAAATCTTTTCTTGGGGGTTGGAGAGAGCTCAGTGGTTAAGAGCACTGGCTATTCTTACAGAAGACCTGGGTTTAATTTCCAACATCCATATGCCAGCTAATAACCATCCAGTTCCAGGAGAGCCAGTGCCCTCTTCTGACCTCCAAGAGCATTACATGACTTGGGTACACTTACATACATGCATAACACTCATATACATATTCTTCTCTGGGTATGATGGTGCAGGCCTTTTTTTTTTTTTTTTTTTCCGGGTTCCCCTTTTTCCCCGGCTTCCCTGGAACTCACTCCGTAGACCAGGCTGGCCTTGAACTCACAAAGATCCGCCTGCCTCTGCCTCCCAAGTGCTAGGATTAAAGGTGTGTGCCACCACGCCCGGCGGTGCAGGCCTTTAATCGCAGCACGTAGGAGGAAAGGCGGGCAGATGAGTACCAGGCCGGCCGGAGCTGTATGGTGAGACCCTTGTCTTTAAAAAAAATTTTTTTTCTTCTACTTGTGATGAACACAGGCAGTGAGGAGCAGTATCTATGGGCGACCAGGTGCTTGTTATATTGACATTCCTGCAGATCTTGTGACCCTCCAGGAGAGTGCAAATTCTGTGAAGTGAGTAACAGTCATTCAGAGTTCTTTTCTTTCTTAGCTTTCTGTTACCATTAGACTTTTACAAAGAATTTATCTAGCAGTTTATCAATTAATCAGTTTATCTAGCGGTTTATCAATTAATCCCCAGATGTCTTGGTATCTTCTGCTGATTTTCTTTTTTTTTTTTTTTTAATTTTTTTTTTTTTTTTTTTTTTTTTTTTTTTTTTTTTTTTTTTTTTTTTTTTTTTTTTTTTTTTTTTTTTTTTTTTAACTTTTTTTTATTATTTTTTTATGTGTATGAGTGTACTGTCTGCATATAGGTTTGTGCACCCGTGTTGTGCAATGCCACGGAGGTCAGAAGAGGGCGTTGGATTCCCCTGGAACTGGAGTTAAAGATGGTTCTTCGGCGCCATGTGGGTGCTAGGGCTCGAACCCGGGTCCCCTGCAAGAGCAATCAGTGCTCTTAACTGCTGAACCATCTCTCCACCCCCCTTCAGATTTTCTAATTAAGCTGAATCCTACCCAAAGGACTTAATTCTCTTTATAACAATGCTATTATTTAGTAACTGTGGATTTAATTACTAAGTCTAATACTTGGAACTTAACGAATTCCTCATTCCCCCAGTAACCAGAGATATATCCACCTTAAGATGGTATAGGTTACTGACAAGCTTCCTAGTATAGCCAAGAAATGAGGTAATTGTTGAAAAGTTATTAGTACTCAGCATAATAAAATGTTTATCTGGCTATCAAAGCTTAATGATATTCTGAAACAGACATGTCAATGCTTTGTCATGTACTTTTTTTTTCTTAAATAATCACTGAGTTGAAAAGTAAAAAACCTTTTTTTACAGAATGTCATTCACCATTCATAAAGATGGGTAGGTAGAACTGGGGGCTCAGAGATGGCTTAGCAGTTAAAACACTTGCTATTCTTCCAGAAGATTAAGGTTCAATTCCCAGCACCCACATCGAGCTAACAATGTGGTTAGCTCGATCCACAACTCCAGTTCCAGGGAATCTGACACTGTCTTCTGGCCCATGTGAGCATTGTATGACATGGGTGCACTAACATACATGCAGGCAAAACACCCATACACACAAAAATGAAAATAATAAGTATTTTTTTAAAAGATGGGTAGAAACTAGTGCTATTGTGGATCACAAATCTAAAGAGACTTGGGGGGTGAGGTTCTGTGTGTGTATATGAGTATGTGAAACAAATGTAAAATGATACGACTTATTGTGTATACGTATTGAGTATATAGAAACAAATGTAGGGGCTGGCGAGATGGCCTAGCAGGACCCGGGTTTGATCCCCAGCACCCACATGGCAGCCGAGAACTGTCTTTGACTCCAGTTCCAGGGGAATCTGAGACCATCTCCTGACATCCGCGGCATTGCACGACAGGGGTGCACAAACCTACATGCAGGAAGTACATTCATACGCATAAAAAAAAAAGAAACAAATGTAAAATGATATGACTTATTGTATATACATATTGAGTATATAGAAACAAATGTAAAACGATCTGACTTATTGTATATACATATTGAGTATAAAGAAACAAATTCCTGCCTGTGCCTCCCAAGTGTTAGGATCAAAGGTATACACCACCACACCTGGCTTTTTCTACTTTGTATTTGAAATTTTCACAATAAGAAATTTTAGAGTTAGCCTCTTTTAGTGATTATAACATCACTCTTTCCTTCTAGGTACAAGGAGTGCTGCATGCCGCCTCCTATCAGTATGGCAGAAACCTCTGCTGTGCATATGGCAGCATCTGTTATTAGGAATGCCAAACAGCCCCTCCTCATCATTGGAAAAGGTAGCTGAGAACACTTAACTCTTGTGGAGCTTTTGAAGGAATGCTGATTTTTCTTTTAGAGATTGTCTTCACTGTCATTTTTATGTGCTTTAATGTTCAAAATTGGGATAAGAGTCCTTTCATCCACTCAGCATAATTTATTAGTTTTCAAATCATAGAGCTCACCCTTGGACACCCAGAGATCTCACTCTTACAAGAAAATAGCTCCTGTTACATTTCTGGACTTAAAAATAAATGTATTTTTCCTATTATAAAACATCTTGGGAAATCTAGGAAAGTTTTAGAAAGAATAAATCTTTCATCCAAGGAATATTTTAAGTGTATGAATATTTAAGTGCATGTATGTAAATATACCACATGTATGCAGTGCTCTTGGAGGCCATCAGAAGCCATTCGATCTCCTGGAATTGGAGTTACAGATAGTCGTGAGCCGCCATGTGTGTGCTGGAAACTGAACTCAAGTCCTCTGCAAGAGCAGCCAGTGCTTGCGGCCACTGAGCCATCTCCCCTGCCCAGTAATATTTTTCTTAAAATTATTTCCTAAATACAATTTTAATGTCTAATTACATATACATCAGCACTATACTGCCAAATATTTGTTGTTTGTTTAGAGTAGCTGTGATAAGCATGTTTATACCTAAAGTTTTTCCATATTTAGAATTTATGGTGGAGCCCCAGAAAGAGAATAACTAAATTAAAAGGTATGAGGATTTTTAAGGCTTTTGGTTCCTTTGCCAAATAGCTTATTTCTTCATTGTCATACCAAACAATTTATATTCCTGTTAGCAATTTATTATTATTGGTTTTGGATTTGTTTGTTTCTTGGGGCGGACTCTCGGTATGTAGCTCCATTTGGCCTCAAACTTGCTATGTAGCCCACGATGGTCTTGAACTCATCATCGTCCTGCCAGAGCCTTTCAAGTACTACTGCTCTAGGCATGCCTGGCCAGCAGTTTGTTGTTGTATCTGTTTAGTGTTCCAAAACTGACACTACTAGGCTTACTGTGGCCATGCTAATCAATTATCAACTACTTAGGAACCAACTACAGAGAAACTGAAAACAGTTTTAAGGGAAATCGTGATGCTGGGGCTGTAGGTCAGAGGTGGAGGGCTTGCTTTGAATTTCCTGGCTGCTGCTCCTGGGGCATGTGAATTACATAGTCGCTACCTAAAGAGGACATGAGAATGAGCAGCAGAATGTGCAAAGCACTCAGAGGATGCCTGTTCTCATTCTTCCTTTAACAAACATTTACTGATGAGTGTAAGGTTATGGCGCACCCCACCCCCCACCCCCACCCACCCCCCGGAATGAAAGGCCACGAGGTCTAATTCAGGGTAGCCGGGGCTAGGCTCAGGGGAAGGATAGAGCCAAGCACAGAATGGCGTCTGGCTTGGGAATTTAAGGGAGAAGGTGGGAGTGGGATTCAGTGAGGGTTGGGTGGGTCGGAAGGCAAGGCAGAAGATTCCTGAGTAATTGGTGGTGGCCTGCTTTAGCATAGGCCAAAGGCTATGCCTGGTACAGCAGGTTCTTGGGCAACATGGATCTTAGGTGTCTGCATTCCAATGGGCTTCTGGAGCTCACAACCTGACAATGAGTGCTATGATAAGGCAAGAATTATAGAAAATACTCATAAGCAATACAGAGAAATAATGATCCTACCCATGGGGAAAATATACCTGCTAACAAATAACTGTGGTATACTCCTTAAAATTTTTTTTAATTTCTTGTGTGTGTGTGTTTGTGTGCATACATTTTCATGCATATGCACGCATGTATACACATGTATGTGTGTGTAGGCCAGAAGTTGACTTCAGATGTCTTCCTCAGCAATTCTCCACTTTTTTTGAGACAGGGTCTCACTAAATCAGCTAGACTAGCTCCCCGCAAAGCTGCAGGGATCTGCCTGTCTCCGCTCTCCAGTGCTGGGGTTACAGATGTGTGCTTCATCACCTGGCTTTTACGTGGTGCAGGGTTCCACACTCAGGCAAGCACCTTCCCAGCTGGCCTTTCTCCCCAGGTCCATAGTAAACTGTCAAGTTGTGTGTGCAGAGAGGGTGAGATGAATTCTCAAGAAGAGTAGCGGCAGTCTGCTTCTGCGGGTGTTGAGAAAAGAGCTGACCCCACAGCTGTACCTTGAAAAGCAGGCAGTGGTTAGTTCCCCAAGTAGACAAGGAGGACAAAGTCCATCTAGAAAGAAGGAATTGAGTAGAAAACACATTGAGGCAGGGCTCAAGAGAGGGCTTAGCAGTTGAGTGTGCTGGCTGCCCTTCCAGAGGGCCTGGCTTGGTTCCCAGCATTCACATGGTGGCTTACTCCAGTTCCAGGGGATCTGACACCCTCTTCTGGATGGTTGCATGTGGTACACTTATATAAATGTAGATGAAACACTCATATATAAAATAAAAATAAAATGTTTTAAAAAAGAAAAATAATTGAGGCGGTAAAGAGAATAAAAAAAACTTTCTGTCTGAAATAAAAAGGACTATTTTTCATCATCCATGTGTGATGCAGGATTTTAAGATCTTTACTGCAGAACATGATACTGAATCTGAAAGTACTCTACACTATTTACGAAGATTCTATTGAGAAATATACTTTAGATATGGATAATATGCTACCAGCCCTGGAAAAAAAAAAATAAATTATATTGGGCTGGAGAGATGGCCTAGCAGTTAAGAGTGCCAACTGCTCTTGCAGAGAACCCGGGTTTGATCCCCAGCACCCACATGGCAGTCTTTAACTCCAGTTCCAGGGGAATCCGACACCCTCTTCTGACCTCCGCAGCATTGCACGACATGGGTGCACCAACCTACATGCAGACAGTACATTCATACACATAAAAATAAATAAAATAAAAATATATATAAATTATATAGCAAAAAAATTATCAGATCTCTCGGGCATGGTGGCACATGTCTTTAATCCCAGCACTTGGTAACCAGAGGCAGGTAGATCTCTGTGAGTTCAAGGCCACCCTGGTCTACATGAGTTCCAGGCCAGCTGAGGCTATAGGGAGATCCTGTCTCAAATAAATAAACAAACAAACAAATAAACAAATAGTGACTTTTGACTTGATTCCTGTACATCTAGACAGTAAATTGTTTTCAATGTCACTGAGGAACATGGTTATTCTGCAGCATGTAGTTGTAAAAACAGATGTGTCTTACTTATTTAAACCCTGTTACAGCTGCAGCATTGAGGAGAGTCTACAAAGACCTGGAGAACTTTAGAAACTCATTCACCCTGCAGGGTAGACTGCAGAAGAGATTTACTGGTGTGTAGAGCGGCGTTTGAAAGTAGAAGGAGCCTTTGTCTTCCCTCCCTTGCTGAGCCTTCCAGCAAAGATAGTGTATTGAGGGAATTGTGGGTAGTACTTCAGTAAGACTGAACACAGAGCTGCAGAGGGGCAGCAGCAGGGATGCAAGATAAGAGCTGGGCTTGGTCTTTATTATTTTTTGTAGCCGGGCGTGGTGGCGCACGCCTTTAATCCTAGCACTCAGGAGGCAGAGGCAGGCAGAGGATCTTTGTGAGTTCAAGGCCAACCTGGTCTACAGAGTGAGTTCCAGGACAGCTGGGGCTACAGGGAGACCCTGTCTCGAAAAGACCCAAAAAAAAAAAAGAGCTGGGCTTGGTCTTTATTGTTTTTTATTTTATTTATTTATTCATTTATTTTATTTCTTATTTTTTTTGATCTTTTCAAGACAGGGTCTCCCTGTGGCCCCAGCTATCCTGGAACTTGCTCTGTAGACCAGGCTGGCCTTGAGCTCACAAAGATCCTCTGCCTGCCTCTGCCTCCTGAGTGCTGGGACTAAAGGCGTGCGCCACCAGGCCCAGCAAAGAGCGTAGTCTTTAATCCCAGCCCTTGAGGCAGAGGCATCTATCAGGTGGATCTATCTGGGTTCAAGGGTAGCCTGGTCTACATAGTGAGTTCCAGGCCAGCTGGGGCTACAGGAAGACCCTGTCTCAAAAAGAAAAAAAGTATAAGTCATATAAACTCTTTCCACCTCTCAGATTGGTTTATCATAGCAACAGAAAAAAACTAGAACAATAACCATAGTCACCATTTTATTTTGTGTTTAAGCCCTGTATGTGCAGGAGAGTATTTGGGATCTAAGAAAAAAGCACTTCACATAAAACATTCTGAGGTTCCCATTGCCAAGTTTAAGAGAATCATCAGTACATTTGCATTTCTTGCAGGTGCTGCATATTCCCATGCAGAGGAGAGTATCAGGAAATTGGTGGAGCAATGCAATTTGCCATTTTTGCCTACCCCCATGGGGAAGGGTGTTGTCCCTGACAATCATCCAAACTGTGTAGGTGCAGCCAGATCCAGGTGCGTGGCTTTCAAGGTCTTAAATACAATGACTGGGCAGATTTTAGATTTGTGACCTTGATGAATTGAGAGAGGAGTTCTAAATGAATCATGTAATTTTAAACATTTTGTTTCATTTAGAACTTTTGAAGATAATACTGATTTTCTTCCTGCCCTGTGGTTTTAAATAAAAAATCTTCAGTTCTTTGTATCACTGTTCTATAAGTAGTATGTTGTTTCTCTCTGGCTATTTAGTTTTCTTAGGTAAGTGTGGCAGTGTACACTTATACCCTTACAGTAATATCCTTACAGTAATATCATTACAGTGCCAGCTGTAGACACCTTGGAATTTTCACAAAGCAGAGAATCCATAGATGATCACGTTCCTGAAAACTCCTGTGAAACATAGCCTGGTCTCTATTCGTCATAGATGAAAGCACTTAGTTTAGTTTAGAAAGCAATACTAGCTGGGTGTGGTATCCCATGCCTTTAATCCCAGCACTCAGGAGGCTGAGGCAGGCTGAGGCAGGTGGATCTCTGAGTTCTATGCCAGTCTGGTCTACATAGAGAGCGTCATGCCAGCTGGGACTTAAGGGAGACCCTGTCTCAAAAAAACAAAACAAAAAAACCCCCAAAACAATTGTAGGCTAAGATGTAGCTCAGTTGGTGGAGTGCTTGCCTGGCATGCAGTCCCACACACAAAGCCCTGTGCTGCATAATCTGAGCATGTCAGCAACACTCAGCAGTTAGAAACAGGAGGATTAGAAGTTCAGAGTTGGGGCTAGAGAAATGGCTTAGCAGTTAAGATTGCTTATTGCAGGGCTGGAGAGATGGCCTAGCGGTTAAGAGCGCCAACTGCTCTTACAGAGGACCCGGGTTCGATCCCCAGCACCCACATGGTGGCTGAGAACCGTCTGAAACTCCAATTCCAGGAGAACTCCAGTTCCAGGGGAATCCGACGCCCTCTTCTGACCTCCGTGGCATTGCATGACATGGGTGCACAGACTTGCATGCAGACAATTGCATTCATACACATACGGAAATAAATAAAAAATTAAAAAAAAAAAAAAAAAGATTGCTTATTGCTCAGCCGAGCATGGTGGCACATGCCTTTAGTCCCAGCACTCTGAAGGCAGAGGCAGGTGGATCTTTGTGAGTTCAAGGCCAGCCTGGTCTACACAGCAAGTTCCAGGCCAGCAGGGGCTATAGGGAGACCCTGTCTCGAAGAGACCAAAAAAAAAAAAAAAAAAAAGAATGCTTATTGCTCTTGCAGAGGACCTGGGTTGGGTTGTAAACATCAGGTGGTTCATAACCACTTGTAAGTACAGTTTCAGGAGATCTTACACCTTCTTCTGGCTTCTATGGGCACCTGCACTCAACCAAGCATACACACACACAAAAAAAATAAATCTTTGCATACACACAAAAGCAGCAATGGCAAGCAGATCTCTGTAAGATGGAGGCCAGGCACTGGAGAGACGGCTCAGTGGTTAAGCACTGGCTTTTCTTACAGAAGACCTGGGTTTCATTCCTAGCACATACAAGGTGGCTAACAACCATCCCTAACTCCAGTTCCAGGAGATCAATGCCCTCTTCTGACCTCTGTGGGCAGTGCACAACACAGTGCACATACATACATGCATGCAGGCAAAACACTCACACCCATAAAATAAAAATAAGTAAGTTTTTTTGAAAGATTAAGGCCACCCTGGTCTACATAGCAAGTTCCACGCCAGCTGGGACTCCAGGAGACCCTGTCTCAAACAACCAAGTTACGTAGAGCGTTTGAGACCAGCCTGGCCACCTGTAACTATTTCAAAAAGCAAAGAAAAACAAAAAGAAAAAGGCAGCCTGGGCTACATGTGACTCTGTTCTGAAAAAGGAGAGAGAGAGAGAGAGAGAGAGAGAGAGAGAGAGAGAGAGAGAGAGAGAGAGAGAAACAATTCTAGGAGATGAATTAATAGTCTTAGAAAAAAATCTGCTTCTAGGAATCAATACAAATTGTACACTGAAACCAGGTGAGGTAGTGCACGCCTGTAGTCCCAGCGCTTGGGAGGCAGAGGCAGGTGGATCTCTAAGTTCAAGGCCAGCCTGATCTACATAGCAAGTTCCAGGACAGCTGGGGCTACAGGAAGACCCTATCTCAAAAAAACACCTCAAAAACAACAAAAAAAGTGTACAATGAGATTCAAGCAAATGGGCTTTGATGTGGCTCAGTAGAGGCCCTGGGCTCCACCCCAGTGTCCACAGAATGGAGCATATCTAGGCATGTGGTCCCAACTAACCACAGCTGTAGTCTCAAAGTTTGGGAGGCTGGGGAAGGAGGTTCACAAGTTTGAAGCCAGAAGCCAGCCTAGGCTAAAAAGCAAGACCCTATCCTCAAAACATAATAAAACTAGCCAGGCATAGTGGTGTATGCCTTTAATCCCAGCACTTGAGAGGCAGGGGCAGGCAGGTCTCTGAGTTCAAGGCCAGCCTGGTCTACATAGTTTCAGGACAGCTAGAGCTACATGGAGACCCTGTCTCAAAAAGACCAAATAATTTTTATTTTATATGTGTAGAGGCATGGGGTTTGTGCTCATATGTGTGTTGGGGGTATGCATGCACCCACACATGTGTGTTGGGGGTATACATGCACCCATACATGCACATTCAGAGGCCAAAAGTTGACCGTGGCTGTCTTCCTCTATCACACTCTACCTTAGTTTTTTTTTTTTTTTAATTATTTATTTTTTATTTATTTTTTTTTCTGTATGTGTATGAATGTACTGTCTGCATGCAAGTTTGTGCACCCGTGTCGTGCAATGCCTCGGAGGTCAGAAGAGGGTGTCGGATTCCCCTGGAACTGAAGTTTCAGACGGTTCTCGGCCGCCATGTGGGTGCTGGGGATCGAACCCGGGTCCTCTGTAAGAGCGGTCGGCGCTCTTAACCGCTAGGCTATCTCTCCAGCCCCTTTAATTTATTTTTGTATGTGTATGAATGTACTGTCTGCATGTAGGTTTGTGCACCCATGTCGTGCAATGCCGCGGAGGTCAGAGGAGGGTCTCGGATTCCCCTGGAACTGGAGTTCTCCTGGAATTGGAGTTACAGGCGGTTCTCAGCTGCCATGTATGTGCTGGGGATCGAACCCGGGTTCTCTGCAAGAGCAGTCGGTGCTCTTAACCGCTAGGCTATCTCTCCAGCCCCTCTACCTTAGTTTTAAGGCAGGATCTGTCCTACAGAGAGCTTGCCATTTGGGCTAAACAGCTAGCCCACAGCCACCACCTGTCTCCATGCCCACAGCGCTTGAGTCACAGGTGTGTGCCGCAGAACCCAGCTTTTATGTAAAGGTGCCAAGAATCCAGATTTGGGTCTTTGTGCTTGTACAGCAAAGTGCTTTGCTGGCCTAGCCATCTTCCCAGCTCTCCGAAAATCATTTTAATTTGAAAGATGACATTTACCCTAGGAGTTCTAAATTATGGAAATACTTTAAGAAGTTTAGAGTAATTAAAGTTTAAAAATATCAGTGTGCTTTTGTGTTATATCACATTCTTTTTTTAAACAGAGCTTTGCAATTTGCTGATGTGATCGTGTTGTTTGGTGCCAGACTAAACTGGATTTTACATTTTGGACTGCCTCCAAGATACCAGCCAGATGTGAAGCTTATTCAGGTACCTGGAGGGGGGATTGCACATCTGCCCTCCTCTGCTTTGCTCTCCCTCTCAGCCATTATCAACACTGCTCTCTTCTTGCTTTTGTAAAGAATCCTTTCTCTTTTTACAGAAATAGATTTTACAAATTATCCAACATAATTACAGGTACTAAACTAAGGCCTTTTCAAGCCTATAAAACACAATGTGCTACTTCTAACAAGAAAACCTTTCAAAATCAAATTTCAAGTAGTTTGAAAAGCATAATTTACCTCTTCTTCTCAGTTCAAGTATATTTAAAGATAGAGAACAGGGGTTTACATAGGGTAGTGGACTGAAATGACATATTCACATTTGTTAGGGACTAAGTTTTTCTTTTAGATGCCAGAACTTTGTTTCAGCTTTTGGAAATCTTGCAGTGTTACCTTTCATTAAACAAAATGTCTCTCTTTGTGACTCTATGGGAGTGCTGCTTATGGAGAGGCGTATAGCCCTGGTTGCTCCACAACTAGCCCAATCAAGTTGATGTCCCGTGACCAACTGCATTGATGTCTTCTTCCAGTATACCATGTACTTTGTAAGGGATCAAGTTTTTTTTTTTTTTTTTCCTTTTTGAGACAGGGTCTCCCGGTAGCCCCAGCTGTCCTGGAACTCACTCTGTAGACCAGGCTGGCCTTGAACTCACAAAGATCTGCCTGCCTCTGCCTCCCAAGTGCTGGGATTAAAGGCGCGCACCACCTCGTCCGGCTAGGGGTCAACTTTTAATATTAACTCTCTTCCCACATTGGACCATTGAGAACTAAAAACCATGAGAAAGCCAGGCTATGTGCTATACCTGGAGAATGCTGCCACCTCTTGGTGATTGCTGACTAACATGCATACACTTTGGGGTGGTTTAGTCCTGTAGAATCCATTTCTGCTTGTTCATGTCTATTCATAAATGGAACTTCTGAGTAAATGGAAATTATACATACCATGCTCTAGGATTGGCTTCCAAAATATATTCCCTGGACCACCAGTATCAGCATGGAAATCAGTTTTTGGACCCCTATCCCAGATGTGTTGCAATCAGAAACTCTGAGGTAAACTTCTGTAATCTATGATTTAACAGTCACATCAGTGATTCCAATATATGCATGGATTTGGGACCCCTGTCTTGATCGGAATCCCAATGTAATACAGTAGGACCTAATTATTGGTTGCATTCAACTATAGTGGAGTGAGTCATTGCATTCCTGTAAGTGTAACGGGAGAATACCAAAATGACTGTAAAACAAGAGATGAACTTCTCTGTTCTAGCTGATAGTCACATATTTCCATGATGTTTACTTTTGTCAAGGAACTGGCTTAGTAAGTTCCACATTTTTATTTTTTTTGTGTGTGTGTTAGTGCAAATAGATTAATCTGTACTCCAAAAATTTTATTATAAATTATATCTTTACAAAATAGATTTCAAACAATTATTTACTTTAAAAAATGTAATTCTGAAAAAAATGTAGTTTTGAAGTTAAGCATTTCAGAACAGTATTTGCAATAACCTATATACAAGAGGTACTGGGTACCACTGGCATATTAGCATTTTGTGGTGGAATGGCTTCCTGCAACAGAAAATGATGAAATGAACTATATGACAGTATTTCTTTTTTTTTTTTTTTTTTGTCTTTTCGAGACAGGGTCTCCCTGTAGCATCAACTGGCCTGGAACTCACTCTG
>VZQC01010550.1:3265122-3330801 GCA_009823505.1 Rhizomys pruinosus | reverse complement strand
GTTAAGAGCACCGACGCTCTTGCAGAGGACCCGGGTTCGATCCCCAGCACCCACATGGCGGCTAAGAACCGTCTGTAACTCCAATTCCAGGAGAACTCCAGTTCCAGGGGAATCTGAGACCCTCTTCTGACCTCCGCGGCATTGCACAACACGGGTGCACAGACCTGCATGCAGACAATACATTCATACACATGCAAAAATAAAAAAAATAAAAAAAATAAAAAGTTGTGCCTCAGAGGGTGTAAAGAAGGAAAGGTGTTTTCTTGTAACCATCTGGAAAAGCTAAGTGATTTGCCTGAGGTCCGTAGCTGAACAGGACTACCGCAACTCCTAATCTTGCATTCATTCTACCACTACATGATGTTTCTATCAATTGTTTGATATCCTTAGGATAATAAATGCTTGCTTTTTTGTTAAAATCTTATAGAAAAACATCTATTTTTAAGTAAAAAGCTTAGTTCTAGGGAAATAAATTGCTTTTGAAAGAAGAATGGTTCCCTTCATAGTTTATTCTCACTTTCAGGTACAACCTGCCTATCATTCTCTTGGTGGTAAACAATAATGGAATTTACCAAGGTTTTGATGCAGAGACTTGGAAAGAAATGTTAAATTTTCAAGATGCTACTATAGCGTGAGTAACCCAGAACAACATATGTTTATGTTACCATGTATATGTAGTCTGTCTTTTTAAAGTTTACTGCATTGGAGTGTATCTGCATGGTATGAGCTTGGTTTGTTTGCTAGCCCCTTTAAAGTTGGGAGCCCTTTCTTCATGGTTTATATTTGGACAGCTTTCCGTGATTAAGGGCTTCATAAATAGTTTATAGTCAGGGAACCACTAAAGACTTGGCTCAAGGACTGTGATATCTGTACCCTGGTACTAGCAGGGCCTCCAGTGCCATTCCTGCTGCACTGGGGATGCCCTGGGATGCTTGCATGTTCTTTATGATTTAGAGGTTCTCCTTCCTTTTACTATGAATCTAAACTTTTATCATCTGTTGGCAGCATCAAACTAAGACAGTGTCATAGCTGGCCATGCAGTGTTGTTAGGCGTGAATTTGTGAGCCAGCCTGGGAGTGGAGCAGGGTACCAGTATTTTCTTTTTTTTTTTTTTAATTTTTTTATTTATTCTTGTATGTGTATGAATGTACTGTCTGCATGTAGGTTTGTGCACCCGTGTTGTGCAATGCCGCGCAAGTCAGAAGAGGGTGTCAGATTACCCTGGAACTGGAGTTCTCCTGGAATTGGAGTTACAGACGGTTCTCAGCCGCTATGTGGGTGCTGGGGATCAAACCCAGGTCCTCTGCAAGAGCAGTTGGTGCTCTTAACCGCTAGGCTATCTCTCTAGCCCCCAGTATTTTCATATATGTGTTATTTCACTGATGTTTTTCATTAATCCTTTTTTTTGTGTGTGGTCTTTTTGAGACAGGGTCTCCCTGTAGCCCCAGCTGTCCTGGAACTCACTCTGTAGACCAGGCTGGCCTTGAACTCACAAAGATCCGCCTGCCTCTGCCTCCCAAGTGCTAGGATTAAAGGTGTGCACCACCACACCCGGCTAGTAATCCTTTTCTTTTGAATTCATTGTAGATACATGGGCTGTATATGATATAGTAGCTATTAGGCACATATTATACTACTTAAATTTAGTTAAAATTAAGTAGAGTAAAAAAATTTAGTTCTAGGGCTGGAGAGATGGCTCAGCAGTGTGGGCTGGAGAGATGGCCTAGCGGTTAAGAGCGCCGACCGCTCTTACAGAGGACCCGGGTTCGATCCCCAGCACCCACATGGCGGCTGAGAACCGTCTGAAACTCCAGTTCCAGGAGAACTCCAGTTCCAGGGGAATCTGAGACCCTCTTCTGACCTCCGCAGCATTGCACGACACGGGTGCACAGACCTGCATGCAGACAGTACATTCATACACATACAGAAATAAATAAAAAAAAAATTAAAAAAAAAAAAAAAGAGCACTGGCTGCTCTTGCAGAGGACCTGGGTTCAGTTTCCATGACCCACATGGAGGCTAACAACTGTCCAGTTCCAGGGGACCCGATGCCCTCTTCCGACCTCTGTAGGCATCGCATGACAGGGATGCACTTATATGCTGCAAGGCATATACTCATGCACATAAAAAAGAAAAATTAGTTCCTAGGTTGAGGATGACAGTTCAAACTGTAGAGAACTTACTTGCCTTTTGTGCATAAAGCCCTGGGTTTGATTCCTAGCACCACAAACACTGGGTATGGGGAGCACACTTGTAATCCTATGACTCAGGAAGTAGAGTCAAGAGGATCAGAAGTTCAAGGTCATATTTGGCCACATAGCTAGTCTAGGCCAGCTGAGAATGCATAAGACCTTGTCTCAAAACTTAAAAAGAGCAGTTCAATTCTCCCTCCTCTTGCTGAGCAAGTTGATGGCTACTAGGAGAGGAAGAGCCAGTTTCTCTAGAGTGTGGCCTGGTAGGCTGACAGTGCCCTGTGGATGGGCCCACACCCATGTGTGCATGGGTAGTACAAGTTGGACTCAGTGTGTGCTATTAACAAAGAGAGGACATGAATTTGGAGGAGGTTGAGATGGATCTGGGAGGAGTTAGGGGAGGATGGAGATGAATATGATCAAAATACATCGTATATGTATATGAAATTCTCAAAGAATTTAAAACAAAACATATATAATGTGTATATGTATATGTGTAGTGTATATGCAGATTTTTAAATTTTATGTGTGTATATATATATCCCTGAGATTATGTACATGCAGGACATGCGTGTAGTTGGTTGTGAGCCATCACATGGGTACTGGGAACCGAACCTACATTCTCTGGAAAGAAGTAAGTGCTCTTAACCACTGAGCCATCTCTCCAGCCCCCATTTTTTTGTCTTTTTGAGACAGGGTCTCCCTCTAACCCTAGCTAGCCTAGAACTCACTATATATACCAGGTTGGCCTCATTCTCACAGAGATCTGCTGCCTCTGCTTCCTAAGTGCCAGGATTAAGGTGTGCACCGCCAAACTCTTCTTATTCTTATTTTTATTGTATTTTTATTTGTATAAGTGTTTTGCCTATATGTAAGTGCACCCATGTCATACGGTACCCACAGAGGCCAGAAGAGGGTGTCATATCCCCTGGAATTTGAGTTTATGGGTGGTTGTTAGCTGTCATGTGGGTCCTAGGAAGTAAAGCTAGATCTTCCTCAAGAGCAGCCAGTGCTCTTAACCACTGAGCTTTCTTTCTAGCCCCATAAAATAAATACATATTTTAAAATCAAATCTCTCTAGTTACATCTCAAGTACTCATAGCAGTAGGTAGCTGGTGGCTGCCATATCCAATATAAAACATGTTTATGATGGCAGAAAGTTCTGTTAAACATTGCTCTGAGAATTAAAAAAATTTAGGGAGCCAGGTATAGTGGCAAACACTTATAGTCCCAACTACTCTGTCTTGGGCTCATGAGTTCAAGACGTAGTGAGATTCCATCACACATTAAAGGATTCAAATGAAAACAAAGGGAAAACTGTAGTCCCAGCACTTGGGAGTTTGAGGCAAAAGGATTAGAAGTTGAAGCCACAAACTTGAGTTATATAGTGAGTTCCAGGCCTCTGCATATCAAAGCCTTGTCTGAAACAAAATAAAAACAAATATTAATGCACTGGTGTCTCAACCTAAATCTGCCCAGGGCAAGACACTTTAGAGCAGAACATGTGGAAGGGCCCCCCCCCCAACCACTACAGCTGCCCCACCATGTCTGCCACCAAATCCAAGTTGCCATCTGCCACCCAGGAGCAGGCAGAGCCCTCAGGGAGCTATAGAACCTGGAGCAGATGGAGCACACCCTACAGCTTCAAGGAGGACTCCACGGCCCTGGCCCACTGTTGGCATTCAGCATGCAAGAATTCTCAAGGGGTCATGGCAGGAGAGGTGGCTCACCAGTTAAGAGTGCTGACTACTCTTGCAAAGGACCCAGGTTCGATTCCCAACACCCACTTGGCAGGTAAGAACCATCTTTAAGCCTGGTGTGGTGGCGCACGCCTTTAATCCCAGCACTCAGGAGGCAGAGGGAGGCAGATTTCTGTGAGTTCAAGGCCAGCCTGGTCTACAGAGTGAGTTCCAGGCCAGCTGGGGCTATAAGGAGACCCTGTCTCAAAAAGACAAAAAAAAGAAAAAAGAATACCAAGGGATCCACAAACCCTAAATAACTATCTTCCAAAGGAGTAAAGAATACCAAGGGATCCACAAACCCTAAATAACTGTCCTCCAAAGGAGCAAAAATCTGGGTACTCTTAGGTCCTGCGACTTTGGATAGCCTGGGATGTTCTGCACCACCAGGAAGAGCCTGGCCCAGCTCAAGGCTTCCAGTAGAGGCATATTGGAGCAGACCACAAAATACCAATTCAGACTACCCAGACTAAGAACTGACATCAAAACCAACCCTGGTGATAAAAGACTCCTGGAACCCAAAAAATGGTGCTCTAATGATGCCACCTCCCTACCATGCCCTGTGACAGTTCTGAGTGGTAAACAGCTAGCCGTACCAGAGGTCAGAATACAGGGGCCAGGCCTGCTCTTCAATGTTACCAGTTAGCACCTACTCCCCTACGTGACCACAAATCACACAGCCTGCAGCCAGGTGACTTTGTACACACTTGAGAGATATGTACGTTTACCCCGAATCACATTGAACCCACTAAAAACTCAATGTTACTGGGCTGGAGAGATGGCCTAGTGGTTAAGAGCTCCGACTGCTCTTGCAGAGGACCCAGGTTCGATCCCCAGCACCCACATGGCGGCTGAGAACCGTCTGTAACTCCAATTCCAGGAGAACTCCAGTTCCAGGGGAATCCGAAACCCTCTTCTGACCTCCGCGGCATTGCACGACATGGGTGCACAGACCTACATGCAGACAATACATTCATACACATAAAAATAAATAAATAAAATTTAAAAAAAAATCAATGTTACCAAGAACGAAAACCTTTTCCAAAGCTCAGAATCCTTCAGAAAGTTGGTTCAACTGATGATTTCAAAGTTGAATACTCAGATTGAAGGGTACAATCCACATCCAACAGTTAAAATACAAATGGCTGTTTAAAGCAGCTTCAAGTACTAGAGAAGTGGCTCAGTAGTTAAGAGCACTGGCTGCTCTTTCAGAGGACCTGGGTTGGATTCCCAGCACCCACAAAGCACTTAGCAACCATCTGTAACTCCAGTTCCAGGGGAGTCAATCCTATACCCTCTATGGGTATTTCATGCATAGGTACACTTAACATACATGCAGGCAAAACATTCATACACATAAAATAAAAATAAATAAGGTACTTTCAATGGAAGTATTGGATATTCAGTCTGCTGGGCTTGGGACCAGGTAATGGTTCTCTTTGCTCCAAAGGGAAAAGACACTAGGTAAATGAGCCACTGTCAGTGATGTCAGTTATTGTTGGATCAACTCTTTTTTGCTTTTTTTTTTTTTTCGTCTTTTTGAGACAGGGTCTCTCTGTAGCCCCAGCTGTCCTGGAGCTCACTATGTAGACCAGGCTGGCCTTGAATTCACAGAGATCTACCTGCCTCTGCCTCCCAAGTGCTGGTATTAAAGGCATACACCACCACACCCAGCTGTTGGCTTAACTTTTAAGGATGTTGTCACTGGCAGGTAAAACCACTGTTTCTTTTTAGTAGTAAGAGGCCTGGAATTTGGCAACCCCACTAATGAAAATACCGGGGTGATGAGGAAAGGGAGGACGGTGAAAGCTACCTTTGTTTATAGCTTGCTGTGATAACTGTTCTGGGGGAAAAAACAATATGCCCTTTAGGTCAGCTTAAACTTTTCATAGATAATTTCTTAAAATTACTTTTTCTAGAATCTTAAGATTTGAATCTCATTGACCTACGACTCTTTCCAGTTCCCCTCCAATGTGTCTCCTGCCAAACGCACGTTACGAGCAGGTCATGGCTGCATTTGGAGGCAAAGGGTATTTTGTGCAAACACCAGAAGAACTCCAGAAGTCTCTGAAGCAGACCCTGGAAGACACAAGCACACCCTCTCTTATCAACATCATGATTGAACCATTCAGCACACGTAAGGCCCAGGTAAGTTCAGTTGCTGGGCAGAAAGCAAGAAATTCATCTGTTCTGTCTCCACTGCTCCTGAAAGCAGCGCCTTCTTCATCCACAGAGCTCTTCTTTCCTAAGCTCTTCTAAGTTTGGCAGTTTCAGTTGCTCATTCAGCAAATATTGTTGAGATATTGCTATGTGTGCTTGTTAGGAATTGTGACGTAAGTGAAACCAGGCTCAGTCCTGACCACAGGGAGCTTACAGTTCAGTAGGAAGATAGGCAGGTAACCTCACAGCTGAATGTTATATGATTGGAAGCAACGGGACTAGTGTTGTAGGCAAACACGAATGAAGGAATTCCACTTTATGCTGGGGCTTCAGGGAAGGGGGTGCTTAAACCAAGATCAGATGATGAGGGGAGTAGTCACCTTAACAAAGGAGGTGGGAGGGTGGGAGGAGGCTCTGTGTGAAGAGGAAGCTGGGCGGTTGGAGGAACTGAAGACAAATGAGGTGCGCGCTGTGAGAGGAGACTGCAGCTGCGTGATTGTGCAGTTGCGCTCAGCCTTGGGTGCTGTGACCGCTGAAGCACCATGACTCACAGCAGTGAAACAAATGGCCAAGTACGCTACGCAACCACTGCCCATCTCACAGCTGCTTTCACTCTTTTATACTCTGGTCCTTCCGCCTGCTCCTCTTACATACCTGCCCTCCATGATTCCAAGAAGCCATTCTACTTTCCCTGTGGTTGTGTGTGTGTATGGGGGGAATGCATGATGTGCATATGTTTTCACATGTACGAGTGTACATGTATACAGGTACATGTATAGGCCAGAGGTTGACATTAGATCTCTCCCCCTCCATTGTGGGCTTGTGTCTCTGCCTCCCCAGGAGCTAAGATCACAGGCACTTATGTGGGTGCTGAGGTCTGAACTCCAGTCCTTATGCTTATGCAGCAAGTACTTTCTGTACTGAGCCATCTCCCTAGCCCCTCTCTTGGTTCTCCAACATGGATCCACTGTGAATCTCTCTTTTTGAGTAAGGCAGGACACAGATGGGCAAACAGTTACCTGAACAGTCAGTAACATACACAGTAATTTGGGAACTGTAAAATATATAGAATTCTGCTGAAATTCTGTTTGTAAACAAGGGACTTCAGAAATGTTCTTTAAGCCAACAGAAAGGACATTCAGGCTGGTGAGGAAGATGAGCACACCAAGGTGAAGCAGGAGGATGATGGGGCATTCCAGGGGTTTCTCTGACCCTGTAACAATACTCCCCAGCACTTGTGCGGTTGTTTCTTTATGAACGCTGTTTTTCTGGAATATTTCTGGAGAAATATAAATCCTTGTCCTCTATAATTCTGGAAAGATTATCCTCATATTTAATCACTTTAGCATTATTTATCTTCATTTCAGTAGAATTCTAACATATTTTCATTTCCAAGCTGTTGTTTCTCATTGCACTTTGTCCATCAGCAGTCGCCACTGATCCACAGGTAGGGGCCGCTTCCTGCTGTGTCTAGGCCTCAGGTGAAGATGCTCCAGTCCCAGAAGCTTTCCTGCAGTTTTCTAAGCCATGCTTCTCAGACCTTGGAACTTGGTCTTTCCTTCTGCGTGTATTTCTAGTTCTTTCTGACTCTTTTTCGTGTCCTGATTACTGTTTAGTAGAAGAGGACCCCCCAAACCATTTAGGTTGTTTTATTTAACCCACAAGGTTCATAATGAATTTTTAGCTCCTTTTTGACTAGACCAAATACAAACCATATTTTGCCATCATTGTGTAGTTCTTTTGGATTTTAAAGCAAATACAGTGGAGATATAGTTTAATATAATTATTTCTTCTGACTAAATGTTGGATTTTTTTTTTCCTCCTAGGATTTTAACTGGCTTACCCGCTCTAACATGTAAATCAAAAAACTAGTCAATGGTTTTGAGTTTTCCTTTTCCTGCACAGTAGAATTTACTTCCCAAAGTTACTATAATGTTAAAATTATACAGAAATTAAAATCAATTTTAAATTACTTTTTTTTTTTTGTCTTTTTGAGACAGGGTCTCCCTATAGTCCCAGCTGGCCTGGAACTCACTCTGTAGACCAGGCTGACCTTGAACTCACAGAGGTACACCTGCCTATGCCTCCCAAGTGCTAGGATTAAAGGCATGTGCCACCATGCCCATCTTAAAGACAGTTCTTACCTGCCCTGCGGGTGCTGGGAATCAAACCTGGGTCCTCTGCAAGAGCAGTATATGCTCTTAACCACTGTGCCATTTCTCCAGCCCCTTAAATTACTTTTTGGAAACAGAGTAGCCCTAGCTGGCCTGGAACTCATGGTGTAGACCAGGCTGGTCTCAAACTCACAGAGATCTACCTGCCTCTGTCTCTAGAATGCTGGGACTAATAGTCTATACCATGAAGCTTGGCCTTTAAATTACATTTTATGTAAAGGAATTGATTAAGAATAGAAAAGGTCCCATTATTAAGATTCTTTTAATCTCAAATGTTTCCCAAAGACTTACAGGCTAAAGGCTTGCTCACCAGTTTGTGGCACAGCTGGAAGGCAGGGGAACCTTTGGAAGTGGGGCCTGATGGGAAGAGGTCACTGGGGATTAGGACCCTGGGCATGCCCCCAGCCCTGACCAGTTCCCTCAGCATCTTAGCCACCATGAGGTGAGCATTCCCCACTTACCAGCTCCTTATCATTACGACTGCCTTACCCAGACCCAAAAGCAGCAGAGCCACGTGACCATAGACTGGAACCTCTGAAACTGTGAGCCAGGGCTGGAGAGATGGCTCAGCAGTTAACAGTGCATACTACTCTTGCAGAGGACCTGAGTTTGGTTCCCAGCATCCATGTTGGGTCACTCACAATCACCTATAACTCCAACTCCAGGGGGTATGGCATCTCTGGCCTCCATCGGTGCCTGCACTCATGTGCATATATTCACTCACAGACACATACACTGACATATAACTAAAAATAAAATAATTCTTAAAATTATGACCCAACTTTAATCCCAGCACTTGGGATGCAGAGGCAGGTGGATTTCTGTGAGTTCAAGGTCAGCTTGGACTATAGGGAGACCCTGTCTCAAAAAGATCAAAAATTAAAAAATAAAATAATTCTTAAAACTACGAGATGGGGCTGGACAGATGGCTCAGCAGTTAAGAGCACCGACTGCTCTTGCAGAAGATCCGGGTTCGATTCCCAGCACCCACATAGTGGCTAAGAACCGTCTTTAACTCCAGTTCCAGAGGAATTCGACGCCCTCTTCTGACCTCTGCGGCATTGCATGACACGGGGGCACCAACCTACATAAAAAAATAATTAAAAAACAAACAAACAATGAGCCAACTTGAATCCCAGCACTTGAGAGGCAGAAGCAGGTGGATCTCTGTCATTTCAAGCCCAGCCTAGTCTACATAGGGAGTTCCAGGCCAGCTGGGGCTACAGGGAGACCCTGTCTCAAAAAGAAAAAAAAAAAAAAGCTATAGCTAAAATAAATATTTCCTCCTTTTAAATTGATTTTTCTTGCCAGTCCAGCAGGTATGGAGGTGTAACACCTGAACTAGGGTGCTTTATTCTTTAAACCAGAATTTTAGCTATTCAAATAATAGAGTATGAAAGTTGTTTAAAATAATCCCAAATTTGAAATGTCCAAGAATTCCTGGGAATACTGATTTATTTTCTCTCAATCTCAAAGAGTAACATGCCAAGAAATTTTTGTCTTTTTTTTTTGTCTTTTCAAGACAGGGTCTCCCTGTAGCCCCAGCTGCCCTGGAACTCGCTCTGTAGACCAGGCTGGCCTTGAACTCACAAAGATTCACCTGCCTCTGCCTCCCAAGTGCTAGGATTAAAGGCGTATGCCACCACGCCCGGCCATACCAGGAAATTTTTAAATGTTGAGAAATTTGCCCCTTTTTTACATTATGTATTATAATTCTAAAATGTATCATTGTTGTTGAATAAACATACCTTGTTTAAAAAATTGATTTTCTCAGATATTTTGTCATAGAAGTAGAAAGTTGACTAATAGTATTCTACCACAGAAATAATCATTTAAAAATAAATATTAAAGAGTTTTCATTGCATATTAGCATTGTAACTGTCTAACTGCTGAGTTATATATCAGTTTCCTTTTATGAAAATTCACTTATGCTTAAAACTTTTTGTGTGTGTCTTTTTGACACAGGGTTTCTCTGTAGCCCCAGCTGTCCTGGAACTCATGTTATAGACCAGGCTGACCTTGAACTCACAGAGCTCCACCTGCCTCTGCCTCCCAAGTGCTGGGATTAAAGGCATGCACCTCACAGCCGGCGTTAAAACTTTTAAAAACACTTCTGGAGAAAAAAACTCTAAAAATTATGTAATGTAGAGATACATTCAGCGAAGTTGGTGTAGATAGGCTCATTTTGTTTTATATTTTATCTTTTGATAACTGAGTACCTTATGTAATGTAGAGATACATTCAGCGAAGTTGGTGTAGATAGGCTCATTTTGTTTTATATTTTATCTTTTGATAACTGAGTACCTTATGTAATGTAGAGATACATTCAGCGAAGTTGGTGTAGATAGGCTCATTTTGTTTTATATTTTATCTTTTGATAACTGAGTACCTTAGTTTCAATTTTAGTGGGACTTGTCCTATACTTGATAATTTGAGTGTTTTTCCTGGAAAGAACTCACTGAGGAAGAGGAGAAATCACAACACAGTCAAACTAATAACTACAGAGTATGTCAGCATGTCAGATAACCTGAAACTGAAGTTGAGGATGGATGTTAAGGCCACCTCGTAGGTGCTGGACTCTGAACCCGGGTCCTTTGCAGAAGCAATCAATGCTCTTTACCACTGAGCTATCTCTTTGGCCCTATACTTAATACAACTTAATGATACATATCATTTTGTCCCTTAAAAAATTTTAATGGTGGGGGCTGGAGAGATGGCCTAGCAGTTAAGAGCGCCGACCGCTCTTACAGAGGACCCGGGTTTGATCCCCAGCACCCACATGGCGGCTGAGAACCGTCTGTAACTCCAGTTCCAGGAGAACTCCAGTTCCAGGGGAATCCGACACCCTCTTCTGACCTCTGTGACATTGCACAACATGGGTGCACAAACCTGCATGCAGACAGTACATTCATACATAGAAAATAAAATTTTTTAAAAATTAAAAAAAAATACCAGTCATCATCACCACAACCGTCTAGAAGAAATGTATGTCAGTTATTTTTGCAGTTTTACATTAACTGGAGCATAGGACTTATCAAAATTCACTTGTATATATTATACCAGATATATCTGCATTGGCCAGGCTGGGGCACAAGTGATCGCCACAAAGTGGGTGACTTAGAGCTTTAGATGAGAACTCAGGAGATACTTGCAGTGGGCTCCTGACAGGTTCCTGGCCCCAAGCCTGCTTGGCAGGTACTGTTATATAGTTTTAAACATAGAGAATGCCAGATGTGGTGGTACATGCCTTTAATCAAAGCACTCAGGAAGCAGAAACAGGCAGCTAGCTCTCTGTGAGATCAAGGCCTGCCTGGTCTACTTAGTGAGTTCCACGCCAGCTGGGGCTACAGGGATACCCTAACTCAAACAAATGTAGAGAACCTGGGATGCAGAGGAGTGTCTGGCTTGAATTAGCCCATATAACCTTGAGGATGCCTGCTCCGACAGCCAAATGCAATGCAAAATTTTGTCACAAGGTGGTGTGGAGGACTTAATGAGTTGAACCACATACTAGAATTCGTTCCCACATACTTAGATACAATTGGGGGAAACGCCCCTTTTTTCTGACCATAGGAGAAAAATGAGCTGTCCAGCAGATGTCAGTCTGGATGTATAAAGACCAGGTTAGTCTAGGAGCACTTTAACTGTTTTTTAGTGGCTTATTTTGTAAAATGATCTTGCTGTATAATCCCAGGGATAAGTTAAGACAAGAGCATCTCAGGTCTGGATCTGCCTGCTGCATAGTAAGACCCTGTCTCAAAAATGAAGCCCTTTAAAATGTTTGCTGACAGTAAAAAAAAAATCTCTGTAAATATACTTCATCCTATATTTCAATTATGTGCAGTCTTAATAGTCCTTGTACTTAAGTAACCTAATACTCAAGTACTTTGTAAAAATGGAACCTTGAAAGATTTGTGTTTTTCTTAATGTGGGAAATCCAATCCAGGGTTGAAGAGATAATGGGAAATGATTTCTTAGTTCCCTGCTGAGTTGCTCTTTCACACTTAATGGGTGTATTAGCTACTTTTCTGTTGCTGTGATAAAGCACCATGACCAAGGAACTTATAAAAGGAAGAGTTTATTTGAGCTTACGATTGGCGGTTCCAGGGAATTAGAGTCCATTGTGGCGGCTGGAGAGGCATGACGGCTGGAGCAGCAAGCTGAGGGTCACATCTCGCAATGAGCACAGGAAGCAAAGAGAGACAACTGTAGACCACGAGGCTTATTAAAACTCACTGAGCCTGCCCCCGAACAACACACTTCCTCTAGCATGGCCACACCCTCCAAGACCTCCAAAAACAGCGCCACCAACTGGAGACAAATGCTTGAATACCTAGAGCCTATGGGGGACACTCATCCAAACCACCACATTCCACTCCCTGGCCCCCATAGGCTCCTAACCATATAAAATGCAAAATGCATTTAGTCCAACCTTAAAAGTCCCCATAGTCTTTACCAGTTTCAATGCCATTCAAAAGTCCACAGTCCAAGGTCTCTTCCGAGCCTCAGGCCAATCTCTTTTAACTGTAAGCTCCTGTAAAATCAAAAGGCAAATTACATACTCCCAACATACAGTGGAACCGAATACACATTCCCATTCCAAAAGGGAGGAATAGAGGCATAGTGAGGAAACACTGGACCAAAACAAGACTGAAAACCAGCAGGGCAAACGCCAAGTCCAGTAGCTCCACATGCAACCTCTGGGACTTGACTTCCAAAGGGCTTAGACAGCTCAGCTCTTCCAACTTTGCTTGCAACATACATCTCTTTCTTAGGCCAGTACCGCTCCCTGTATGCAGCTCTCCTTGGCAAATATCTCACAGGTCTGGCATCTCAAATGTCTTCTTGGGGTCTCCACTGCCAACCAGGCTTCACATACACAGCTTCACACAATGGCCTATCAGGGCCTTCTTTATTCAGGGATGCCCCTGCTGCACTCTGCCTGGCCTCTGTGGCTCTCTGAAACTGTGGAGGAAGAACTGATGACCCCTTCACTCTTGCAAACTTCATGCCTCTACAGCCAGCACCACGTGAATGAAACTGCCGAGTTTAGCTGCAATTTTGGGATGGACCCTGGCCTATTTCAACCACATTTGCAACTTTTCTCTGCCCTGGACTTGCTGGAGGATTAGCTGGGTGTGGTCTTGCTCTGAAGGTACTGATTCTTTTGTTTACTTATAAATCTCAAGGCCCTTCCTTAATCACTTTAATCTCCTTATCAAAAGGAAACTCTCCTTCACAAGCCTTGGCCCCACCTTTAATCTTCCTATTGCAGTTATCAGATCCAAACTGTACATTTTGCATTTCTTTCTGCCCCATCTGCTCTTCTTCACTGTAGATCTGCACAATATTCACCATTAAAAGCCACGCCACCATTTCTACATTAGGCTGTCTTGAAATATCCTCCGCCAAAGACATCAGTCCATTGGTTTTCAACTTAGCATCAGGCAAGCATTTGGGCTGCGGGCAAACTGCTGCCGGACTCTTTATCAAAATATCCCAGTTGCTGCCTAAGTATTTTCCCCTGGAACCACATCTTTTGCAGCCATGCTTTCTTCCAGGCCTCCACTAGAATGGCCTTTTAATCTCTGCTTACAGTAGTCAACAGCTTTTCTAGCTCAAAGTTCCAAAGTCTTCACAGCCAACACCCCATTAGCTACTTTTCTGTTGCTGTGATAAAGCATCATGACCAAGGAACTTATAAAAGGAAGAGTTTATTTGAGCTTATGATTGGTGGTTCCAGGGAATTAGAGTCCATTGTGGCGGGAGGCATGGTGGCTGGAGAGGCATGGCAGCTGGAGCAGCAAGCCGAGGGTCACATCTCGCAATGAGCACAGGAAGCAAAGAGAGACAACTGTAGACCACAAGGCTTGTTAAAACTCACTAAGCCTGCCCCCCAACAACACACTTCCTCTAGCACGGCCACGCCCTCCAAGACCTCCGAAAACAGTGCCACCAACTGGAGACAAATGTCTGAATACCTAAAGCCTATGGGGGACACTCATCCAAACCACCACAATGGGGTTATTCCAGGAGGTTGGACACTACCCAAAGCACTAGCCCTATGCATGGCTTACAGAAGGCACTGTTATTACGGTGGCGCACGCCTTTAATCCTAGCACTTGGGAGGCAGAGGCAGGTGGATCTTTGTGAGTTCAAGGCCAGCGTGGTCTACAGAGCAAGTTCCAGGACAGCTGGGACTACAGGGAGGCCCTGTCTCAAAAAGACCAAAAAAAAAAAAAGACCAAGCTGGGCGTGGTGACACACACCTTTGATCCCAGCACTTAGGAGGCAGAGGCAGGTTGATCTCTGAGTTCAAGTCTAGCCTGATCCACAGAGTGAATTCTAGACCAGCTAGGGCTACAGGGAGACCCTGTGTCAAAAACACCAAAACAAAAGGATAAGCCTAATATAGAACACTGATTGCTGTCTGCCAGTGAGTGAAAGTGGATCACAGTGGTTTTCTTTTTAATTAAGTGGTTCTTCCTTCCAAATGAATTAGATATTTCCTGAAAAACAGGGGCCAAAATGCACTGTAGGGATTCACTAAATATTAGTTGTATGAGAACTCATGGTAAAACAGCTCAGTGGAGATTATATGAAGTGAATATGTTTCCTTAGGGAAAAGTTTCAAATCCATTAGAATGTAGTCATAGCACTTTGAACACCAAAAGAAAAAGAAAAGAAAATTGAAAGTGAAAATAACACTGCCCCCCCCCTTTTTAAGGCAAGATCTTGCCATTAGCCCAAGCTGGCCTAGAACTCACTATATAGCCCAGGCTGGCTTCAAACTCATGATGCTTCTGCCTCCACCTCCAAAGTGCTAGGTACTTCACTCGTAAAGACACTACACTGCCAAGAAGAAGTGCCCGAACTAAGTAAACATGGACAATAATGGAATATTATGTGAATGTATTTAAAAAAATCTGGAAACCATATTTCAGCTGTCTTCACAATAGCAAGGAGCTGGAACCAACCAGCTGATGAGTGGATAGAGAAAATGTGGTACATCTACACAATGGAGTTCTATGCAGCAGTAAAGAAAGATGACATCATGAGCTTTGCAGGAAAATGGCTGGCGCTAGAAGATATCATGCTGAGTGAAGTAACACAGTCCCAGAAAAACAAACGATGAATGGTGTCCCTCATCTGTGGATGCTAGTGCCAGTTACCTAGTTGTAAGTATTTCTTATGCACGGCCCCTAGAGCTTTTGTCCAAGTAGTTGGGAGTGATGCATATTGGAAACAACAACAACAGAAAGGACTACATCAAAGAACTGACTGAAACAGTGAACTGCTCAAAACAGTCAACTTCCACATGGAGAATTTTGAGAAAGACTGAGAAAAAGATGACAAGCATGTTTGGCAGAATACATGAGTTCTGGTGGGGTGGGGGGATAGGGTGGGGGACACTGGTCCAGAATTGAAAAAACAAACAAACAAGGAAGAGATTCCAAGCTGTGCTGGGGAGGCTGCTCAGCAGTTAGGAATACTTGCTACTCTTACGAAGGACCAGAGTTAGATTCTCAGCACCACATCGGGTAGCTCACAACCACCTGTAAGTCCAGCTTTAGAGTATCTGACTGGCATCCATAGGCACTGCACTCACAAACACATGCACTCACAAACACATACACACAGATACACACAAGTATACATAGTTAAAAATAAAATTTTTAAGTTTTTAAAAATTATTTTAGGGCCTGGAGAGATGGCTCAGTGGTTGAGTGCCAACCGATCTTACAGAGGACCCAGGTTTGATTCCCAGCACTCACATGGTGGCTAAAAACCATCTTTAAGCTGGGCATGGTGGCACAAGCCTTTAATCCTAGCACTTGGGAGGCAGAGACAGACAGATCTCTGAGTTCAAGGCCAGCCTGGTCTACAGAGTGAGTTCCAGGCCAGCTGGGGCTATTGGGAGATCCTGTCTCAAAAAATAAGTAAATAAAAAATTAAAAAAAAAAATCTGGAAACCAGTTCAATTCTCTGAGAATTTGAGAAGCCTGATGGTTGGTTGCCAGGAGACCAGAATGCATGAGGTTGGAATCACCTGGTGTCTTCTGTTTTTTGTTTTGTTTTGTTTTGTTTGTCTTTTTGAGACAGGGTCTCCCTTCAGTCCCAGCTGGCCTGGAACTCACTATGTAGACCAGCCTGGCCTTGAACTCAGAGATCTGCCTGCCTCTGCCTCCTAAGTGCTAGGATTAAAGGTGTGCGCCACCACGCCTGGCTACCTGGTGTCTCCTGATTGCATTTGCTGCTCATCTGAATTAACTGAGCAACATGGAAGACAGTGACAGTTCAAGTTCTGCTGTGAGAAGAAAAAAGCGTGTCTTGGATTCACTTGACAGGCAGGACTGCCCGTATTCTGGTTTCCACTGGATAATCATCTTTCTCCTCTTCAAGGCTTTTCTGTCCAGGAAAGGACTAGCTGGTCAGCAAACCCACAGCCAAGTGTGGTAGCCCCTCCAGATGGTGTGGTAGCCCCAAGAAATTGCTAAATGCCAAGAGACTGCTTACAGTTTTAACTTGTGGCCTAGGTAGAAGGCCATCATTTCTTTCCTCTTATCCAGTGGTCATGAGACCACCTCAGTGGAGTGGTTAATCTACAGCTACATGGTTTTCTCCTCAGGCTTGTTCCTGGTCCCTGAACATTCCTGACAACTGCCTTCCCACTTCGTGGTCAAAGTGGACTCGGGAACTCAGAGTTTCACCTCAACCCTAACTTTGCTTCTGCTATTGTTGCAGTGGTCTGAGCACCCCACCGTACCTCAGGAAAAGCCCGAGAGTCCCACAGTGCCTCTTCTGGGGGGCCTTCTCCCTCGTGCCTCTGTCACACCCTGTGTACACCTCTCGCATACAATATTCATGGAGTGTTCAACTCTCATCTCCCCATTTGTGAGCACCTGTGTAACCCCGGTCACCTCCCTCATCTGGGCCTGCATCCTCTTGCTCCTGTTTGTTCAGCTCCAAGCTAAATTCTCCCCCCAGAAGAGCCTGCTTACACCTGACAGCATTATTTCACTTTTCTGGGAAGTATATGACCCAGGGACTTTTATCACTAACACAACAGACCACTTTAAACAAAGGTACAGGGTGCATAGACCAGCTAACTTGAAGGATCAGAAGTCCAGCCTAAGGCTTAGGTACTAAAATGTAGGTAATTAGGTACAGTGTTGGGAAGTAAGCCCAACAATTGTAGGGGAGGGTGCTGGGGACATGTGAGACCCTGACGTAATCGAAATTTGAGTTCCCACCCCACCAAAATGGTGATCAAAATTTCAATTCAATTACTGAAAATGTTTTTTTCCCACACTTGAGTGCTGTGTTTTGAATTTTAGGCCTGCTATGTCCATATAAAAATATTTGAAGAGCTCAGTTAACCATCCTGCCTGCCCACTCACCACAGCTACTCTGCCCTTGCTCTACCACCTGTGTTCTCTCAATATTTTCATGATTATCTGTACTGTTATTTTTCCATACAAGCTATGGTGGTTAATCTTGTCAACTGGGTTAGATTAAGGCTTGCCGAAGAGATTAGTAAATAAATTTCTGGAAGCCGGGCATGGTGGCACACACCTTTAATCCTAGTACTTGGGAGGTAGAGGCAGGCAGATCTTTGTGAGTTCAAGGCCAGCCTGGTCTACAGAGTGAGTTCCAGGACAGGTGGGGCTACAGGGAGACTCTGTCTCAAAAATCCCCCCCCCCACTTAAAATGAGTGAGAAGGAGGAAGCTCATTAGTATGGGTGGTTATATTCTCTCTACTTCCTGGCTGCTGTGAGGTGAGCAGCTTTCCTCCACTGTGCCCTTCTTCATGTTTCTGTCTTAAAATGGGCTTAAAGCAATGGAGAAAGAAAACCATGGACTGAATTCATAAACCCAAATCTTTCCTCCCTTGTTTGTCACAGTGACAAAAACTGACTCAGAAAATTGGTACTGAGAAGTGGGGTCATTGCAGTAGCCACCTGACTACGATTTCTAAATTTTTGGAACTAGATCAGAAATTTAGAGAAGCAGGCCAGAAAAAGTTTCAGAAAGCTGAGATGAAGGATTCTGGTGGGAGATCACAAGACTAGACTGCTTAAAGAGATACACACACTAAAGGTTTCTAGTGCAAATGGGGACTCTATTGGGAATTAGACTATGGGTGGTTCATGTTAATTTCTAGCAAAGGATTTTTGTTGTTCATGCTCTGAGACTGAATTTAAAAGCAATGGACTAGTAAGTCTGGCAGAGGAAATTTCAGGGCAGCCCAGCATTCTAGCTGTTGCATAATTATTGCTAGTTGCTTTTAGCCAAGTATATTAGTTTCTTTTCTGTTGCTGTAATAAGACACTGTGAGCAAGGCAATAGAAGGAAGAGTTGATTTGGCTTACAGTTGAGAGGGTTACAGTCCATTATGGTGAGGAAGACATGCTGCTGGAACAGAAAGCCAAGTAAGTGCTCACCCCTCAAGCAGACACAGGAAGCAGAGAATGACTGGAAATCCAGCAAGGTTTAAGAACTCTAAGCCAGGGGCTGGAGAGATGGCCTAGCAGTTAAGAGCACTGACTGCTCTTGCAGAGGACTGGAGTTGGATTCCCAGCACCCACATGGAGGCTGAGAACAGTCTTTGACTCCAGTCCCAGTGGAATCCGATGCCCTCTCTGACCTCTGCGGCATTGCACGACACGGGTGCACAGACCTACATGCAGACAGTACATTCATACACAGAAAAAATAAATAAATAAATAAATAAATAAATAAATAAATAAATAAATAAAAAGAACTCTAATCCAGGCCCCCTAGTGACCTGCTTTCACACTTGCTAAAGCCTCCCAAAACAGTGCCACCTACTGGGGACAAAAATGTCCAAATACCTGGCAGTTATGGGGCCATTCTCATTCAAAGTACCACACCAAGTTTACAGGATGACTTGAAAGCAAAAAAAAAAAACAAAAACAAAGAACAACAAAACCATAGCTGTAAAGTTAGAAACATACAGTTTACGCAGAAAAGACCATGCAGTGTTGAGTTCAAGGAGAGTATGACTGATGAAAAGAGCAGGGCCATTACCGCTGAGGCAATAGGAAACATGCTTTCAGGTCATCTTGGGAATTTGACTCCACCCAACTCAGGCTCTAGGGTATGATGGTTTTAACTCATCTTTGAGAAGAGAACTCACAAGACCACCATTCAGCCATCTAAGTACTCCGAGACTTTTGAGCTGCCTTGATCCAAGAGGTCCTGGCTACTGCTTGGGCAGGCCTTGGCATTGTCCCTGTGATGCTGGTTGTTCAGATATGGTCATGGAGGTGCCATACAGACTTCAAAGGAATCCTGGGGAGCCAGGCACTATGTGATGGGATTGGATTCCCTGAAGACAGTCCCTGAGAGGGTTATACATGAAGTTGTAAGGGTGTAAGGGTGAAGCCAGAGATACAGTGGAAATCCCCAAAACTTAGAGATATGGGAACTATCTGCCAAGGAATGATATGAGGAGTGAAGCCAACCCACTGGAGAAGCTAGATGGGCTGCAAAGAGCAAGGCCATGGTGGGAGGGGCCCAGACCTCTGAGGTTCACATCACTGTGTGCCTGGGTGCCAGACGTGTTCTCCCTTCTGGTGTAGTTCTTGGCTTGGTCCCATTTCTCCTTTTTATACCTCATTCCTCCGTTTTGGAATGAGAATCCTTATTCTGGGCTTATATGTTAGAAGTACAGAGCTTGCTCTTTCAGTTCTGTGGAGCCTTATGCTAAGAGTTTGCCTGAGTCTCAGAAGAGGCTTTGGATCTGGACTTTTCCTCAGTGTTAGAACTGTTAGTGTTGGGGCTGGAGAGATGGCCTAGCGGTTAAGAGCACCGACTACTCTTGCAGAGGAACTGGGTTCGATCCCCAGCACCCACATGACGGCTGAGAACTGTCTTTAACTCCAGTTCCAAGGGAATCCGACGCCCTCTTCTGACCTCTGTGGCATTGCACAACACAGGTGCACAAACCTGCATGCAGAGAGTACACTCATACACATAAAAATAAATAAATAAAATAAAATAAATCTTAAAAAAAAAAAGAACTGTTAGTGTTCTAGGCACTCCTGAAGATGGTCTGAATTCATTTTTACATTATGATTTGGAGATGAGGATTTGAGAGCCAGGGGTGGAACACTATGGTTTGAATAGGAAATGTCCATCATAACCTTGTTTATTGGGGCCTTGGGGAAGTGTTTGGACCCCTAGGAGTCTGACCTAATCAAGGGATTTATTCTAGGACGCTCTTGCTGGAAGGTGGTAAAAAGTGGCCTAGCTGGAGGGAGTAGGAGCCTAGGGGCATGCTTGGAGAGATGTCTCTCATCCCCTTCTTCTTTCTACATGCTTACCCCCCCCCCATCTTTTCGAGACAAGGCCTCCCTGTAGCCCCAGCTGTCCTGGAATTCACTCTGTAGACCAGGCTGGCCTTGAACTCACAAAGATCCGCCTGCCTCTACTCCCAATCTATGTGCTTTCTGCCACAGTGTTAGTGACCCTGCACTATAGAACCACTGAATCCATGAGCCAAAATAATTCTTCCATTTAAGTCCCTCCTTCTTGGGTATCTTGACGCAGATTTATTTATTTATTTATTTATTTATTTATTTATTTATTTTGCTCTTTTTGAGATAGAATCTCCCAGTAGCCCAGCTGGCCTAGAAATTGCTATGTAGACCAGACTAGCCTTAAACTCAGAGAGATCAAACTGCTTCTTCCTCTGAGTGCTGGGATTAAAGGCTTGCACCACAACACCTGGCTTTTGATACATTTATTTTTTAAAAAATGAGCACTGCTGTAGAAAAAAACTATACTAAAGTAAGATTGTTTGGGGGGGTTGTCCAGGCTTGAATCCAGGGTTTTGCACATGCCAAACTGACATTTCTTTCTTTCTTTTTTTTTTTTTTTTTTTTTTTTTTTTTTTTTTTTNTTTGAGACAGGGTCTCCCTGTAGTCCCAGCTGTCCTGGAACTCACTCTATAAACCAGGCTGGCCTTGAACTCACAAAGATCTGCCTGCCTCTGCCTCCCAAGTGCTAGGATTAAAGGCGTGCACCACTATGCCTGGCCAAACTGACATTTCTATCACTAAACAATATCCCCAGCACCTTGGTAGGTATGGCTTTTTCAAAGATTTATTTGTATGTGTATAGATATGTATGTTTGTGATTTTGTGTGTATGTGTGTGTGTGTGTGTGTGTGTGTGTGAAGGACGTGCACAGGTGGTCATGGAGGCCAGAAATGGGTGTCAGATCCTTTGGAACTGGAGTTAAGGGTTGTGAACTGCCCAATGCAGGTGCTAAGAACTGAACTCAGGTCCTCTGGAAGAGCAACAAGTGCTCTTAACCACTAAGCCATTTCTCCATACCTCCCTTGGTGTGGCTTTTAAAAAACTTTTAATTTATGAGTATGAGTGTACTGTCTGCATGTAGGTTGGTGCACCCATTTCGTGCAATGCCGCGGAGGCCAGAAGAGGGCGTCAGATTCCCCTGGAAGGGGAGTTAAAGACGGTTCTTAGCTGCCATATGGGAGCTGGGAATCGAACCCGGGTCCTCTGCAAGAGCAGTTGGTGCTCTTAACTGCTGAGCCATCTCTCCAGCCCCTTCCTTGGTGTGTTTTTAAGTACAGTGTATTAATAGAATAAAAGTAGGGGGCTGGAGAGATGGCTCAGGAGCAAGTGCACTGGCAGCAAGCAGGTTCAAATCCAAACACCCACATGGCAGCTAACAACCATCCGTAACTCCAGTTCCAGGGGATCCAACACCCTCCTCTGTCCTCCGCAAGCACTGTATGACACAGGTGCACTTACATTCATGCAAGCATAACACTCATACACATAAAAGATAAAAATAAATAAAATGTTTAAAGTCACAAAATAGAAAAAATTTGTAAAAACTAATTTAAATTAGGGACTGGAGAGATGGCCTAGTGGTTAAGAGCGCTGACTGCTCTTGCAGAGGACCCAGGTTCTATCCCGAGCACCCACATGGCGGCTAAGAACCATCTTTAACTCCACTTCCAGGGGAATCCGACGCCCTCTTCTGACCTCTGTGGCATTGCACGACATGGGTGCACAAACCTACATGCAGAGAGTACATTTATACACATACAAAAAAAAAAAACCCACAAAAAACTGGGGGCCTTCTAAAAATAAACATTTAAGAAAAAAATAAATTTAAAAAATTAATTTAAATTAGCTAATAAGGTCAGCATATCAGGAGATAGAATGCCATTGAAAACAGTACTTCTGAGCTGGAGAGATGGCCTAGTGGTTAAGAGCGCCGACTGCTCTTACAGAGGACCCGGATTCGGTCCCCAGCACCCACATGGCGGCCGAGAAATGTCTGAAACTCCAATTCCAGGAGAACTCCAGTTCTGGGGGAGTCCGACACCCTCTTCTGACCTCTGCGGCATTGCACGGCACGGGTGCACAGACCTGCATGCAGACAGTACATTCATACACATACAGAAATAAATAAAATTAAAAAAAAAAAGAGTACTTCTACTCAAAAGTAGGAGATATACACCACACCAACACATAAGCCAGTTCTCAAGGTTGATCTTAAGCAAAGGGAGAGAACTAGTGAGTTAAGGCCTTTATTACAGAGAGATGAAGCTGGGTAAACCCACTTGGGACAGGTTCCTAGTAGTAGGAGGCCGCCCAAGTAGTGTCCGTGTGGCCCTGGAGTCTGGTGGATCCAGAATGGACAGCCAGACAAAAGGAGAAAGACATAGTCTGGGCTCAAGGGCCCTGGATTGTTTGGTTTGCATATGAAAAGTGAATGGTCCGCAAAGCCATAGCAGATAAAAACTTCCTCTTACTAGGAACTAGCCAGTCCTGAGAAGGGCAGCCCAAGGTCAGCAAGAAACAGGAGTCAGGTCATGGGAATCAGAGAAGAGAAAAAGATGTGTTACTACAGAGTGCCATTGAGTATTGAAATAAATATTGAGCGAATATCTGTTGAATTGGATATTTTGGAACCTTTTTTATTTCTATTCAAGAATAACATCTTTCAATTTTCTGAAATAGTTGTTTTTTTGTTTTTGTTGTTCTGTTTTTTGTTTTGAGAAAAGGTCTCATTATGTAGCCCTAACTGGCCAGGAACTCACTATGTAGACCAGGCTGCCCTGGAACTCACAGAGATCCACCTGCCTCTACCTCCTGAGTGCTGGGATTAAAGTTGTTTGCCACCGTGGCTGGCTACACTTTGCATTTTAAATGTCCCCCTTAAGCCAATATGATAAAGGTGTGTCCAATAACCTGTGGTATTGGTGGGAGGTGGAGGGACCTTTAAAAGGTGGGACATAATCAGAGGAGGTTCAAAGGTTCATTGAGCCTTTGAAAGGAAGATTGAAACCTTCCTCTCTTCCTATGAGGTGAGCAGCTTTCTCCCAGCCAGCAGCCCCCAGACCAATATGGACTGAACCATCTGAATCATAAGCCAAAATAAGTCTTTCTTTTTTTAAAGTTTTTTGAAGCACAGTCTCCCTGTAACACCAGCTGCGATCTCACAGAGATACTCCTGCCTCTGCTTCCCAAGTGCTGAGACTAAGTACAGGTGTGTGCCACCCATGCCCAGCTGTCCTCCTTCTAAATTGATTAGCAGGGGAAAGCTAATTAACAAATGTCTTCCCAAATTGTACATAACATCAGGAAGGAATACTTAAGGTTCCAAGTTGGGCAGCTACAATAATAGGTGCTTTCTTGGCAATCTGATTATTGCTAATGAAGTACTTGTCAATTAAGTGTTGCCTAAACTGCCTCCCTTCCTTCCAGGCATCCAGACCAAAGATGAAGGCAAACATCCAGGCATCTGCTCTTTGTGGTCGTTGCCTCGGGCCAGCTTCCCTCTGGGGAGTCAGCCACAGCCAGGGTAGCCTTGCCTTGCCTTCCCTGCATAGATGGGAGGCACAGGTGAGGAGGCCATTGACTCAGTCCACATCCTCTTGAGAGGCAGGTAAGTTTAAATCCATGGTGACTGACTCTCTGTGGAAAAAAAGTGGGAACACTTTTTAGCTTGGGCTCCTCCCGGGGTGGTGGGGAGGGGGGCGAGCCTTGGTGTTTAGGAGGTGTGTCCTCCAAAGGCTCGCTCTTTCCAGAGGTCCCACCTGGTAGTTAGTGCTTCGAATGCCAAAAGTGTAGAATTATTCATCAGAGGCCTATCTTTAATATCTGAAGACTGTCCTTCCTTCAGGGTTGAATAGATTTAATAGACTGAGCCAGCTGGATCCGATATTAATCAAAATTGTCTCTCCAGGATGGCTGATAAAGCGTTTCCCTGCTGTCCCCAGGGACGTCCAGGCAGCGGCAAACACCGCCGGAGTCTTCACTTCAGGTAATGTTGCATTTAGCTTGGCAAATGTATACTTCTTTACCAGTCCATGTTTTATTTCTTAATTAAAGCTATGTTCAATAGGAATAATTTTGAAGAGGGAAAAAAAAGAAGCCATGGCAACTTTGGAAAAGACCAGGTGAGCCATCAGGTGATCAGCCCCGAGTGGAGAGGTAGAGAGAGAGGATCCTTGTTGCACAAAGCCAAGGAACACGCCACAAGGTTGCTCCCAGAGGAGCCCCGTGGCTCAAGCATGGAGCCGCCTTCCTGGCCCTGCGTAACTCACACTGGGGTGTGCACAAATACAAGTGACAGATTTCTCAGTGGTGACTGGCGCTCTTGTTCACTTATGTTCCCACACTTGAAAGCAGATTCTCCTCACTACCCCAGGCACATTCTGGAGATTTCTTTGCCACAGCCTTCAGACTGAGAATGAAAAATTGGGAAGCAGAGTTCATTCAGTAAATCCAAGGATCTGACCCAAGCGTATCTGCAGCTGTCCCTCTTAGACAGATGGCGTCTAAAAAAAAAAAAAAAAAAAATTGAGTATGAAGAGCGTGCGCCTCTGCTTTGTGGGTGTGAAGACTCTCAGCCTCAATCTCTCCCTCTCTCTAGGGTAATAGGAGACCTAACACAGAGCTGTATGGAGCATATATAGTAGAGAGAAATGCTTATCACCAAGTGGACATATTCCTTTCACAGCCTGTTCACACCTGGGTCCCCCGACCCACAGAGCAGAGGTCAGGAGAATCTTAGCTTTGCCCTATTTTGGAACCCTTGGTAAACAAAGTCCTCACATCCCCACAACGTCTGTGCCTCTGACGGCCTGGGGAATAGGCAACATTTCACTTGCCAGCCTACCTTCCACACCTCAGCACAAGGCTAGGCTGTGCTGTCAGCTCAGGAAAGGCACATTCATCTGAGCCAAACTGAATTAGCCAGGCCAGTCGGCAGCCAGGAAGTCACGTGCTACATTCCCAAACCGAGTAGAAATTAGTTTTAGATTATTTGCTCATTGGTATTATCCATGCCACAGATCTCTTCTATTAGGCATATCAGAGAAAATTGGCCGCAGCCGATGAATGGATGTTTAGCAAACCATTTGCCAGGACAGGGCTGTGTGCTTTCACTGCAAGGCTTGGAATCCACCAGTGGTCCTCAGCCCTCCAGGTTGAAATCACCTAGGGGTCTTGAGATAATCTTGACTGAGCATGTTGTCTGTCAGGTGGGACTTACACAGCCTTAGCAGGGAAAGCTCCCCAGACGATTCCAGTGTGCAGCCCAGTCCGAAAACCAGTGAAAGATGGTTTCAGAGCTTCTGTCTCCTCTGTGTTGGGACAGTGATCTTGAAGAAAACACGGTTTACTTCTCATTCACTTCATTAACAATTGTGAGAATGAACATTTCAGCAATGATTTTATATTCTTTTTTTTTATTTATTTATGTGTATGAATGTACTGTCTGCACGTAGGTTTGTGCACCCGTGTTGTGCAATGCTGCGGAGGTCAGAGGAGGGTCTCGGATTCCCCTGGAACTGGAGTTCTCCTGGAATTGGAGTTAAAGACAGTTCTCAGCTGCCATGTCGGTGCTGGGGATCGAACCCGGGTCCTCTGCAAGAGCAGTTGGTGCCCTTAACTGCTAGGCCATCTCTCCAGCCCCCAGGACAGCAGTATCCCATAGGTTTTGTTGTGTTGTATCATCATTGTCATTCAGTTTCAGGAATGCTTTTATTTCTTTCTTTATCTCTTCCTTGACCCATTCATTATTCAGGAGATTGTTGTTTAGTCTCCATGTGTTCTTGTAGATAGTAGGGCTTATCCTGGTGTTGATAGTGAGCTTTATTGCATTGTGGTCTGATAGAATGCATGAAATTATTTCAATCTTTTTGTATTTGTGGAGGTTTCTTCTGTGTCCCAGTATGTGGTCTATTTTGGAGAATGTTCCATGGTGTGCTGGATAGCTTTGGTGTCAACTTGACACACCTGGGTTGAGGGAGCCTCGGTTGGGGAATTGGCTCCATTGGATTGGCCTGTGGCCACATCTGTGGTGTATTGTCTTGATTGTTGAGCAGTGACAGTATAAGAAGGCAGGCTGGGCATGAGCCANTTGTTTTTTTTTTTTTTGAGACAGGGTCTCCCTGTAGCCCCAGCTGTCCTGGAACTCACTCTGTATACCAGGCTGGCCTTGAACTCACAAAGATCCGCCTGCCTCTGCCTCCCAAGTGCTAGGATTAAAGGCATGCACCACCACGCCCGGAGGCCAGTGGGTTTTATCAACAGTTAAAAGCACTGGCTGCTCTTGCAGAGGATCCAGATTTGATTCCCAGCACCCATTTGGAGGCTAACAACCATTTGTAATTCATTCTAGTTCTGAGGTTTCCAATTTTAGGTAAAAAGGAAGCCACCTCTGGCTTCTTTGTGCTAAATTACCTGCTTGTCTGTAGGATTTGCCTGCATTAGCAAACCTGTGAGACTGCCTTGAGGCTTGAAGGCACTACGAGTTCTCCTACTCATGATATTTACAGAACATGAGGCATGGGGTCTGAAACCAGGCCCTGAGATATGACGTCACTAGGATTAAAGGCACTCCAGAACGTTCTACTCCAGAACATGAGGCACGGGGTCTGAAACCAGGCTCTGAGATATGACGTCACTCTGGGCATAAAAACAAGATGCTGTGGACTAATAAACAGATTTTCCCTTTCACCATCATCTGGAGAGTCCCAGAATTCGTTAATTTTTTGCGCATGAGCTAGGCCCTTTTGGCACAGGTTGGCACTAGCGGGTTTTGGCTGGAAAGGGGTCACTCTGCAGACCACCAGCCTGGGAAGTGTGTGTTGGTTTAACTAGCTTGTTTTAACTGGACAGAGACCTGCAGCTGGCCACCAGTCTGTGTAACCTGGGGGTGTGGATCCCCAACAGGTGGGGTTTGTTTGGACATAGAAGGGCAGCAGCCAATGCCCAAGGCCAAGAGCCTGAGTCAGGACGAGTAAGCGGAGCCAGGCTGAGCTGTGGGAACCCCACAGCCGAGCTTCAGCTCCCAGGAGCAGCTGCTGGTGGCTTCTTCTCCCCATCCCCACTGGTTCTGCAGGTGCAGTGAGACCCTCATCCAATGCCCTCTTCTCACCTCTGCAGGCATTGCCTAACACAGGTGCACTTACGTGGAGGCAATATACTCATACACAGAAAAAAATGAATATTTTTAAAACCTAAAGCTCTTTAAAGTGGTTAGTCTAGTTTAGTGTTATGGTTGGATATGAAGTATCACCCCAAAAGGCCCACATGTTGAAGGCTTGGTTTCCAATGCAGTGTTCAGAGGTGGGGCTTTAGGGAAGTGATTGGATCATGAGGACTCTTACTTAATCAATGGGCTAGGGCATTGATAGATTCATAATTTGATAGTGTTATTGGGAGGCGGCAGAAAGTGGGAGATGGGCTTAGTTGGAAAAAGTAGTAGGTCTCTGGGGACCTGGTCGTAAAGGCTTGCTTTGTCCCATTCTCTTTCTCTCTCCTCTCTCCCCCTCTTTCCACCTCGTCCTCTCTCCCCTCCCACTGTCTCCCCTCATACCTCCTACATACTGCTTCTTTCTCCTCTTCCCTTCCCTTCTCTTCTTAACACTCTGGTGAGCGGCCACAGCTGCAGTTAAGTATTCTGCTTTGTCTCCGACCCTCAGTATCAATGTAACAACCACAGATGACGGAACCTGAGACTGTGAACCAGATCGACCTTCTTTATTAAGTTTTCTCAGGTATTTTTGGCACACTAATAAAAAGTTAGCTAACACACATAGCTTCTTCTGGTTTCTTCTTCTCTGAGCATGACTTCATGGATGGGGCTGGGGCTAGAGGTGGGGGTTAGGGAAGGGGTATTATCCTGCCTTAGATATTGTCGGCTCGGTAATTTATGTATAATAAGCCCTCAAATCCTAGCAGGTAGATGGAAGGCGTTACCATCTCTTGTTTTTGTGGGCTGGTGGGGCGCAGTCTGGTCTCCTGGTTATCTCGCTTATGTCTCTTGTGCAGCAGCCGCGACGCTGGGTCCCCTGGAGGACAACACTAGGATGAGAAGGCCAAGGCACTTTCTTCATGGCAAAACTGAAAATGAACTCATGTTGGTAGCCTGCACGAGTGTGCTGTGTCGCTCGTGACCACACCTTAAAGATGGCGCCGACTTCCTGAGTCACTACAAGCCGTTTCCCGCCGTTGCCTTTGCATTAGACAAACTGCGCATGACTACTACTCTCTGGGCCCGCGCCTTGGGCATGCTAATGAGGCATCGGACAGTGCACCTATCCAGAGCATACACGAACCCTCTAGACTGCTATTTAAGCAGTGCTTCTGCCCCATTTCGGGGTCCTTCTCACAAAAGAGCTGTGCACAATAAATATTACCACAGAAGAATCCTGTTGTCCGCGTGAAGTTCTTGCTGGCGAGACTGCTGCGCGTGACAAACTCATGCTAAAATGTGAAGAAAAAATCCAGTCACCCAGCCACCAGGCTGGAATGAGACAGAATGGATTAGACCCAGACAAAGCCAGTGGAAGAAGCTTTCTCCCAGGACACTGCAGTGGTAAGTAGCCCACACTCTCTGTCCTGTTCATTGAGTTGCTGCTACTGTCAGTCACTTGCCTCCTTCAGGCAAAAGTGGCCATGTCATGCTTACCGATAAAAGATTGCAATTGTGATGTCTTCACTGCAACATCACAACGCCTTACAGTGACATCAGAATGCTCCACTGTGAGGTCAAAATGCTCAGTTATGACATCAAATGCTCTGTTGTGATAGCACATGTGAATTGTGATGCTTCAAGGCTCTATTGTGCCATCACTATTTTGAACTGTGACATCACAATGCACCATTATGCCACAAGAATGTGAATTGTGGGGGCTAGAGAGATAGCCTAGCAGTTAAGAGCACTGACCGCTCTTGCAGAGGACCCGGGTTCGATCCCCAGCACCCACATGGCGGCTGAGAACTGTCTGTAACTCCAATTCCAGGAGAACTCCAGTTCCAGGGGACTCCGACACCCTCTTCTGACCTCCGCGGCATTGCACGACACGGGTGCACAGACCTACATGCAGACAGTACATTCATACACACACACACACAAAATAAATAAATAAATAAATATTTAAAAAAAAAGAATGTGAATTGTGGTATCTTTGTGACATTACAGCACCCTGTTGTGACATTATGGTACCACATTTATATATAACAGGCCCCACTGTAACAGAAGACTGCCCCATTCTGGCATCACAATGCTCCTTGTACAGCATCACAGCCTTGTCTTCTCTGTCATCAGAATGTTCCATTGTAGCATACCATCGCCTGATTGTCTTCACAATCCTGATTTGTGACTTCATCATGCTCTATTATGCCATCACAAAGCATTTTGATGCAACAGCACACCTTTGTGATGGGACAAGGTTCTATTTTTTTTAAGGTTCTATTTTGACATCACAACTTTCTTTTGTGACATCACAGTGCTCCGTTGTGATATCATAATGTCTCATTGTGATATTAGAATGCTCCATTTTAACATTAGAATGCACCATTGTAACATAATGATGACCCATCATGCTATTATGTTTCAGTGTTCATACTGTTCCATTGTGACATCACAATGTCCTATTATGACATCTTAATACTCCATTGTCCCATCACAATGCTCTACTGTGCCATACTATATTGCTGAGTACAATGTAGTATTGTGACAACACAGTGAACAATTGTAATGCCACAGTTCACATTATCATGGCACAATGGGATATTGTGTTGTCATAATTCAGCACTGTGATACCATAAATCACATTCTGATGGCATAATAATGAACAACTCAATATATTAATGGCTCAATGGAGCTTTGAATCATCACAATGTCACTGACATTGGACGTGACCACAAAGCAGTGTATTGGAAAGTCTTCATCTGTCATGGATGCTGGCTTCCCCTTAGCTATATACATGGAATCCCCTCCTCTGGTCCCCCATCCCCTCCTCTGGTCCCCCATCCCCTCCTCTGGTCCCCCATCCCCTCCTCTGGTCCCCCATCCCCTCCCCTCCTCTGGTCCCCCATCCCCTCCCCTCCTCTGGTCCCCCATCCCCTCCTCTGGTCCCCCATCCCCTCCTCTGGTCCCCCATCCCCTCCTCTGGTCCCCCATCCCCTCCTCTGGTCCCCCATCTCCCTATCCCTTCCTCCCCATCCTATACACTCTAGCCGGTCCCTAGACTCCCAGGTCCTCAGCTGGAGCAGAATTGCACACATTGTCTTCGAGGAGTGGCTGGAACATCAAGTGAGCATCCAGTGACCTCCCAACTCTCCTTCACTAAGGGAATCCCAACAGTCCACATCCCAACCGTGGAGTACTTTTGAAGGCAAACATAGCTGTTCTGAAGATGGCACCTTTGCTGCTCAGAGGACAGCAATCTCATTGTGGTTTTGTTTTACATTTCTCTGATAATTAGTGAAAGTGAAATTTTGTTGTTATTTTTTGATACAGGGTGTCACTATGCAGCCTTGGCTGGGCTGGAACTCACAGAGATCTGCCTGCCTCTGCCTCCCAAGTGCTGGGACTAAAGGTGTGCACACCACATGCATGTTTCCCCATACTTATTTCTTTTTACAGGTACCTAGCTCTTTAGTCTGTTTTAAAACTGTATTGTTTTGCCGGGCATGGTGGCACATGCCTTTAATCCCAGCACTTGGAAGGCAGAGGCAGGCAGATCTCTGTGAGTTCAAAGCCAGCCTGGTCTACAGAGGGAGTTCCAGGACAGGGAGACCCAGTTTCAGGGCTACAGGGAGACCCTGTCTCAAACACACACACACAGACACACAGACACACAGACACACACACACACACACACACACACACACGCACACATAAATCCTGGATTGTTTGGAGGCCTAGAGGGATGGCTCAGGCATTCAGAGGACAGTCATATTGCTGTCGCAGAGGACCTGAGTAACTCCAGCTCCAGGGATTCCGATGCCCTCTGGCCTTGGTGGCACTGAGCACATGGGTGCGCACAATCTCATGCACACATACACATAAATAAAAAATAATAAATATATTTTAAAATCTATTCTTTGGGCTGGAGAGATGGCCTAGCGGTTAAGAGCGCCGACTGCTCTTGCAGAGGACCCGGGTTCAATCCCCAGCACCCACATGGCAACTGAGAACCGTCTTTAACTCCAGCTCCAGGGGAATCCGACACCCTCTTCTGACCTCCGTGGCATTGCACTACACGGGTGCACAGACCTGCATGCAGACAGTACATTCATACACATAATAAAATAAAAATTAAAAAAAAAAATAAAAAGAATAAAATCTATTCTTTGACATAGTCCCACTGCCCTAGCCTCTGGTCCTGTCTAAACTGTCATTGCCTACTACCTGGCATGTCCAATGCTTTGACGTTACAACATGACGCTGTCATCTGCAGAGTTCATGCCTGAGAACCAAGCGATTAAGTTACAAAAACAAACCACACAAAAATCTCATCATGTTTCAAGTAAGTTAATGATTTTTGGCTGGGCCCCATCCCCAGCAATCCTGGGGTCCATGCAGCCGATGGGCTTCAGGTAGGACATGCCTGTGAGTGTTCCCTTATGTTAGGTCTGTGATACATTTGGAGTTGGTTTTGTGTACAGCTAGATGAGAGTTTCGTACTCCTGCATACACTGGTCCAGTTTTGCCTGCACCATTTAATGAAGTGACTGTCTTTTCTTGAATGTATTTTTTTTGGTACCTTTGGAAAAATAAGTTACTTGTATGAATGTGAATTAACGTCTAGGTTCTCTAGTCTGTTCCATGGGTCTTTGTGTCTGTTTTTATATTAGCACTATGCCGCCTTTGTTACTATAGCTTTGTATTATGTTTTCTTTTTTTTTTTATTAATTTTATTTATNTTCTTGTTTTCAGGATTGAGGAGCAAAATGTGTTGTGTTTTATTGTTTGTTTTTTCTTACTGGCTACACAGCTGTTTAAGTTTAGTAAAGTATGTGGGAGCTTTTCTTACTATGAGTGGTACAGTGCAGCCCTGCTAAGGGAAGGGGAGCACAGTGGCCACCTGCAGGCACTGTAGGGAACTGACTCCTCAGCACAGAGGTCAGTTGGTTACTTTGGTAACCTGAGAGGTACTTCTAACTCAGGTGCTTAGCCTGGGAAAATGGAACATTGCTGCGTGTCTGACCATGCTTTCTCACCTGCCCAAAGACTGCTTGTCTCTGGAGAGGAATTTCAGGCTGATGGCTGATGGCCTATCTTCAGCCTATACCCACTCACAATTCACTTCCCAGCTGGTGACCTGGTAGTTCTGTCTAGCCCCACACCATCTTACCAAGTTGGTGGTCTGATGTACCGCTGGCCACGACACTTGAAATCCAGGCCTGCTTCAGCCTGTATGTGCACAAAAGTAATGGCCGGGAATTCTGTGTAATGACGGCAATGAAGAATTCGCTTTATTGCCTGCTGCAAGTCACTTTTTTTTTTTTTTTTTTTTTTTCAAGACAGGGTCCTCTTATAGCCCCAGCTGTCCTGGAACTCGCTATGTAGACCAGCCTGGCCTTGAACTCACAGAGATCCACCTGCCTCTGCTGGGATTAAAGGCATGTGCCATAACACCCAGCTTAGGAGTTGGTTTTGTATTTCTGTGAAGAAAGTTGTTGGTGTTCTGATAAAAATTGCGTTGGACTTATAGATCACTTTCAATCATATGGTTATTTTTAACAATATTGATTTTTCTATTTATGAACAACATGTTTTGTTCCGTTTTTTTCTGAGCATGGCCTAAATAATTTTTTTTCTAAATAATTTCTTTTATTGGCATTTTATAATTTACACTGTAGAGATCTTTTATTTCCTTGGTAAGTTTATTCTTAAACATTTTTGTAGCTTAAACATTTTGTATCTGAATTATTGACTTAATTTCTTTTTCTGAAATTAATTATTGGTGCATAAAATGCTGCTTTTTTTGGCTTTTTGAGTTAGGGTCTTCTTGGAACTCTCTATGTAGACCAGGCTAGCCTTGAACTCAGAGATCCCCCTGCCCCTCCCTCCTGAGTGCTGGGATTGAAGGTGTGGGTCACCAGGCCCAGCAAAATGCTACTGTTCTATGTTTCTTTTATTATCCTGCAGCTTTGATAAATATAAGTTCCAACAATTTTTGACTGAGTGCTTAGATTTCTCTATGTCTAGAATCTTGCCATCTGCAAACATGGATGATTAACTTCTTCCGTTCCAATTTGGATGCCATGTGTTTCTCTTGATTAATTGCTCCTGTTAAAACTTCCAATACTTTATTAAATAAGAGTGTTGAGAGCGGCCATCCTTGCCTTGGATCTTAGAGGAGTGCTTTCAGCAGTCACCCATTCATGTGATATTTTCTCTCTCTCTCTCTCTCTCTCTCTCTCTCTCTCTCTCTCTCTCTCTGTGTGTGTGTGTGTGTGTTTCCTTCTATACCTCTCAACAGTGGGTTTTGTTTTTTTGTTTGTTGTTTTTTTTTTAATACCACAAAGGAATGTCGACTTTGATCAAATGCTTTTTTTTTTTTAATTTGAGACAGGGTCTCCCTATAGCCCCAGCTGGCCTGGAACTCACTCTGTAGACCATGCTGGCCTTGAACTCAAAATCTGACAGCCTCTGCCTCCCAAGTGCTAGGATTAAAGGTGTATGCCACCATGCCCAGCTTAAAGACAGTTCTTAGCCGCCATGTGGGTGCTGGGAATTGAATCCGGGTCCTCTGCAAGAGCAGTCAGTGCTCTTAACTGCTGAGCCATCTCTCCAGCCCTCATCAAATGCTTTTTCTGCATCTATTAAATGATTGTTTGGCTAAGTTTTTCCCGTCCTTCTTTCTATTGATGTGTTATATGACATTTATTATTTGCTTTTGTTGAACTATCTTTGCTTCTCTGGGATGAATTCTACTTGATCTTGGAGTCTGATCTTTTTGATGTGTTACTAAATTTAGTTTGCCTCTATTGTATTGAGAAATTTTTATCTGTGTTCATCAAGGAAATGGGTATGTAGTTAACTTTACAATTTGGGGGCTAGAGAGATAACACAGCAGTTAAGAGAACTAACAGAGATCCACTTGCCTCTGCCTCTCGAGTTCTGGGATTAAAGGTATGCACCACCATACCCAGCTTAAATTTTTTTTTTGGTCTTTTTGAGACAGGGTCTCCCTGTAGCCCCAGCTCTCCTGGAACTCACTCTGTAGACCAGGCTGGCCTTGAACTCACAAAGATCCACCTGCCTCTGCCTCCCAAGTACTAGGATTAAAGGCATGCACCACCAAGCCCAGCAGCCCAGCTTAAATTTTTTTAATTTATTTTTTTTTAAGTGTATGAGTGTATTACCTGCATGTGCGTGTGTGCCAGAGCCATGCAATGCCTGAGGAGGACAGAAGAGGGCATCAGATACCCTGGAACTGGAGTTAGACTGTTGTTAGCCACCACATGCATGCTGCAATTCGAACCAGGTTCCTCTGCAAGAATATCCAGTGCTCTTAACCACTGAGCCATCTCTCAGACCCCTCTATTTTTATTACTGATAAATTTAGATGTTATACTTTTTCATGATTCAGTTTTGATATTGTATATGTTCAAGAATTTAGCCACTAGGGCTGGAGAGATGACCCAGGGGTTAACAGCACTGGCTACTCTTGCATAGGACCCATGTTCAGTTCCTAGCACATGGCAGCTAACAACAATCTGTAATTCCGGTTCCAGAGGATCTGATGCCCTCTTCTGGCCTCTGTGGGTACTGCATAACACAGGTGCACTTACATACATGGAGACAAAACATATATGCACATAAATAAAAAATATAAAGAAAATCTTTTTAAAAAACACCCAGACATGGTGGCGCACGCCTTTAATCCTAGCACTTGGGGGTAGAGGCAGGCAGATCTCTGTGAGTTCAAGGCCAGCCTGGTCTACATAGCGAGTTACAGGACAGCTGGAGCTACAAGGAGACCCTGTCTCAAAAAGAACAAAAAATAAAAATAAAAATAAACACCAAAACAGGGGATGGAAAGATAGCTCAGCAGTTAAAAGCACTGCCTGCTCTTGAAGAGGACTTGAGTTTGGCTCCCAGCACTCGCATGGCAGCTATCACTGTAAGTTCAATTTCAGGAGCTCCGATGTCCTCTTCTGACCTCCTTAGGTGCTGTACAACACAAGTGCACTTACATGCATGCAGAAAATATACTCATACACAAAATGAAAATAATAATTTTTAGAAGAAACAACAATTTTTTTTGTCTTTTTGAGACAGGGTTTCCAGCTGACCTGGAAATCACTCTGTAGACCAGGCTGGCCTTGAACTCACAGAGATCCACCTGCCTCTGCCTCCTGAGTGCAGGGATTAAAAGCATGCACTACCATGCCTGGCATAACAATTTTTTTTAAAAAAGAATTTATGCACATATTTTTAGTTTCTAGTATCTAATTGTTCATAGTAATTTCTTATTATTTTTTCTCATGGTACCCAGCGTAATATCTCCTTTTTCTCTTGGTTAGTCTAGCTAAAGGTCTGTCAATTTGTATGACTTTATATTTTTAGTTTCAATTTTTACATGCTGTAGTTTTCTCTTTTCATGTTTTTCAATCTAGGGTCTCACTCATGTAGCTCATGTTGGTTTCAAACTTGTGATCCCCCTGCCTCACCCTCTTCTGAGTGCTCCTGAGTGTTAAGGTTTTAGTTGTGCACCACAGCACCCTACTGTTTCTGCTCTAGGTTTATTATTTATTTTCTTTTAACCTGAGATTTGATTTGTTCTTGCTTTTCTACATGACTGTGATACATCTTAGGTTATTTATATGAGGTTTATCTTTTGGGGTGTAACATCGTTAGGTTATTTATATGAGGTTTATCTTTTGGGGTGTAGATCTTTATTGCTATAAATTTCTATCTCAGAGCTGCTTTTACTGTACCTTGACAGATCTTGACACCTTGTACTGTCACTCACCTTGGTTTCAAGGGTTTAAATGTTTCCTTGCTAAATTATTCTGTTCCCCATTGGTCATGTTAAGAGTGTGTTATTCAATTTCCATATATTCTATTACTTTCCATTCTTCTAGAGTTGTAATTTACTTCCTTGTGGTCTGAGAAAAATGATTTCTTTTTTTTTTTTTTATCTTTTTGAGACAGGGTCTCCCTTTAGTCCCAGCTGTCCTGGAGCTCGCTATGTAGACCAGGCTGGCCTTGAACTCACAGAGATCTGCCTGCCTCTGCCTCCCAAGTGCTGGGATTAAAGGCATGTGTCACCATGCCTGGCCAATTTCAATTTTTAAAATTTGTTGAACCTCAGTCTGTAGCCCAACTTACAATCTGTGCTGGAGAGGGCTCCTTATGCTGATAAAAACATGACTGTTCCGCAGCTTTTGGATGGCTGTTCTGTGGATGCCAGCTGGGCCCATTTGCTCTGTGGAATGACTGAACTCTTTCTTCGTTGATTTTCTGTCTAGATGACCTGTACTTTGAGCAAAGTGGGGTGTTGCCATCTCTCTGTTACTGAATTAGACTCTGTCTTTCTTCAAGAGCTAATAATATTCATTTTCTATATTTGGGTTCTTCCATGTTGGGTACATGATTGCTAATTTTTATATTTTCTTGCTGAATTGATCCTTTTATCAATATATACTGACCTCTGTCTCTTTTTTATTGTTATTAAACTTTATCCATAAATCATACATCATTTCTCAATTGAATTGAGTCACTTCCCTTTCCATGCCCTCCACACCACCTGAATTCCTGCACTATGCCATACATTTGCATCTTTTTCTGAGTCTTTCCAGTTCTTTTGTTGTTGTTCTCTCTAACTTGTATTGATTCAATATATATATATATAGTTATATATATATATAAATATAAATATAAATATATACATACATACACATCACCTGAATTGGAGAATTTTTTTTTCTAAAAGATTTCATGTTTTCCTTAACGAAGTACTCAAAGGTTCCTCCTTGGCAAGCCCAAACAACCATCAATCCTGCCCTTGTGTTCCACACTGGGGTCTTTCCCTCCCACGGTCCCCCTGCACTGGCCTCCATGATACAGCCAGGGTAGTCCAACAATGGCAGTCTATATTCTGATGAGGCTGAAATTCCCTTAGCTGCTTAGTCCACAAGCTGGGTATTTCAGCAGTCCCCATCTGGGATTGAAGGTTTGGAGGATTCTTGGAGAGACATGAGTCTTCAGTCCATATTGGAAGGTTAAAAAGCTGTCTCATATCTTTGAAGAGTGGCAAAAGCAGTGGCAGCCACAGAGTAGATGCACTTGCCAATAAGAATTGAAGACAGGCCAAACAGTGCTCTTTCTTTTTTTCTTTTTGTCTTTTTACTAGGATCAAGTTTTATATATGAAGTATAATTTCTCAGGCCTTTCTGATTATTTATTTTTGGTTATACTTTCCTTTTGGATGCTTAATACCACACAGTTAGCCCAGATTAACCAAGGTTTTTGTTTTCTTGAGGTCAGTTGAGGATCTGGTCCTCAGGGGTCTCTTGGAGTTTTTTTTTTGGGGGGGGGTGGGAGCCCCTGGCTCCTTTTAGCTTTTCATTTACCAGTTCTATCCACTCAAGTACAAAATCAGGTCTTGCTAGACCAGGCTTCCTTTTCTGAAGCATGAGCAGACTTTCCTCTTTATAGACCGGACACTGGCTGAAGTCCCATTAGTGGATCTCCAAGACCTCCCTGCACAGGAAGACTGATGACCCACATTTGCAGGACATTTCAAGAGATGCCCCCATGCATAGTCCCCTAAGTCTTGGTTAACCTCTGAGGGCAAGGAATAAAGTTAACCCTTAGGTCCCACGGCCAAATTGGTATGGGTATTAACTATGGTCATTAAGCACCCAGAAAGGCTAAGTTACACCAACCTGATACATTGCACCTATATTAAAATTGTATTTTTTGAAAACAAACTATGTTATTTCCATATCATATTTCTTGATTCGCATTTTTCCATTTTAATTTTATATTACTCTAAAAGATGCATATATACCCTCCATCATATAGCAAAAATCCAAGGACTGAAAATAAATGGTAGGTTAGTTCTAGAACCTGTCTAGGGGTTCACAATATAAGAACACAGTTGTTTTCAGATCATGAGGACTATAACATTAATGTTACTCAGTTTGTCATACAACTGTCCTCTGTCTCATTTTACAGTTTTTTTTAATTTAAAGTTTGTTTTGTCTGATATGATTAAAACTTATTCTTTGGTTTTGCTTTCCACTTGTGTGATGGATCTTTTTCTGACCCTCTTGTTTCTGGGAGGCAACATATAGTCAGAGTTTATTTTTAATCATTTCAACCAGTTTGTATATTTTGGTTGATAAATTCAGTCTATTTACATTCAAAGTTATTTTGGCAAGTATAAACTTCCTCCTACTCTCTCAGCCTGGGGTGAGTCTCCTGTCTGCCCCTTCCATCTTGCCTTAGAAATACTGGGACTTCAAGGGCTGTCACCCATGAGCCATCTCTCAGGCCTCATGTTTTTGTTTCTATTGTATGAATCTTTTAAATATTTCTTATAGTGCTGGTCTTGTGGGGATGGATTCTCCCATTTTTGTTTGTCCTTCAGACTTGCTGATAATTTTCATGGAGTAGAATTCTTAGGAGTTTTATCTTTCAATATTTTATTTATTTATTTATTTATTTGTTTATTTATTTTTGGTCTTTTCGAGACAGGGTCTCCCTGTAGCCCCAGCTGGCCTGGAACTCACTCTGTAGACCAGGCTGGCCTTGAACTCACAAAGATCCACCTGCCTCCGCCTCCCGAGTGGTAGGATTAAAGGCACGCACCACCATGCCTGGCCTTTCAATATTTTAAATAAATCATCCTATTCTTTTCTGTCCTGAAAGGTTTCTGCTGAGATAGTTTCTGTAAGTCTCCTGGGGTTCCCCTGATATTGGGGCCTAATGCTCTTTTTTGCAGTTGTTAGAAGTTTCTACTTGCTGTGTACTTTTTCTCTTGCAGTACTAGACACTGAACTCAGGGCTTCGCACATGCTAAACAAGTGCTCTACCACTGAGTTATATTCCCAGACTTCCTTGACTTCTGCTTTTGACATTTTGACTCTGACATACCTTGAAGAGGTGTTTTGTTTGAATTCAGTTGGAGTTCTTGAAGCTTCTTGAATCTGATGTCCATACCTCTGAAAACTTGGAAAGTGATCACCTATTATTCCATGAAATAGATTTTCACTGCCCTTCCTTCACCTTTCTGGAATTCCTATAATACAAATATTTGTTTACTGCATGTTGTTCTACAGTTCTTATCAGATTTCTTTCTTTTTTTTCCCTTTGACTGAATTAGTTTTTCTTTTTCTTTTTTTTTTTTTTTGTGGTGGTGGGGGTAAATATGTTTAAAATTGTACACAGTTTTGCTGGAGAGATGGTCTAGTGGTTAAGAGCACCGACTGCTCTTGCAGAGGACCCGAATTTGATCCCCAGCAACCACATGGGGGCTGAGAACCGTCCATAACTCCAATTCCAGGAGAACTCCAGTTCCAGGGGAATCTGAGACCCTCTTCTGACCTCCACGGCATTGCACGACACGGGTGCACAGACCTACATGCAGACAGTACATTCATACACATAAATAAATAAATAAAAATTTTTTAAAAGTATTAAAAGAAAAATAAAATAAAATTGTATACAAGGATAATAAATCAGGGTTATTTAAATAAATTTAAATCAATTTGTTGACTGTGACTCAGATAGGGAATAATCCAGAGAAAAGGAAGCAAATTGGCTATTTATGGAGCAAACTGCTAATGGAAATGGAAATGCTTTCAGCTCATGCTCTTTTCAGGAATCTCCCAGACTGACTGAAATAGGGCAGAGTAAAAATGGAAAATTACTTTAGGAAGGGGTTTTGCCCACTAGATGCTACCGCTTATCAGTTTGTGGAATTCCTAATTTAAGCACTGTTCAGATTCAAACTGATATGGAAGTGGGGACTGAGAAAAAAGTCATGAAGAGTCTTTTTAAGTTAGCCCCAATCCATGATACAAACCACATGGCTCCAGTGTACCTCAATTCTAAAAAAACAGTGCGCTAAAAAGTTAAGTATAGCTACAAACGACCCTAAAAGGAGGCTCCCCTGTGCTTTCGGGGTCCAGCCTATGCTTGGGGGGGGCAGAAACGAGGGAGAAGAAGAGCACAGCCACAAGCAGAAGCCCCAGCTGCAGTTTCTCCAGACTTCCTGCAGCAGAAAATGGTCACCTGGGTACCCGTGCTTCAGTGATTCCATCTCTGTCCTTCCCTTTGCCTTGCTTACTTCATACCATTCGTTCTCAACGTGACCACTGGACCAGCAGCAGCTCCTGGGGACACGAGAGATGGAAAGCTCCATGCAACTCCAAGCCTTTCTCAGTCAGGACCTCAGAAATCTGTGTTTTAACAAGGCTTCCAGGGAACCAGGTACATGGTCAGATTAGAACCATCAACCTACCCACAGTCTCACGTGCCTTTAGTTTTCTGTGTCTAAGAAGTAAAAGCTGACCCATTTTCTCCTGTTTACTTGTGCCTGGATGTTTGGCCTCATATCTGAAGCATAGGATGTCGGGATTGAGAGGTGGGTTTGGGATGGAGGTTTGCTCTGGAGCACCACAGTGGCTTTTGATCTGGAGGAAGTATGTGAGCTCAAGGGAAGGAGCAGGCTGTGCCCCTGCAGGTTCAGGCTGGAAGAGTGGCAGAAAGGATCCTAAGGCCCCATTGCAGAAGGAATCAGAGACAAGCTTTATCAATGAAGAGCAGTTACATGGGAAAAGTTGATGATTTGAAGTATGTCCACAAAACCCTTGGGTTTCCCCCACTTTCAGCAGTAAACTTTAACTCTGCTCCTCTTGAGTGTGGCCTGGACTTAATGACAGCAGTTGTGATGGTGTGTCAACAAAGGCAGCACAGCACTTTCCTTGTCATTGTTCTTTGACCACTTTCTCTTTTATAAATTTTATTTATTTTTTATTTATTTTTTATTTATTTCTGTATGTGTATGAATGTACTGTCTGCATGCAGGTTTGTGCACCCGTGCCGTGCAATGCCATGGAGGTCAGAAGAGGGCGTTGGATTCCCCTGGAACTGGAGTCAAAGACAGTTCTCAGCCGCCATGTGGATGCTGGGGATCGAACCCTGGTCCTCTGTAAGAGTGGTTGGCGCTTTTAACCCCTAGGCCATCTCTCCAGCCCCAATTTTATTTATTTTTTATGTGTATGAATGTACTGTCTGCATGCAGGTCTGTGCACCCGTGTCGTGCAATGCCGCGGAGGTCAAAAGAGGGTGTCAGATTCCCCTGGAACTGGAGTTAAAGATGGTTCTCAGGCGCCATGTGGGTGCTGGGGATCGAACCCGGGTCCTCTGCAAGAGCAGTTGGCGCTCTTAACTGCTAGGCCATCTCTCCAACCCTGACCACTTTCTCTTAATGAAGCCAGTAGACATGCCAGATTCATGGAGCCTGTGAAGGTCTGTGTGGTGGATAAACAATCTTCCTGTTTTGTTTTTGTTTTGATAGTGTCTCACTGTGTAGCCCCAGCTGGCCTGGAACTCACTATGTAGACCAGGCTCGAACTCACAGACATCCACTTGCCTCTGCCTCCCAAGTGCTAGGACTACAGACGTGTGCCACCACACCCAGCAGCCTTAAACTCTTCTTGATCCTCCTGCCTCAGCCTCCAGAGCACGAGGACTGCAGATGTAAAGCCATCAGTCCCAGCTTCGTTTGCTTTGGAAGTTGAAGCAGAGAGATGAATGCTGACACTCAGCTTCCTCCCTTTAATTCAGTACACACATGCACACACACACACACACAGAGTCTGGAAGCAGAGAGAGATGGATGCTGACGCTCAGCCTCCTCCCTTTAATTCAGTACACACACACACACACACACACACACACACACACATACATACACACAGTCTGGAAGCAGAGAGATGGATGCTGATGCTCAGCCTCCTCCCTTTAATTCAGTACACACACACACACATACACACAGTCTGGAAGCAGAGAGAGATGGATGCTGATGCTCAGCCTCCTCCCTTTAATTCAGTGTACACACACACACACACACACACACGCAGTCTGGAAGCAGAGAGAGATGGATGCTGACGCTCAGCCTCCTCCCTTTAATTCAGTACACACACATACACACACACACACACACAGTCTGGAAGCAGAGAGAGATGAATGCTGACACTCAGCCTCCTCCCTTTAATTCAGTACACACACACACACACACACACACACACACGTCCATGAAATGGTACTACCCACACCCACAATCAGGGTGAGAGTCTTTCCTCCTCAGTTAAACCTTTCTGGAAACACCCTTACAGACATGTCCAAAAGCGCATCTCCTAGGTGATACTAAATCTAGGGAAGTTGACAATGACAATGAACCATGACACTCGAATTGACCTTATCAAGAGTCATCAGAATTGAACCTTCTTCTCAGTTACATCTTGATCTTGAACTTCTAACCTGAACACTTGTGAGAAATATAAACTGCTTAAGCCTCCCAGCCTGTGGTAAATTGTTACAGTAGCCACACCAGATTAATGCATTTTCCTGAAGGTCACAGAGAGCCACAGATTGCAAATAAGAGTATAGAAACATTTTTCCCTCTAAGGACTATTTTTTTAAATATTTCATTTATTATTTTTATTTTATATGTATGACCATATTGCCTGCATGTATTTAAGTGCACCCTATGTCATCCAATGCTCCCAGAGGTCAGAAGAGGGCATTGAAGTCCCCTGGAACTGGAGTTACAGATGGTTGTTAGCTGCCATGTGGGTGTTGGGAATTGAACCTGGGTCCTCTGTAAGAGCAGCCAGTGCTGTTAACTTCGGAGCCATCTCTCCAGCCCCTCTTTCAGATGGTTGATGACATCATGTCCTTCAAGCCAGAGCTAGGCAGAGCTGATGCTTTTTGTGTTCCAAGCTGAGTGGTATCCCTGTTGTGGGAGCCTTCTGGAACATAGCCTAGAGAAGCTTATACTGAAATACCATGGCCAAAAGCCACTTAAGGAAGACCGTTTGGGGTTATGGTTCCAAAGGGCTAGGAGTCCATAATGACGTAATGGTGGAGAAGACTGGGAGCCAGAGTCAGAAGCTAAAAGATCCCATCTCAGCTGCACACAGAAAACAGAAAGCAAACTGGTAGTGGAGCGAGGTCACTCTCAAATCCCGCCCCCCAAGTGATGCACTTCCTCCAGCAAGGCTCAACCTCCCAAAGTTCTTTTTTTTGTCTTTTCTTTTTTTTTAATTATTTATTTATTTATTTCTGTATGTGTATGAATGTACTGTCTGCATGCAAGTCTGTGCATTTTTTGACTTTTCGAGACAGGGTCTCCCTGTAGCCCCAGCTGTCCTGGAACTTGCTCTGTAGACCAGGCTGGCTTTGAACTGCCTCTGCCTCCTGAGTGCTAGGATTAAAGTCATGTGCCACCATGCCTGGCTCCTCCCAAAGTTCTAAAGCCTTCCCATACAGTACCACTAGCTGTGGACCAAGCATTCAAATGCATGAGTCCATGAGAGACAGTTCTCGATCAAACCACACGAGGAGGCAGATGCCAGGTGGTGGCACTGTTTTGTAGGTTATGGAACTTTAGAAGGTGGAGACTTGCCAGAGGAAGTGGGTCACTGGGGGAGGGCCTTGAGGTTTTATAGCTTGGTTCCACTTCCTTTTTTTAATTTTATTTATTTTTTATGTGTATGAATGTATTGTCTGCATGCAGGTTTGTGCACCCGTGTCGTGCAATGCCGCAGAGGTCAGAAGAGGGCATCAGATTCCCCAGTTCACAGTTCTCAGCCGCCATGTGGATGCTGGGGAATTGAACCTGGGTCCTCTGCAAGAGCAGTCGGTGCTCTTAACCGCTAGGCCATCTCTCCAGCCCGGCTCCACTTCCTAACCGCGGATGAGATGTGAGCAGCCAGCTGCTCTATGCTCCTGCTGCCATGCCTTCCCCGATATGATGGGCTGTGTCCCTTTGCAAATCGTGAGCCGCGATAAACCCTTCTTCCCTTAAGTGGCTTCTTGTCAGATATTTGGCCACAGTAGAGAGACAAGTAACAAACCAAAGCATTCATGCTGCCATGGCCCATGTAGGGGACCCTAGAACCCCATAGTTGTGGGCCAGACAGAACAAGATGCCTTCCGCATGTCACTTCATTTAAAGCTAAGGCCTCTGTACCTGCAGGTCCTTGATTCCTTGTAGGAGAACTGTGTATTCTAAGAAGAAGCTCAGCCCAGGCTTAATCACCTTTCTGGTTTTGATACCTATATGTAGTTTGTCCATCTTGCATTACCATTAAAACCATTAATTCTCTCAATACTAGTTACTAATTGTAGAAAATAATGAGTTTCATTGTGCCAGGTTCATATGTGCAAAGTCCCTTGATCAAATCGCCCTCCTGTCGCCTTCACGCCTTCCTGCTCCTCTCTTAAATGCCTTCCTCTTCCCTGATCGCCCCTCCTCTTCTCTCATTCTTTTCTTACCACCTAAGTGCCTCCTATGTATCATGTTGGAAATGAAGCAGTGTGGCCTTCTGCTCAAGGAGTTAGCAATCAATTCAGAGAAATAAAGCACATCTCTAAATAACTACTGCTACTGACCGAAGACTTGTGTCCCCTTCAAGTTCAGATGTGGAAATCTGATTCCCAAGGTGGTATTCTTTGGAAGTAGGACCATGGGCTGATGATTAGGCTGTGAAGACTGAGCCCTCATGAATTGGATTACTGTATTCATAAAAGAGGCCCCAGCGGGGCTGAAGAGATGGCCTAGCGGTTAAGAGCACCGACTGCTCTTGCAGAGGACCCGGGTTCCATCCCCAGCACCCACATGGCGGCTGAGAACCATCTGTAACTCCAATTCCAGGAGAACTCCAGTTCCAGGGGAATCTGACACCCTCTTCTGACCTCCGCGGCTTTGCATGACATGGGTGCACAAACCTACATGCAGACAGTACATTCATACAAATAAATAATAAAAAGAGGCCCCAGGGAGATCCCTGATCCCTTCTATTCACTGACTTGATGACACAAGAAGTCAGATATCTATCTATGACCCAGGAAACAAGCTGAACCTGCTTGTGCACTGGGCTTCAACTTCTAGCCTCCAGAATTGCAAGAAAGAAATTTCCATTCTTGTCAAATTACTCTGTCCATGGGAGTGCCCAGTCTACTGTGGGCAGTGCCACCCCTGGGCAGGTTGTTGTATATTGTATAAAAAAGCTGGCCGCGGGGCTGGAGAGATGGCCTAGCGGTTAAGAGTGCCGACCGCTCTTACAGAGGACCCGGGTTCAATCCCCAGCACCCACATGGCGGCCCAGAACGGTCTGAAACTCCAATTCCAGGAGAACTCCAGTTCCAGGGGAATCCGACACCCTCTTCTGACCTCCGCGGCATTGCACAACACGGGTGCACACACCTGTATGCAGACAGTACACATACACATACATAAATAAATAAAATTAAAAAAAGAAAAATAAAAGAAAGCCGGCTGGGCATGGGCCAGGGAAGCAAGCTACTAAGCAGCGTTCCTCCACGACTTGTGCTTCAGCTCCTGCCTCCAGGTTCCTGCCCAGATTTCCTACCTTGGGCTTCCTAAGTGATGAGCTGTGACCTGGGAGATGCAAGGTGAATAAACCCACTCCTCCCCAAGTTGGTTTTGGTCAGAATGTTTTGTCCCAGAGATTGAAAAGATACCAAATAAGCCAAGCATGGTGGCACATGCCTTTAATCCTACCACTCGGGAGGCAGAGGCAGGCAGATCTTTGTGAGTTCAAGGCCAGCCTGGTCTACAGATCGAGTTCCAGGACAGCTGGGGCTACAGGGAGACCCTGTCTCGAAAAGACCAAAGAAAAGAAAAAAAAAGAAACCAAATAAAGTTGATGGTGCTCTTCCTCTAAGAACAATTTGATATCAAACCACTCATTTTCCTATTTGTTTACCATCCTCAATTGCTTTGCATGAGATAAATGATTTGCATCTTTTAGAGAGAGAGACAGAGTTTTCATAGGGAAAGCTGTTTAGAAATGCAAACTCCCAGGAAAAAAGTCCTTTGTCAACTTTGCCTTTGTTACCCTACTGAGTGGGTAAGACTGTCCCAGGCAAAGACTTGATCAGGGCTAGACCAAAACCCCTGTGCTACAGGCAAGTGAATGATGATAGCTATTGGATTAGGAAAGCCATCTGCAAGTGAAGGCTGGGGACTTGGCTGCTCTCTTATCTCCTCAATAGTCACTCATCTCAGTCTCCAGAAAAGAAAATTCTGACATCTTAATTTTAATGTGGGCATTTGATCCAGTGCTTGAGATAAATATAACCCTGTGGAGTAGCGAGAAGGTTTAATGGGAAATGGTTGGCATTCTTTCTTGGTAAAGGCATTGGGGAAGAGGGAGGGAGAGAGGGAGGGAGGCAAAGAGGGAGGGAAACAGAGAGAGAGAGAGAGAGAGAGAGAGACACCAACAGCAGTCAGGACAAAGCCGAGCTAGGAGAGGTCCCCAGCAGCCTTGCCCTCTAACGTAAGACCTGGCCAGCATGGTTGTCCTTAGTCCAATGACTTTGGGAATTTATCTCCAACTCTTCTTCCATTCCATCTCGTCTCAGCCAACGTTCATCAACAGCGTCCTCCCAATTTCAGCAGGTAAATGATGACCGAGAGTTTCCTTTTCTATCTGGCAGAGGGCAGGAGGGGGTTGGGGGAGAGGCAAGATTGTCTTGCAGTATGTCCTGGCGTTTTGGCCACTTAGTGGAGGGAGGCTGGGGGGGGGGGGGAACGGCCACCCTGGATGCTTCCTGTCACCCGAGCTTGTTTCAGAAGGCCTCTCCTGACCTTGTTCCAATTGTTGCTGCTCAAAGCCAGACTAAACCGCCACTTCTGTCTCCCCATCTCTTCTGCCCATTTGCTGCGTGATTCATTATCGTCAGGAATTTGGGAGGCAGGGACGGACAGGGAAGCACAAGTTCTGGAGAAGGGACTCCCAGATGTTTCTATAAATCCATTGCCTTGGGATGTCATGGAGCAGGTGCCCCTGGAGGGCAAGCACTAGGGCTGGCCCCCCACCAGATGCCTGCCCCCCAAACCCTGCTGTCTCAGGACTAGGTTTTCTGATTCCTGGGCCTGTTGGGCTTTCTTCCGTTCATCTCTGATAGCTCATCTAGCGGTCCTGGGAGTGGAGATGGCTTCCAGAGGGATGGTGCCTCTGGAGTCAGATGTGTCTGCTGGGTGCAGGGCTGGCAGGTTTGAAGAAGGGGCTTGGTTGGCCACACTGGCAACCTTTTCTGAGGACATCAGGTGTCAACCCTTGCCCTGACTGACCTGAAGTTTTGGGTTACTACTGGCAGAGCCTTTTCAGACCTTTCCGGGGGAAACTTGAATATCTCTAGAGGACCTGAAGAAGGCAGCCAGCCCCAGGGCTTGCTGCTCGGCTCTTCACAGCGCCTCTGTTTGTTTGCCTCAGCCACCGCACCAAACAGCTCCTAGTTGCGCTCTGTCCAAGAAGAGCAGTCGACTCAGTGTCTTGCCTGTAAAACACAGGGAGGACCAGAAATACAGGCCGTCAGGAGAGCGCTTCTCCGGACCCACCCCAGCCTCTCTCCATTCATAAAAACAGCTCATGGCAAGCTGTGCTGGCAAACTCTGCCGGCCCTAAGGAAATGACAGGGAGACTGCTGTGAGGCTAATTATAAAAGTGTGAGACACAGAAGAAGTGGGGAAGGAGGGGGGGTCAGGGAGAATATTGGGGGTGGGGTAGGGAGAAAAGGCAGGTGGTTGTGTCACCAAGAGAATGTGTCAACATGTCCCTCACAGATTCAGGTTGAGAGCACCAATCTTCCTCTAGTCAGGGTGGATCATTATTCTCTTATCCACTGGGAAGCTTGAGAGCTGAGTATAATGCAATGTGCCTGTTATGACAGCATAGGAAGCTGAGGCAGGAGGATGCTGTGTTTAAGGCTGAGACCCTATTTCAAAAAATCCAGTGAGGACTTGGTAGTTAACCTGGTCTGATTCAGTGGTTCGTCATCATCTTTGGATTATGGATTTCTTTGAGACTCTGCTGAGGATTTAAAGAGTTAGGGACACTCGGTTCTCTGCTTTCAGTCCTGCCTCTCGATGGGCTTCCTGACTTATGGGAGACAATGGGCCGTAGACTGTACCATGAGACGGGACTGCGTGTCTTGTGCACTGTAACTGTTAAGGCTTCCAGGAGCAGAGCAGTGCTGGGCACGCAGCAGATGTTCAGCAAGTACTTAGTGAAAGGACAGAATGTTTCTGTAGGTTGAAGATCATCTTCATTTTGTATTATTTAATTTATACAGAACCAAAGTCACCAAGAAGTTCTGGAAGCTGGAGAGAAAAGAACCTGTGATTTCCTTTGAACCCCTCCTCCCCTCCTTACAGCTCCTCCTTCCCCTTTGGGACCCCCATTTTTTGTTTTTTGATGTTTTGGTTTTTTGTTTTGAGACACTTTCCATGTAGTCACAGCTGGCCTGGAACTTACTATGTAGACCAGGCTGGCCATGATCTTACAGAGCTCTCCCTGCCTCTGCCTCCTAAGTGCTGGAATTAAAAGTGAGCACCACCACACTCAATTTTAAAATTTTTTATTGAGTTATTATTTTATTTTATGAGTATTTTGTCTCTGTATACCCATGTCATGCAATGACCATGCAGGCCAGAAGGGGGCGTCAAATTTCCTGAAACTTGAGTAAAGATAGTTGTTAGTTGCCACGTGGGTGTCTAGGAGCCAAACCCAGGTCATCTGGAGGAGCAACCAGGGTTCTCAACAGCTAACCCATCCCTCCAGCCCCTCCCTTTCCTTTGTAAGGTGCTAAGGATTGAACCCAGGGCCATGCATATGCCGTGCAAGTATTCCCCTCCACAGGCCCTTCTGGCTGAGTTGCTAACTCTAAATCTTATGGTTGGGAATGTGGTCTTTAGACATTTGGCCATATAATTGGGTCCACCTGGGGATCACGAAATTAAGAGTCTAGCACAGTATCTGCTATCTGACCTGGAGTCATTTTGCTTTGTTCCCCTGGCTTAGTTGCTGTCCTTCCTGACAACACAGTTCTGAGATTTAATTCAGGCCATGAAATGAAACTTCTCCCAGACTCAGGACAACATAAATCCTTTCAAATATTTACCAACTGTGTTGAAACACTGGTGCCAAGTGATCCAGATGGGCTGTGAAGGAAGGGATCCCACAGGCCTGCAGGGGGCACTAGCTCTCAGGCAGAGCCACCATTCCTTCTCTCTGGGGAAGATGCTATTTCTGCAAATGCCCACAGCCCCAACTCTCTGAACCAGGTGTCCATTATCTGACACTGGGGCACAGAGGTGAATCAGGAAGGAGCCAGAGAGCACCAGAGAGGCCCAAGTTAAGACACAACCCAGGCAGGCATGGTGGCACATGCCTGTAATCCCAGCACTCGGGAGGCAGAGTTGGGTGGATCTCTGTGAGTTCAAGGCCGGTGTGGTCTACATAGTGAGTTCCAGGACAGATGGGACTACAGGGAGACCCTGTCTCAAAAAGACAAAAAAAAAAAAACAAAAACAAAGACAGAACCCAGCAGGCATTTGAGTTGATCTCAGGTCCTCGTGTTGGTCTATTAACTCTTTTTTTTTTTTTTTGGTCTTTTCGAGACAGGGTCTCCCTGTAGTCCCAGCTGTCCTGGAACTCACTCTGTAGACCAGGCGGGCCTTGAACTCACAAAGATCCGCCTGCCTCTGCCTCCCGAGTGCTGGGATTAAAGGCATGTGCCACCATGCCTGGCTTGGTCTATTAACTCTTACTTTGGACACCATTCTACCAGACATAGATGGCTGCTGCTTAGGGTGGCAAAAGTCAGGTGATTCTTCTGTACGTTTTTATTTACCAATGAGGGGCCATGCCACAGAGCATGGCATGTGTGGAGGTCAGAGGACAATCTGCAGGAGTTGGTCTCCAGAACCGAACTAGGTTTGTCAGGCTTGGTGCCAGCTGCCTCTATGTGCAGAACCATCTAGCTGGTCCCAAAAGCAGATGCTAAGTCTGATTACAAGAAGCTATAATTCTATCACTCTGGTGGCCTGAAGCAGGAGGATCTCAAACAGAAGACCACCTGGGCTATAGAGAAAAAAAAAAAAGATTAATATAAGAAAGATGGTAAAGACCTAGGGAATGGTTCTGAGATTTCACAGATAATGGTAGAAGGCAGTTATCTGTGTGACCTGTTGATGGCATCATTGATGGCAGGGCAGGAATGGTTTTCATCATGGTGCTCATGAACACTGAAGAGCTATGTTACCTCTATTGACCTTCAGAAGGATGATACGTGACAGACAATCAGAATAATTTCTGTTTAAAATGCCAGGAGCCCAAAGGGTAGTGTAAGTGTATTGCCTTAACCTTTTGCTGGTAATAAACCACCCTTCGTAGCTTAAAACTTGGATCATTTATTATTGAAGTTCATGTTTCGTGGGTCACCTAATGGTCAGCTGATCTAGCCTGGCTTGGGTTGACCCTGACTGGGCCCAGTCTAGGTTTGTAGATTGACTCAGCTCCAATGTCCATTCACAAGTGGAGCTCAGTTGTTGTGGCTGCCAGAAGTCAGATGCCTGTAGCTAACAATATTTTCAGGGGAACAGACCTTGCACAGAATGTGATATATTAAGACTTGCACACCCCCGGCATGTAAAGCAAAACTCCTACTTTCCAGAAGAAACAGGTTCAAAGAGGGTAAGTAATTTTTTGTTTTTTGTTGTTGTTGTTGTTGCTGTTGAAAAACACTATTTTTTTTTTAGGTTTTTTTTAATTTATTTTTTTTTAAGGGATTCTACAATATGACACAGTTGTTTGCAGATAACATTGATGTTACTCAGTATGTCATACAATTAGGTAATTGGTGCATTTTGCAAGTATCTATGTCCAAATTTTGAACAACCCAATGTTCCCATAGTCCAGTTGGAGAAGCTTGTATGCACAGGCATGTTGATCAATCAGGAGTCCAGACCATATTCCTGTAGTCTCATGATTCACCCCTATCTCTCCACAGCCCTTACAATCTACCACGCCTCCTCTTCCGCAGTTTGTTCCCTGGGCTTTGGGAAAGGGGCACAAGTGGGTGAGAAGAAAACAGTCTAATTTCTTTGGAGTTGTCATTTTGGACTCTAGTCTGTTCAGGTTGTTTCCCTTCATGGGTTGACAGCTTTTCCAGTGATACCTTTTTAGTCATACTAACAAAGCACAAGCAATTGGATGTACAGGCATTTAAGCAGTACTAATTATTATGTCAAGCTAAGCTGTGAGCATAGACACAGATGCTTGGATGGTATGCTAATCCACAAACTGTGGTTTCTCTATAAAGGGTGACAAGTTCTTATTGTGGCTTATAACATCTCCTAACCACTAGAGGACATAAGCTTGTGGCATCCACTGTGAGTTATTCCTCCAAGGAGAGAGCTAATAACCAAATAGATTTGGGATATATATAGACACTTGGCTGCCACTGTTGCACAGTATCTCCAGGCTGTTGAGGTGTGGCTGATATTGACGGAGGAGTCTTGCTTGTCTCAGGGAGGAGGGTAAGTAATTTACCCAAGGTCACACAGCTGGTTTGTAGGAGAGCTGGAGATCAGACTCTGGCCTCTACTATATGTCCAGGGCTTTTGCCAGTGTAGACCAAATCTGCTTATGGCCTGGGTTATTGTGCTAGTGGCCTTTGCAGTCCTGAAGGCCCCCCTCCTATCCTCTGGAAACTCTGTCTTCTGTTTTCTATCCGTTCCCTCCTGCCTTGTCCTCAGGATGTCAATGTCCAAAGTTCTAACAAAGAATTTTTTGTTGCTGTTATTATTGTTGATTGAGGCAGGATCTTTTTATATAGCCTACTTGGCTTTGAACTTGGTAACTAGGTCAATGTTGCTTACATATCACCATCCTCCTTCCTCAGGCTCAGTCTCACAGATTCTGGGATTATAGGTGCACACCTCCATGCCCCACTTAAAATTGCTTTATAAACGTGTGCATGATTTGTCAAAGCGCTGACTCATCTATTCTTTGATATTTGTATTTTAATGGGGACCACTGATCACAGATAAAGGATAGGCTAGAGAGGTAAGATTGAGTTAGGGTGTTTGGGGGGATGGGGACCTCCCTGGAACTAGGGAAATCCCTTTTTTACAAATCTCTTCAGGCCTTCCCACCCTTTACCTTCACAGACATATGTTCCTTGTCGGTTCAGGATTCTCCAGGCAGGCAGGAACTCTCCAGAGCATTTCTAGATACAAACCTCAGAAGCCATATTGGAGAAAAGGCCTAAATCCAGCACAGCAGAACAAGGTCCTGTGGAAGTCTTGGCTCTGTGTGGGCACTGGAAGCCTCTGGCACTGCTGGGACTAGATGAGGACAGGCGCTCTGGGGCTGAGATGATGTCCAGCCTCCCACTCTGCTGCCTGGAAGCCAGCCAGGCCATTATTTGGGGACCATCCATGTTCTTGGCACTAGATCATGGGCTATTTATTTGTGTCTATGCTCATCAGCTATTGTTTAATGTCCCATAATGCACTTGCCAGCCATTTCCTCTGATCTACCTTCCCATATTTCCCTGGTTAATACAATCAGAGAAAGATCTTAAATTATAGGGCTCTCTAGGGGTCTCAGGCATCAACCCCCCATCCCAAGCCTCTATATGAAGCAGGGGACACCCCCCCCATCTCTATACAAATAGGTAGTGTGAGAGGTGGAAGGCTTTCCCTTGGGGCCTCCTGGCTGAGCTCCCACATGACGTTTCACCTCACTGAGGCCTGACTTCCTCTGATGCACAGTCACACAGAAACACTGCAATTCCTTTGGAGACAGAGAGCCTCAGGCTTCCATGCGGCATGCAATAAGCTGGTGCCCAGTCTCCTTGAACTGCAACCCATGCTTCTAAGTACTGCCCGGGCCTGGTACCATTGATCCCCAAACCCTTCTTTCATGCACCTCTTCTACAGCTACACATGTGTTTGCTCCTCACAGCGGCCCCTACTATGGGGATCCTGGGTTCAAATTCTGACTGTCTTGGTTGTGAACTGGGTGATGGTGGGAGGTTGCTTCACTGGGTGAGCCTCAAGTTCTTCTGTAAAATAGGCATGGTAGTCTCTGTCTTACAAGACTGCTAGGAAGATCCATTTATTCAACTAATATTTAAGGAGCCAACTATGTACCTGGAAGGGGCTGCACCAAACAGACAAATGATCCCACCCACATGAGACGTGTCATCAGTGTGAGAACTAGTCCAGGCTGGCCTACTGGTAATAGCCTTTATGCTTTGGCACTTAGGGTCGTGGGGGGTGGGTGATATTTAAATTGCTTTAACTGTTAACATTTTTTAAATGAAAGGTTTTTTTTTTTTAAGGTTTTGTTTTTAATGTATTGCTGATGTCTCTTAAAAACGAATCTTGGGGTGGGCTGGAGAGATGGCCTAGTGGTTAAGAGTGCCGACCACTCTTACAGATGACCCAGGTTCGATCCCCAGCACCCACATGGTGGCTGAGAACCGTCTGTAACTCCAATTCCAGGAGAACTCCAGTTCTAGGGGAATCCGAGACCCTCTTCTGACCTCTGCGGCATTGCACGACACAGGTGCACAGACCTACAGGCAGACAGGACATTCATACACATAGAAAATAAATAAATAAAAATTAAAAAAAACACACAAATCTTTTGAAAAGATGACCAATTTGGAATCTTGACCCCTCCGTTTGGAATGGCGTGGTGGCACTCCGTGGAACAGTGCAGTTAGTGGTGACTCAGCGCCTGCTCACCCGGCCTCCTGTGCCTGGTCCACTCTCCTATTTACACCCAGCTCTTCAGGCCCCTCTGGGCATGTGACCCGGGGGCTGAGGACCCTACCTCCACTGGCTTGGTCCCTTCCTTTTTTCCTTAGAAGCTTCAGCATGTCTAGATTTCCAACGTTCCACACAGCTGAGTCTGGAGGGTGGCACAGTTTCCCAACTCAGCTAGAACAGCCTGGTGAGCTCTTCAGGGACCCAGTATCTGAGCTGAGCAGACCAACGACGTCCAAATCTCAGGGCTTTGCATCAAGCATGGACAGGAGTAGTTCAAGTTCTCCTGGTGATCAGAGGTCTAGCCATAGCTAACCCCTGCACCATAGCCAGCATCAGAATCAGAAAGAGGCTTATTAATCCAGAATCATCTCCTCACTTCGAATATCTTATATAGCATTTACAAGCACCACAGCTCGAATGTGATCTGTAGGGACCATTCTGAAACTTATCACAGTTATCCTCTGCTTTGTTTAAATGTCATCAGAATCAAAGAAGTAGACAAGAATTTGAGGGAAAATAGCTTACTTGGGAGATGACCCAATGGCGCAGTGAAGTGAGACAGTCCATGTAAGGTATGTTCCCAAAGAGGACACTGCTGTGCTGTGGGCCACTGGAGCTCAGTTCTACTTCGGACCTCAGTTCTACTTCGGACCTCAAGAAAACGGGGATAGTTAGAAAGCAAGTCCTCGGCCAGCCTTTCTGTCCCCAGATCATTGCAGAGGTGGTTGGGAGCACCTTCCAGTGCCATGTGGGTTCACGACTTGTGTTTCTCATAGCTTTGTGACCTTAGTGCCCTCCCTGTGCCTCAATCTCCTCATGTATGTGATGGGGCAAAAAGTAGGATTTTCATAATAAAGAAGTTGTGAGGATTGAGGGGACTAGTTAGGAATGTTACAGTGCTCTAAATAGTGCCTGTCATACAGCGTGTGACATATACATATTTTCTGAAATTGTTTCCAAAATGTCACTGTTTGTGCCTACACATGCCTATTTGCTCTAAAGTTCATCGCACCAAACCCCAAAACTTAAAAAATTTTTCTTTGCAAACACTCACTGATTGATATGAAGGCAGGAGCCTTAGCTTCAGCCCACTTTGCTTTCACAGACCAGTCCCTAAAAAGAAGCACACTGGCGCTCCGGGGGAAGAAGGCTCTACCGGGGACGGGATTTCCCTGATGGCTTTAAAAATACACCTGGCGCTCTTCCATCTCTCAGTCCCGAGCCTCTCTCCATTCTGGCTGGAGCTCACCTCTCCATAGCAACCAATGAAAACATGGGGGAGGTGTTTATTTGGGATCTGGCAACAGCTGAGGGGAGCCTGTGGCGGCCCATAGTCAGCTAGCTGGGTGGAGGACTGAGGAGAAGAGGGGGAGCACAGACAGGGTTATCCAGGCTCCTCCCTTCCAGCCTCCCCCACCCTCCTCACTCTGCACCCGCACAGCTGATCTGAAGAGTTTGGGGAGAGCCTCAGGAGCCCTCCTCCTGCTTCAGGGACTTCCCCTAGCACACCCGCTCCAGGGAGGCTTCCCCAGGGTCTTCAGGCATGGCAAGGGTTTATTTGGGACACAGGAAGGTAGGGGATGGAGTGACAACAGTCATCCTACTTACAGACACCCACCCACCCAACTGGACCTCTTCTGGTACTGTGACCCAAGTTGATTCAAGTGACTGAACTTGTCTATTATATGACAGGCCTATAGGGTGTTATTTGTCATGAGAGGTTGAAACCGGCTTGCTGCTTTGTGTCAACACAGGGTCAACCCAGCTTCTAAGACCATCTTCATTGGAGTGGACCTCATGGTGGTCCCTAGAATCTTCCAAATTCTCTGTGATCAGACAGAAACCAAATTCTCAACATGGAGAGTTAGTGTTGGGAGGGATGTAGGTCCTTGGGGTCTAGAGCACAGCAGGGCCCTGTGGGAGCCACGTTGGCCTGGTGATACATTCCCACTGCAGTGTGTCTATAGGGGTAGAAGAGGGAGTGTGAGGTGGCTGAGGAGTGGCCAGGGGCCTGTGAGGAGTTAGCAGTTCTCAGAAGAACTAATAACACCCAACGGGAACTAAAGAAATGGCTCGGCAGTTAAGAGCACTGGCTGCCCTTGCAGAAGGCCTGGGTTCAGCTCCCAGTACCCACATGGTAATTAACAACCTTCTGGAACTCCGATTTCAGGGGATCAGTGCCCTCTTCTGCCCTCCGTGGGCACTGCCAATGTGTTGCACGTTCATTCATACACATAAAATAAAAACTTTTAAAAATAAAATTAAAAAAAAAGAATGGCTAGCTGGATGTGGTGGTGAGTTCCAGCCCAGCTGGGGCTACAGGAAGATCTTGTCTCAAAAAGACCAAAAAAATGTATTTGTGGCTAAACAAAATTAAAAGGCCAAAACAAACTGGGAGAAAGAAAAGTCAAAAATCAAGGCACGAGTCTCCTTATAGATGAGAAAAAAGAGCAAGACCAGTGACCCCTTCAAGGAGGGGACAGTGTCCTCAGTGTCCACTGTAAGGAAATGCATGTGAATGCCACCCTGGGATGCCACCCTGGGACGCCACCCTGGGACGCCACCCTGGGATGCCACCCTGGGATGCCACCCTGGGATGCCACCCTGGGACACCACACCTCAGCTCTTGGATGAGCATTTCTATCAGCAAACTGTGACACTGTGCAGATACCTTCATGAGCTGCTCTCAGGATGGAGAATTGGCTGATAAAGGCTTTGTGGTGGTGAAGCATGTGGCACTTGTAAAGGACATTCCTGCTGAGGGCTTGAGAGATGGCCCACTGGCTAAAAGCACTGGCTGTTCTTGCAGAAGACCTGGGTTCAAATCCCAGCACCCACAAGGCAGCTATTAACCACCCGTAACTCCAGTTCCAGGAGATCTGATGCCCTCTTCTGTCCTCTTTGAGCACTGTACAACATGGTACACTTATACACATGAAGGCATAACATTCATACACATAAAAAATAAAATTAAAATAAATAAAAAAGAACAGTACTATCTATTTCTAGGGCCAGCATGTCTACTTCTAGAAATCCATCCATCACAACATATAAAGAAGCAGCTGGTGATTTGGTGGCATTGTTTACATCCAGTGATTTTTTTTTCTTCAAATCACTCAATTGTACATCAAAAAGTGTTGAGTGAACATATTTTGGTTCTTCTAGATGAAGGAATATTATGTACTTCTACAAAAGGATGTAGGCCGAGCATGGTGCTGCACGCCTTTAATCTCAGCATTCAGGAGGCAGAGGCAGACAGATCTCTGTGAGTTCAAGCCCAGCTGGGGCTATAGGGAGACTCTGTCTCAAAAAGACACAGAGAGAGAGATAGAGAGGAGAGAGAGAAGGAAAAAGATGTATAGAACAGAATAGTCTTTTTAGAAATGCTGGGAAGGAGCCAAGAGGGCTGGATGTAGTGGCACACAGCTTTCAACTCAGCACTTGAGAGGCTGAGGCAGGAGGTTCCCAAGTTGTAGGACAGCCAACCTAGATTACACAGTAAGACCCTGCAGAGAACGAGAGAGAGGTGAAAGCAGAAGCATGGGCAATGGCCACGAAGCCACCAGGCCTGTCCAGGTCTTCCTGGACAACAGCCACGAAGCCACCAGGCCTGTCCAGGTCCTCCTGGACAACAGCCACGAAGCCACCAGGCCTGTCCACGTCCTCCTGGACAATAGCCACGAAGCCACCAGGCCTGTCCAGGTCCTCCTGGACAACAGTCACTAAGCCTGTCCAGGTCTTCCTTGACAACAGCCACTAAGCCACCAGGCCTGTCCAGATCTTCCTGGACAACAGCGACTAAGTCACCAGGCCTGTCCAGGTCTTCCTGGACAACAGCCACTAAGTCACCAGGCCTGTCTAGGTCTTCCTGGACAACAGCCACTAAGCCACCAGGCCTATCCAGGTCTTCCTGGACAACAGCCACTAAGTCACCAGGCCTGTCTAGGTCTTCCTGGACAACAGCCACTAAGCCACCAGGCCTGTCCAGGTCCTCCTGGACAACAGCCACGAAGCCACCAGGCCTGTCCAGGTCCTCCTGGACAACAGTCACTAAGCCTGTCCAGGTCTTCCTGGACAACAGCCACTAAGTCACCAGGCCTGTCCAGATCTTCCTGGACAACAGCCACTAAGTCACCAGGCCTGTCCATGTCTTCCTGGACAACAGCCACTAAGCCGCCAGGCCTGTCCAGGTCTTCCTGGACAACAGCCACTAAGCCGCCAGGCCTGTCCAGGTCTTCCTGGACAACAGCCACTAAGCCACCAGGCCTGTCCAGGTCTTCCTGGACAACAGCCACTAAGCCACCAGGCCTGTCCAGGTCTTCCTGGACAACAGCCACTAAGCCACCAGGCCTGTCCAGGTCTTCCTGGACAACAGGGAATAATTATTAAAAATGAGATCTTCAAGCAGAATGCCAGTGAACAGGGGGTAGGTGTCTACTTTTCTTTTTTTTTTTTTTTAATTTTTTTTTATTAATTTTATTTATTTCTGCATGTGTATAAATGTACTGTCCGCATGCAAGTTTGTGCACCCGTGTCGTGCAATGCCACGGAGGTCAGAAGAGGGTCTCAGATTCCCCTGGAACTGGAGTTCTCCTGGAATTGGAGTTTCAGACGGCTCTCGGCCGCCATGTGGGTGCTGGGGATCGAACCCGGGTCCTCTGCAAGAGCGGTCGGCGCTCTTAACCGCTAGGCCATCTCTCCAGCCCATGGTGTCTACTTTTCTAACCATAAACCCATCTGCTGTCACTTTGGATTTTGCCCAATCTTATTTCTAATCAGGACAGTAAGAGCCATTTGAATTGATTCAGATCCTTTCCTTTCTCTTCCTCCTCCTCTGATGTTTAGATCTGTCCTGTTTCTAAATTCATTATGTTAAGGAAAGAGCAAGTGAGAGAGTACAAGAGAGAGGGACCAGAAGGGGTACCGTGTCAGCACTGTGATGAACCCTTCGAGGGAGAAGGGGAAATATACCTACCTTTTCATTTGTATATGCATAAAGTATTCCTAAGGAAACTGAGTGATTAATAATAACTGGTTGGAGTAAGCAGCATTCCTCCATGGCCTGTGCTTCAGCTCCTGCCTCCAGGTTCCTGCCCTGAGTTCCTATGGTGGGATCCCTCAGTGATGAACTATGACCCAGGAGATGTGAGCCAAATAAACCCTTTCCTCCCCAAGTTGGAATTGGTCAGTGTTTTGTCACAGCAATTGAAGACTAACTAGAACAGAACTTGGTACCGAGAGCAGGGTATTGCTGTGACAGACCTGACCTTAGTGTTGTCGGGGAGGATTGTGGAAGCATTTGGAACTTTGGGCTAGAAAAATCATTGAGTGCCTAAAGTTTGTTGCTGTGGAACTTGGTACAGTTATGGTGAAAGAGTTGTAGATGATGGAGGCCTGGCTTATGAAGCTTCAAGGGGAAGCAGAGACATTCAGGGCTGTTTCTATATTTTTTAATTAAGATTCTGTGGGTTCTGGTCAGCTGGGGCTGAAGAATCAGCTGTAAGTAACAAGAGACCAGAACCTGAAGTGAAGCCTTTGTTGTACTGGGACAATTGATGCTGGTTAGTTGGGGCTGAAAAATCAGCTGTAACAAGAGACCAGCATCACTGTGGTGAAATCTTCTGGGAAGAATTTCCTCAGGGTCAGCACACAGAAGCTGTGGTCCAGAGGGGCCTCCATCTCACGTGGGAAGCAGGACTTGGTAATGTGCAAGAGTCTCCTATATGGTTCTGGTGTTGAAATGTGAAGGAGTCATAGAGAGCAGCCGAGGCTTGGCAGTGTGAGAGGCCAGGAAACGCCATTGGTGAAAATGCACCTCAGTTGCAGTGAAGACCCCAGGACTGCAGGGGTCATGGAGAGAAGCTGAGGCTTTGCACCAGGAGAGGTCAGAAGAGACCATTGGTGAAGGTGCTGCCTCAGTTTCAGTGGTGACCCCAGCTTTTTGGAGATGCCAGGACCATGGGACAACCACCAAGAGCAGCAGCAGGTGTGGAATGGAGTCAGCCTGGGCCTGTGAGATGAGCTGTGTGTGCCACGGACGGCAGAGTCAGAGAAGGGGAGCTGCCGAGACCCTTTGGAGCCCAGAAGATCGTGAGTGAATCCCAAGTGTCCAGCCTTGAGCTACTTTGCTGGACTTAGGTTTTGTTTGATTGTGCCTGATTCTTCCCTTTGAAATAAGACAGTACTTGTTTTGGATTTTACAGGAGCCCACAGTTAAGAGACTTTTAACAGACTATGAACTTTTTTTTTTGGATGTGTATGAATGTACTGTCTGCATGTAGGTTTGTGCACCCGTGTTGTGCAATGCCGCGGAGGTCAGAAGAGGGTGTCTGATTCCCCTGGAACTGGAGTTCTTCTGGAATTGGAGTTACAGATGGTTCTTAGCCGCCATGTGGGTGCTGGGGATCAAACCCGGGTCCTCTGCAAGAGCAGTCAGTGCTCTTAACCACTAGGCTATCTCTCCAGCCCCCACAGACTGTGAACTTTTAAGTGTTTGGACTTTTTAAGAACTGTGGGGCTTTTAAAGTTGTACTGTCTTATGTTGTGATTGTTAACATCATACCTTGGGGACAAGAAATAGAAAGGTGATGGCTTAATAGTGTTGTGTACTGTGTGTCAAGTTGACAAGGAGTCAGTCGTATTGGATAGCTTTAGTGACACAGCTGGGCTGAGGGAACTGGCTTCATTGGACTGGCCTGTGGCCATGTCTGTGGAGTATTGTCTTGATTGTTGAGTGATGTAGGAGGGCCCGGCCCACTGTGGGTGGTACCACCCCCCCCCGGGCAGTTTGTTATGTACAGTATAAGAAAGCAGGCTGGGCATGGGCCAGGGGAGCAAGCCAGTAAACAGCATTCCTCCATGGCTTGTGCCTCAGCTCCTGCCTCCAGGTTCCTGCCCTGAGTTCAAGTTCCTATGGTGGGCTCCCTCAGTGATGAACTGTGACCCAGGAGATATGAGCCAAATAAACCTTTTCCTCCCCAAGAAGAGAAAGAAGAAAAAATAATAATTGGTTGGAGCTGGGTGACTGGGGATGAGGTCTGGGAGAGCTTCATATACATAGTGTTCATGCTTCATAAATTCTGAATTGTAGGCTTGTGTTCCTCCAAGCACTCAGAACACCATACGTACAAAGCATTGCCTCTTGCCTGAAGCACAGATGGAATTTTTTTTCTTCAAAAGTCTGATAGAAACAGGGTCCAGGGAAGTTGCTGTCTCCAAGGATGCCCACCATTACAAGGCTATGAAAAGCCTCAGGTTTATCTTGCCAACTCACTCCATGGAAGCTCTGTTATTCATCAAGTCTGAAGGGACAGCGTTGGGTCCCCAGTTTCTGGAATCCAGGAGGTCAAGTGAGTTGGCCAGATGCCTGTCAGTGCCTTAGGCAGCTCAAGGTTCCCAGGAACCCAATTTCCTCCTCCCCACCTGTTGTGGAACCCCAGACAATATATACAGCAGGTGAGGATGGAGAGGGAATTTTGGGGGAAGGGGTTAGGCGAGCCCTAAGGTTTTGAATTTCAAGTGCCTACAGTGAAGTGTCACAGTGGGAAAATGAAGGCATAGAAAGACAGGGTCCTTCCATGTTCCCCACAGGCCCAATGCAGCTGACCCGTGGCCAGACCTCCTGAATAATTTCACAAACTTGGCCTTCCCTGTCAAGCCCAGCAGAAGATTTAATAGTGCCCACTGATTGATGTCGGCCGCTGTAATTGAATTCCGAGCCAAGGCTCAGCCAGCCGCAGAGAGGCTTCTCCATGTTCCCTGGGCGCCTAATAACATTGTCTCCTCCTGCCTCTCCATCCACCACAGGCCATTTGGTCAAATTAGAACTTGAACTCAAAGAAGCAGATGCCTTTCTTTAGATAAAGTCCAAAATAATTCCCTTGCAGGAGGAAAGGGGAATGGGTTCATTTTCTTGTGTCCCTATGAGCAAAGGAGGCATTTTGATATGTGACTCCAATAAAATAACAACAAGAGGTGGCTTCCTTTCACCCTTGTAGCTGGGGCAGACTCCTCTCCCAGTTTCTCTCTGGGGGGCTTTGCCATTCCTGGGGATTCAGTGACTCTCCAGGTCACCTGATTAAAGGCTGCAGGATCCCAACAGCACAGCTGAGCCGTGTGAGACCCCAGGGCCCTGGCCTATCAACAGAGGCACAGAACCACCTGCTTTAAACATTTCAATTTACTGGGGCTGGAGAGATGGTTCAGCAGTTAAGAGCTCTGGATGCTCTTGCAGAGGACTGGAGTTCAACTTCCAGCAACCCTATGACAGCTAACAACCGTCTATAACTCCAATTCCAAGAGATCCAACACCTTCTCCTGACCTCCACGGCCATCGCATGATGTGGGTGCACCTGCATACATGCAGGCAATACACTCATACACATACAGTAAAAATAATAAATATAAATTATTTTTAGTTCAGCACGATGGTGCACACCTTTAATCCCAGCACTCGGGAGGCATAACCAGGCAGATCTCTGGGAGTTCAAGGCCAGCCTGGTCTATAGAGCAAGTTCCAGGCTGGCTGGGGCTACAGGGAAATCCTGTCTTTAAAAAAAATGTTTTAAAATATTTTAATTTTCTTCTACATTATTATAAATAATCTTAAAAATCCAAAAATTGGGGACTGCCAGCCTGTGCACTGCTCTAGGCTAAATGCTCTCCCCTCAAGTGTCCTCTATTGAACCTCTCGGCATCCAGTACCTCAAAATGTGACTGTTGAGGAGATGGGGTGTTTAAGGAAGTGACTGAATTAAAGAGCCTTAGGGTGGGTCCTAATCCATGTTGACTTAAAGAAAGAGATCTGGACACACAGGTATAGGAGCTGGCCACAGAGGAGAGACATGAGGGACAGCTACCTGTCCATGAGCCAAGGACAAAGACCACAGGAGAACCCGAGCCTCCTATACCCTGACTTTGGACCTCTAGTGACCAGACCTATGAGAAAAGAGTGTGTTGGTAAGGCTGCCTGGTCTATGGTATGTTGATACACAGCCCAGCAAATCAGTGAGTCACCACACTGATTCTGTCTGGTCAGCACTTTGCCACGTTCACGCTATCTTCTGTTCATCCAACTGCCTTGTATTGGTAGGGGTTTTTTTGTTTGTTTTTGTCTTTTTGAGACAGGGTCTCCCTGTAGCCCCAGCTGTCCTGGAACTCACTTTGTAGACCAGGCTGGCCTTGAACTCACAGAGATTCACCTGCCTCTGTCTCCCAAGTGCTAGGATTAAAGGCGTGCGCCACCACGCCCGGCAATACATTGGTAGGTTTTTCAAGTGAGTTGAAAACTCTGCCCAGTTTGAAGAGTAGAACAGAGAAGGTAAATGTGTGTTAGCTAAAGCGCCTCTCAGTGCACTTGACTGAGCCCTGTCTATAGCCAGGAAAGTCAGAGAGAAAAAAGACATTGCCCACAGATGAGCAAGCATAAGGCTTCATTAGAAAAACAGGATCAGGGCTGGAGAGAGGGCTCAGCAGTTGAGAGTGCTTCTGCTCTTGCAGAGGACCCAAGATCAAGTTCAGGTCCTAGCACCCACCATGGGAGGTTTACAGCCATGTGTAACTCCAGCTCCTGGAGACCTGATGCCTTTCTTCTGGCTTCCATGGGCACCCAAATACACACACACACACACACACACACACAAATAAACAGAAATATTTTTTAAATATTTTAATTTTATGTGTATGAATGTATTGCCTGTATGTAGATGGTGCACACATGTTGTGCAATGTCTACTGAGGTCAAAAGAGGGCATCGGATCCCCTGGAACTGGAGTTACTGACAGTTTGTTAGCCCCCATGTGGGTGCTGGGAATCAAACTCGGATCCTCTACAAGGGTACTTGGGAGGCAGAGGCAGGCAGATCTCTATGAGTTCAAGGCCAGCCTGGTCTACATAGCGAGTTCCAAGACAGCTGCGGCTACAGGGAGACCCTGTCTCAAAAAGACCAAGAAAATTTTTTTAGGAAGGAAGGAAGACAGGATTCTGGGCCGTCACACAGTTCATGGGGTGGAGGCGCTCACTGCTAAGCCTGGCTACCCAAGTTGGATCCACAAGGCAGAAGGGAAGAAGGAACTCCCGCAGGTTGTTCTCTGATTTCCACATGTACAACATGGCACGCAGTGTACACACACATGAACACAAATAATATAATGAAACAAATTTGGGGTCTAGAGAGATGGCTTAGTGCCTAAGAGCATTTGCTGCTCTTCCAGAGGACCCAGGTTCAATTCCCAGCACCCATGTTGGGCTGCTTACAGCTGCTGTAACTCTAGCTTCAGCAGACCCAACACCGCCTTCTGGCTTCCTTGGGCACTTGCACATGTCTGGCAAGCACACACAGATACACACAAACACAGATACACACAAACATTAAAACATAAATCTTTAAGAAAACAACACTCACCCGGCGTGGTGGCGCACGCCTTTAATCCTAGCACTTGGGGGGGCAGAGGCAGGTGGATCTTTGTGAGTTCAAGGCCAGCCTGGTCTACAAAGTGAGTTCCAGGACAGCTGGAGCTACAGGGAGACCCTGTCTCAAAAAGACCAAAAAAAAAAAAAAAGAAAACAACACTCAATTTTTGGGGCTGGAAAGGTGGCTCCGTGGTTAAGAGCAATGGATGGTCTTACAGAAGACCCGGGTTCAATTCCCAGCACCCACATATCTGCTAACAACCACCCTAACTCCAGTTCCAAGGGATCCAATGCACTTTTCTCACATCCTCGGGCAAAAATAACAAAATATATCCAGGTGTGGTAGCACATGCCTTTAATCCCAGCACTCAGGAGGCAGAGGCAGGTGGATCTCTGTGAGTCCAAGGGCAGCCTGGTCTACATATCGAGCTCCAGGATAGCTGGAGCTACAGGGAGACCCTATCTCGAAAAGACCAAAATACAAATATAATAATAAATTTTTTTTGGTATTTTTGAGACAGGTCTCCCTTTAAGTCCCAGCTGGCCTGGAGCTCACTCTGTAGGCCAGGCTAGCCTTGAACTCACAAAGATCTGCCTGCCTCTGTTTCCTAAGTGCTAGGATTAAAGGCATGTGCCACCACGCCTGGCATAAAATATTTTTTAAAAGATAGGATTCTGGGCTGGAGAGATAGCCTAGCGGTTAAGAGCACCGACGCTCTTGCAGAGGACCCGGGTTCGATCCCCAGCACCCACATGGCGGCTAAGAACCGTCTGTAACTCCAATTCCAGGAGAACTCCAGTTCCAGGGGAATCCGAGACCCTCTTCTGACCTCCGCGGCATTGCACG